>SJYA01001599.1:202417-284512 GCA_006410615.1 Neotragus moschatus
TATTTTTGTGTATGGTGTTAGAAAGTGGTCTAGTTTCATTCTTTTACAAGTGGCTGACCAGTTTTCCCAGCACCACTTGTTAAAGAGATTGTCTTTAATCCACTGTATATTCTTGCCTCCTTTGTCGAAGATAAGGTGTCCATAGGTGTGTGGATTTATCTCTGGGCTTTCTATTTTGTTCCAGTTATCTATATTTCTCTCTTTGTGCCAGTACCATACTGTCTTGATGACTGTGGCTTTGTAGTACAGCTTGAAGTCAGGCAGGTTGATTCCTCCAGTTCCATTCTTCTTTCTCAAGATTGCTTCGGCTATTCAAGGTATTTTGTATTTCCATTAAAATTGTGAAATTATTTGTTCTATCTCTATGAAAAATACCGTTGGTAGCTTGATAGGAATTGTATTGAATCTATAGATGGCTTTGGGTGGTATAGTCATTTTCACTATATTGATTCTTCTGATCCATGAACATGGTATATTTCTCCATCTATTAGTGTCTTCTTTGATTTCTTTCATCAGTGTTTTATAATTTTCTATATATAGGTCTTTAGTTTCTTTAGGTAGATATCTTCCTAAGTATTTTATTCTTTTTGTTGCAATGGTGAATGAAATTGTTTCCTTAATTTCTCTTTCTATTTTTTCATTATTAGTATATAGGAATGCAGGGATCTCTGTGTGTTGGTTTTATATCTTGAAACTTTACTATATTCATTGATAAGCTCTAGTAATTTTCTGGTACAGTCTTTAGGGTTTTCTATGTAGAGGATCATGTGATCTGCAAAGAGTGCGAGTTTTACTTCTTTTCCAATTTGGATTCCTTTTACTTCTTTTTCTGCTCTAATTGCTGTGGCCAAAAGTTCCAAAACTGTTGAATAGCAGTGGTGAACACGGGTGACCTTTCTTGTTTCTGACTTTAGGGGAAACAATTGCAATTTTTCACCATTGAGGATAATGTTTGCTATGGTTTTGTCATATAAAGCTTTTCTTACACACTGAACGACTTCACTTTCACTTTTCATTTTCATGCACTGGAGAAGGAAATGACAACCCACTCTAGTGTNTTCACATATTGCTGAAGCCTGGCTTGGAGAATTTTGAGGATTACTTTAGCAATCTTAGTGACCTTGATAACCTTGAATTCTCTTTCCCCAAGCCCAGTGAGACTGAGCTGCAAGCCCTAACCTACTTCCTGCTGTTCTCCACCTATATACTGTAGGGTGAAAATAAGCCACTCCCCAAGAAAGCGCGCATCTTGGCATCTTATATAGTGCTTATTGCTCTCATGCTTTTCCATTCTCCTAAGGATTTGGTTTCCCCTGTCCATGTAGTGTTATTCTTCGATGTCTTGCGGAAGGGGAAAAGAAAGGGGAAAAAAAAACTCAGCTTTTAAAATAATTAAATTTGCAATTGTAGTTAGTCAGGAGTGGGGGTTAGTTTTATTCAGGTACTGTGACATGGCCAGAGGTGGTATTCCTATTTCAGTAACTTTTACTTTAAAACTTCATCACTTCTGCTTTTTTGAAGTCCGTTTTCTTGCTCTTTTTCTTACTCATTACCTTGAAAGTTCTCTTCATCAATTTGCATTCTTTCTTGTATATTTTTCAAGGCTGTGCATTTCTTTTGAGCTTCACTTTAGCTATATTCCACAGGTTGTGGTTTCCAGTTTGTATCACCCACTTCGATCTGCCCCTAAACCACTTCCCTGAGTGTTTTGGAATTTCCCTTTAGGTTTCTTATTTAAAGTAAGATTTTGAAAGAAAAGTTGTATTGTTTCAAAATTTATAGATGCTAGAGAATTTTTATTTCTGGCTTTGTTAATAATTTTCAATCCCAGATAATAAATATATTGTTTACATTTTGGAATTTGTTGAGGTTCTTTTTTAGCCTAAGATATGAATTTTAATGAATTTTTTCATGACTCTTGGAAAGAAAGTGCATTCTCTGTTTTCAGATTACTCTCCCCCACCTCCCGGCCCATCTCTCTGTTTGTCTTTATTTCTCTGTCTGTCTCATTGATTGCTTTCTGGCCTGAGTTCAGCATTGTTATGATCCTTAGTTTCATTTTGTTTGTTCTTGTACTTTGCCCAGTATTTTATTTTTAATCTTTCCAAATCAGATTTTTTTCATTGCTTCTCATAAGTAGCTCACACTTTTGTTTTTCATTGTATTATTTTACTTTAAATAAGTTAGAGCACTTACTATCATTGATATTTTAGAGAAATTTGAGTTTAATTTGGCATGTTATTTTATGCTATACCTTCTGCTTATATAACTTTGTTATTTAAAACCCTTTCACTGTGCAGTGATTTGCATTATTTCCTCTGAAAAAAGACTTTTTATTTTATCTATAAGTTTATATATTACTCATATATACTACATATTTAGACTGCATTACTGCTCTATTATTAACAATGATAACATTTCCATGTCCTCTTTTCTTGATTCTCTCACAATCTAACAAATTGAATTTACTGTATTATTTTTGGTTTTATCTATCTTTGTGCTACATATTTATGTTTTCAAAATCAACAGTAAATGATAGTATTGACTTCCAGGTACTATAAATTAAGATATAGTTTCATGTACATACATGCTAAGAACAAACATGTTACTCCTTGCCTCTGGACTTTTTCTGATTTCTTGGCAAACTCTGGCTGTCAGAAGTGAGTGCTTTTATTTTGAAAAATATCTGTTTATTGCATTTATATTCAAGGACAGTTTTTCTGTGTATAGCATTCTTGGGTCAAAATTAAATACCTTTTTTCTTGTGTTTAATACAGCTGAGAAAAAATGTAAAGGCAGCCTAATATTTCCACCTCTTATTTTTACATATATTAAACTTTAAAGGAGTACTTCTATCTTTGAAGTTTAGAAACTTTATTGCAATGTATCTATAATTGAAGTATAGCTGATTTAGGAGAAGGCAATGGCAACCCACTCCAGTACTCTGGCCTGGAAAATCCCATGGATGGAGGAGCCTGGTGGGCTGCAGTCCATGGGGTCACGAAGAGTCGACATGACGGAGTGACTTCACTTTCACTTTTCACTTTCATGCATTGGAGAAGGAAATGGCAACCCATTCCAGTGTTCTTGCCTGGAGAATCCCAGGGAGGGCAGAGCCTGGTGGGCTGCTGTCTAAGGGGTTGCACAGAGTTGGACACGACTGAAGCGACTTAGCAGCAGCAGCAGCATAGTTGATTTACAGTGTTATATACACTTCTACTGTACAGCAAAATGATTCTGTTTTATATATATATATATATACACACACACACACACACATTGTTTTTATACCTTTCCATCATGGCTTATCATAGGATATGAATATAGTTATCTGAGCTATACAGCAGGCCCTGGTGTTTATCCATCCCATATATATTAGCTTAGCGTCCCACTTCATCCCTCCTCCCACCCCCCTCCCCCAGCTTGGCAACCACAGATCTGTTCTGTCTGTGAGTCTGTTTCTGTGCTGTAGACAGGTTCATCTGTGTCATATTTTAGATTCCACATAGAAGTGATATCATATGATATTTGTCCTCCTCCTTCTGACTTACTTCAAACAGTATGATGATAAACAAACGGGATGTAATGAAACTTACAAGCTTTTGCACAGCAAAGGAAACCACAAAAAAAGAGAAAAGACAGCCTGCAGAATGGGAGAAAATATTTTCAAATGATGTGACCAACAAGGGCATAATTTCCAAAATATGTGAATGGCTCATGCAACTTAACAACAAAACAAACAACCTAACTGAAAACTGGGCAGGAGAAATAGACATTTCTCCAAATAAGAAATGTAAATGACCAATAGGAACATAAAAAGATGCTTGACATCATTAATTATTAGAGAAATGCAAATCAAAGCTATAATGAAATATCACCTCGTACCAGTCAGAAAGGCTGCCATTAAGAAGCCTACAAACAATAAATGCTGGAGAGGGTGTGGAGAAAGGGGAACCCTCCTACACTGCTGATGGGGATGTCAATTGGTACAGCCACTGTGGAGACCAGCGTGGAGGTTCCTTAAGAAACTAAAAGTAGAGCCACCATATGATCCAGCCGTCCTATTCCTAGGCATATATATGGAGAAAAAACATGAAAGAGATACATGTATCCTAATGCATGTATGTGTGTTGTTCACTGCAACACAATTCACATTCACTAATGTGAATTTACTAACATTCATTAGTCAATGTGAATCATGTTGCAGGAAACTCACATTGCAACATGATTCACATTCACTGTTCATATATACCATGTTTTCTTTAGCCATTCTTCTGCTGATGGACATTTCGGTTGTTTCTATGTCTTGCCTCTGTGTGTGTGTGTGTGTGTGTGTGTGTGTGTGTGTGTGTCTGTGTGTGTGATGGAATATAACTTAGCCATTAAATTAACAAATTAATGCCAGTTACAGCAACATGGATGAATACAACTACAATACATCTAGTTTTAATTATTCTGACTTATGGTATGCCATTTCAGCATTAGCTCCAATACTTCTTTGATACTGGAAATTTTCTTCAGTGGAATCTATTTCTTTGTTTATTTACTTTGGAACTCTGAGTATTTTTCTTCTGGCTTTCCTAGCTAAATGTTTCCTTCTGTATTTTAACCTTTCATTTCCATTGTTTTCAGCTTATTTTTTACTTATTTCTATTCTCTCTGTGTACCTTACATATATTCAGCAGTTTTAATTTTTATAGAGTTTCTAATTTTACTTTTATTTCAATTATGATTTAGTATATTCCTTTTACTTCGTTCCTTAGCTTTGATAATCCACGTTTTATTTTTTACTTATCTGTTAGTATCTTCTCTGAGGTCTTGTGTCCATGTTTTATATTCCTAACTAATAGGAGAATCACTACATTGAGATTCTGGAATAGAAATTCCAAGATATTTTGTTTCAATTTTCATTGTTTCTTGGCAATATATTTCTGATGAGTTTTCATTATCTGTCTTGTTTTCTGTTCCTTTCCTCCTGTTTTGCTCATTATTTTTGTATGTATGCATCCTTATGTGAGGTAATTTTTCTCATTTATATATCTAAGGAATTTCACCTGGGAAAGGACCTATGGTTAGTGCAGATAAATGGTTACTCTACATATGATATAAAAGTAATCTTTATTTACCCCAATCCAATACATAGGAGCTATTTTGGCAGAATTTTTTATAGTACAAAAGTCCTATCTGCTCCTTCTCCTATTTACCAAGTAGATAGACTGTTCCTTCTCAATGGGATTTCTAGCTAATTCTCTGTTTGACCCTATGTTCTCTGCTTTTCAAATATTAATGTCAGAGAAATGATTGTTGCCAAATTTTGCTCCTATGTCCAACAGTTGCAAACAAGAGTAGCCTGCATTCAGTTCAGTTCAGTTTAGTTCAGTCGCTCAGTTGTGTCTGACTCTTTGAGACCCCATGAATTGCAGGACGCCAGGCCTCCCTGTCCATCACCAATTCCTGCAGTTCACTGAAACTCACGTCCATCGAGTCGGTGATGCCATCCATCCATCTCATTCTCTGTCGTCCCCTTCTCGTCCTGCCCCCAATCCCTCCCAGCATCAGAGTCTTTTCCAGTGAGTCAACTCTTCCCATGAGGTGGCCAAAGTTACTGGAGTTTCAGATTTAGCAACATTTATTCCAAACACCCGGGCTGATCTTCTTCAGAATGGACTAGTTGGATCTTCTTGCAGTCCAAGGGACTATCAAGTATCTTCTCCAACACCACAGTTCAAAAGCACCAATTCTTCAGCGCTCAGCTTTCTTCACAGTCTAACTCTTACATCCATACATGACCACTGGAAAAACCATAGCCTTAACTAGATGGACCTTTGTTGGTAAAGTAATGTTTCTGCTTTTGAATATACTATCTAGGTTGGTCATAACTTTTCTGCCGAGGAGTAAGCGTCTTTTAATTNTTCAAAAGCACCAATTCTTCAGCGCTCAGCTTTCTTCACAGTCTAACTCTTACATCCATACATGACCACTGGAAAAACCATAGCCTTAACTAGATGGACCTTTGTTGGTAAAGTAATGTTTCTGCTTTTGAATATACTATCTAGGTTGGTCATAACTTTTCTGCCGAGGAGTAAGCGTCTTTTAATTTCATGGCTGCAATCACCATTTGCAGTGATTTTGGAGCCCAAAAACATAAAGTCTGATACTGTTTCCACTGTTTCCCCATCTATTGTCCATGAAGTGATGGGACCAGATGCCATGATCTTCGTTTTCTGAATGTTGAGCTTTAAGCCAACTTTTTCACTCTCCTCTTTCACTTTCATCAAGAGGGTTTTTAGTTTCTCTTCACTTTCTGCCACAAGGGTGGTGTCATCTGCATATCTGAGGTTACTGATATTTCTCCCAACAATCTTGATTCCAGCTTGTGCTTCTTCCAGCCCAGCATTTCTCATGATGTACTCTGCATAGAAGTTAAATAAGCAGGGTGACAATATACAGCCTTGACGTACTCCTTTTCCTATTTGGAACCAGTCTGTTGTTCCATGTCCAGTTCTAACTGTTGCTTCCTGACCTGCATACAGATTTCTCAAGAGGCAGGTCAGGTGGTCTGGTATTCCCATCTCTCTCAGAATTTTCCACAGTTTATTGTGATCCACACAGTCAAAGGCTTTGGCATAGTCAATAAAGCAGAAATAGATGTTTTTCTGGAACCCTTGTTTTTTCAGTGATCTAGTGGGTGTTGGCAATTTGATCTCTGCCTTTTCTAAAACCAGCTTCAACATCTGGAAGTTCATGGTTCATGTATTGCTGAAACCTGGCTAGGAGAATTTTGAGCATTACTTTACTAGCATTTGAGATGAGTACAATTGTGCACTAGTTTGAACATTCTTTGGCATTGCCTTTCTTTGGGATTAGAATGAAAACTGACCTTTTCCAGTCCTGCAGCCTTTGCTGAATTTTCCAAATTTGCTGAATATTGAGTGCAGCACTTTCAGAGCATCATCTTTCAGGATCTGAAATATTTCAACTGGAATCCCATCACCTCCACTAGCTTTGTTCATAGTGATGCTTTCTAAGGCCCACTTGACTTCACATTCCAGGATATCTGGCTCTAGGTGAGTGATCACACCATCGTGATTATCTGGGTCNCATTCTTTGGCATTGCCTTTCTTTGGGATTAGAATGAAAACTGACCTTTTCCAGTCCTGCAGCCTTTGCTGAATTTTCCAAATTTGCTGAATATTGAGTGCAGCACTTTCAGAGCATCATCTTTCAGGATCTGAAATATTTCAACTGGAATCCCATCACCTCCACTAGCTTTGTTCATAGTGATGCTTTCTAAGGCCCACTTGACTTCACATTCCAGGATATCTGGCTCTAGGTGAGTGATCACACCATCGTGATTATCTGGGTCGTGAAGATCTTTTTTGTACAGTTCTTCTGTGTATTCTTGACATCTCTTCTTAATAGCTTCTGCTTCCCTTAGATCCATATAATTTCTATCCTTCATTGGACCCATTGGACCCATCTCTGCATGAAATGTTCTCTTAGTATCTCTAATTTTCTTGAAAAGATCCCTAGTTTTTTCCATTCTGTTGTTTTCCTCTATATCTTCGCATTGATCATTGAGGAATGGTTACTCATTTCTCCTTACTATTCTCTGAAACTCTGCATTCAGATGCTTATATCTTTCCTTTCCTCCTTTACTTTTCACTTCTTT
This sequence comes from Neotragus moschatus, assembly GCA_006410615.1. Taxonomy (NCBI): domain Eukaryota; kingdom Metazoa; phylum Chordata; class Mammalia; order Artiodactyla; family Bovidae; genus Neotragus; species Neotragus moschatus. Next base: position 210,090 of record SJYA01001599.1, read on the forward strand.
TCACAGCTATTTGTAAGGCCTCCTCAAACAACCATTTTGCTTTTTTGCATTTATTTTCCATGGAGATGGTCTTGATCCCTGTCTCCTATACAATGTCAAAAACCTCTATCTATAGTTCATCAAGCAATCAGTCTATCAGATCTAGTCTCTTAAATCTATTTCTCACCTCCACTGTATAATCATAAGGGATTTGATTTAGATCATTCTTGAATTATCCAGTGGTTTTCCCTACTTTATTCAATTTTAATCTGAATTTGGTAATAAAGAGTTCATGATCTGAGACATAGTCAGCTCCTGGTCTTCTTTTTGCTGACTTATAGAGCTTCTCCATCTTTGGCTGCAAAGAATATAATCAATCTGATTTTGATGTTACCATCTGGTGATGTCCATGTATAAAGTCTTCTCTTGTGTTGTTGGAAGAGGGTGTTTGCTATGACGAGTGCATTCTCTTGTCAAAACTCTATTAGTCTTCGTCCTGCTTCATTCCGTACTCCAAGGCCAAATATGCCTGTTACTCCAGGTATTTCTTGACTTCCTACTTTTGCATTCCAGTCCCCTATAATGAAAAGGATATCTTTTTGAGGTGTTAGTTCTACAAGGTCTTGTAAGTCTTCATAGAAACATTAAACTTCAGCTTCTTCAGTATTACTGGTTGGACCATAGGTTTGGATTACTGTGATATTGAATGATTTGCCTTGGAAACGAGCAGAGGTCTTTCTGTCATTTTTGAGATGCATGCAAGTACTACATTTAGGACTATTGTTGACCATAATGGCTACTCCATTTCTTCTAAGGGATTCTTGCCCACAGTAGTAAATATAATGGTCAGCTGAGTTAAATTCACCCATTGCAGTCTTTTTAGTTTGCTGGTTCCTAGAATATTGACGTTCACCCTTGCCATTTCCTGCTTAACCACTTCTAATTTGTCTTGATTTATGGACGAGACGATCTACCCCACACCTGAGGTCAGGGTTGGCTGCCAAGAGGAGCTATTCCACATCCAAGGTCAGGGGCTGTGGACAAGAGGAGTCACCCCACGTCCAAAGAGTGGCAGCTGCGTGGGTGCAGGAGGGCTGAGAGGAGCTACTCCATGTTCAAGGTCGGAAGGGGTGACTCGTCCAAGGTAAGGAGCAGTGGCTGTGCTTTGCTGGAGCAGCCGTGTAGAGATATCCCACCTCCAAGGTACGAGAAACCCAAGTAAGACAGTAGGTGTTGTGGGAGGGCATCAGAGGGCAGACACACTGAAACAATAATCACAGAGAACTAGCCAATCTGATCACATGGACCGCAGCCTTGTTTAACTCAATGAAACAAAGCCATGCCTTTGGGGCCACCTAAGACAGACTGTTCATAGTGGAGAAGTCTGATGGAATGTGGTCCACTGGAGAGGCAAATGGCAAACCACTTCAGTAGTCTTGCCTTGAGTATCCATGAACAGTATGAAAAGGTAAAATGATAGGATACTGAAAGAGGAACTCCCCAGGTTGGTAAGTGCCCAATCTTGATCACTGCTTCTTGTACAATGTCATGAGGCTCCATCCATAGTTCTTCAGGCACTTTGTCTAACAGACCTAATCCCTTGAATCCACTTGTCACTTCACTGTATAATCATAAGGGATTTTATTTTGTGTAAGATGGCAGAGTAGAAGGACGTGTGCTCATCTTCTCCTATGAGAACACCGAAACTGCAACTCACTGCTGAACAACTGTAGACTGAAGAACATTGGATTACAACGAAAAAATATACCCGATATCCAAGGGCAAAGGAGAAGCCCCAGGAAGATGGTAGGAGGGGCAAAATCAAGTTAGGATCAAACTCCTTACCTTCCAGAGATACTCAGAAGGCTCAAACAAACCTAGTACACACCAGGACCCAGAGATCCCCACACAGAGACTGGGCCAGAACTATGTTTGAGTGCCTCCTGCGAAGGTATGGGTCAGCAGTGGCCAGCCACAGTGACGGGGGTTCTGGGTGCAGCATACCTGGTTATGGCATAAGCCTTCTTGGAGGTCACCATTGACTCCACCATAAAGTTGCCAGAACATAGACAGGATGGGGGAAGCAGACACTTGGAGGGCAGACAGAACATTATGCATATCAGAACCCAGGAGAAAGGGGCAGTGACCCCACAAGAGACTGACCCAGACTTCCCTGTGAGTGTCTAGGAGTCTTCAGCAGAGGCATGGGTCGAAGGTGGCCTGCTGCAGGGTCAGGGGCAGTGAGTGCAGTAGTGGGTGCATGGGACTGTTTGAAGGAGGTCACTATTATCTTCATTACCTTCACCATAGTTTGGCCTCAGGTCAAACAACAGAGAAGGAATACAGCCTCACCTATGAAGGGAAATTGGATTAAAGATTTACTGACCATGGCCTCACCAATCAGAACAAGACCCATTTTCCCCTGCAGTTAGTCTCTCTCTTCAGGAAGCTTTCATAAGCCTCTTATCCTTATCCATATGAGGGCAGACAATGAAAACCACAGTCACAGAAACCTAACCAAACTGATCACATGGACCACAGCCTTGTCTAACTCAATGAAACTCTGAGCCATGTTTTGGAGGGCCACCCAAAATGGATGGGTCATGGTGCAGAGTTCTGACAAAACGTGGTCCACTAGAGAAGGGAATGACAAATGACTTCAGTATTCTTGCCTTGAGAACCCCATGAACAGTATGGAAAGGCAAAAAGATAAGACACTGAATGATGAACTCCCCAGGTTAGTAGGTGCTCAATATGCTACTGGAGAACAGTGGAGAAATAACTTCAGAAAGAATGAAGAGATGGAGCCAAAGCAAAAACAACACCCAGATGTGGATGTGACTGGTGATGGAAGTAAAGTCTGATACTGTAAAGAGAAATATTTCATAGGAACCTGGATTATTAGGTCAAACAGGAGTTGACAAGGGTGAACTTTGACATTTCAGGAATCAGCGAACTAAAATGGACTGGGTTGGTGAATTTAATTCAGATGACCATTATATCTATTACTGTGGGCAAGAATCCCTTAGAAGAAATGGAATAGCCATCATAGTCAACAAAAGAGTCTGAAATACAGTACTTGGATGCAATCTCAAAAACGACAGAATGATCTCTGTTCATTTCCAAGCCAAACCTTTCAGTAATATAGTAATCCAAGTTCGTCCCCTGACTAGTAATGAAGAAGCTGAAGTTGAACAATTCTATGAAGACCTACAAGACCTTCTAGAACTAACACCCCAAAAAAGATGTTCTTTTCATTATAGGGGACTGGAATGCAAAAGTAGGAAGTCAAGAAACACCTGGAATAACAGACATATTTGGCCTTGGAATACAAAACAGCAGGCCAAAGGCTAACATAGTTTTCCTAAGAGAATGCACTGGTCATAGCAAACACCCTCTTTCAACAACACAAGAGAAAATTCTACTCGTGGATATCACCAGATGGTCAATGCTGAAATCAGATTGATTATATTATTTGCAGCCAAAGATGGAGAGGCTCTATAAAGTCATCAAAAACAAGACTGGCAGCTGACTGCGGCTCAGATCATGAACTTCTTACTGCCAAATTTAGACTTAAGTTGAAGAAAGTAGGGAAAACCACTAGACAATTCAGATATGAACAAAATCAAATATTAAATAGTAACAACAAAGAAAAGTGAAAAATGATCCCTGCCATAAGAAATAAGAAGTATGTATACTATTAGCAATTGAACCCATTGTGGGAAATCAGGAAACATGTGATGAAAATAAAATTATTTTAAATTTAATGACTAACTAGAGTCAAGCAATGTGGTATTCCATAATTTTTTTTCTTATATTTCTGCACAGTTAGGGCTTTGTGAACTACTTTTAATGAAAGTTGGTCCCTAGGTTAAAGAAAGGACCAGGTGGTAATCTGTCACTGATTGGAGATTCTGTTCCAGACAACGGAGTATGTGGTGCTTCGTAGAAGAGTTCTCAAGTGAAAGAGTAAAAACAGGTAAAAATATTTATTTATATCTACAGATGAACCAAATTATGGGGGAAAAAATATACTGGGTTTGATCAAAATTTAATTCTGGTTTTTCATACCATGTAATAGAAAAATCCAAAAGAGCTTTTGCCCAACCCCATGGTAACTTATCAATAAGAAGGACATTAATATGTGACTCTTCATCAATATTCACTCCTCCTGTTAATTTATCTCTGCATATGCTCTACTTTAGGAAGATGTGGTCAAGAGGTTACAGTTTCCTCTCTTCTCAGGTCTCAGTCAAGGGCTACAATATCTCTCCTGGAGGGCAAAATAAGCAGCCTTCCTCATCCCCCTAAGCTCCATACTGCAGAAGCAAAATTCTAGGTGAGTGTTGTGAGAGTAGCAACTCAGAAATTGTGTATCGGAGAGAGTGGACATAAAGGCCAAAAAATTCTTCCTGAAGGAAGTGATTTTATTTGGAATAGAGAGTGAAAAAGTGTGAACACTCACATAAACAAGGTAGCATATGATGGTAAGTAATTGAAGCTCCATGAAAGCAATAAGTTAGATGCAGTTAGTTTAGCAGTTAGTTTACTGGGAGGAGGACAGGGAATAACAGCTAAGCGGAGCATTTCTGGTGTCAGACAGAGCTAGTGGTGAAGAACCTGCCTGCCAATGCAGGAAGTATAAGAGACATGAGTTCAATCCCTGGGTGGGGAAGATCCTAAAGGAGGGCATGGCAAGACACTCCAGTATTCTTGCCTGGAGACTCCCCTGGACCAAGGAGCCTGGTGGGCTACAGTCCATAGCATTGTAAAGAGTCAGACACTACTGAAGTGACTTAGCACACATGCATGCAAATGAGCCCTAAAACTTCAGAGCCTGGTGGGCTACAGTCCATAGCATTGTAAAGAGTCAGACACTACTGAAGTGACTTAGCACACATGCATGCAAATGAGCCCTTCAGTTTAAATGGATTAAACTGAAGAATAATTATGCCCCAGTGAGTGAGTGAAAGTCGCTCAGTCGTGTCCGACTCTTTTCAATCCCATTCACTATAGAGTCATGGAATTCTCCAGGCCAGAATACTGGAGTACGTAGCCTTCTCTTCTCCAGGGGATATTCCCAACCCAAGGGTCGAACCCCGGTCTCTCGCATGGCAGGCAGATTCCTTACCAGCTGAGCCACAAAGAAAGCCCAATTATACCCCAGGTTGTCATCAAAGACAATGAACAATCAGCCAGCAGTTAGCAGAGTCTTAGAATTGGTGTAATACCAACAGATCCAAACAGCTTAACAGAGAGACACTCAAAAGATTCTTACTAAAATTATTATTATTCTAGCGTGCAAGTGGACTTGAGCAAGGCTAGACCCTCTGAGGAGTGACAGGAGTGGCTTCACACTGCTAAGGAAATAGATTTCTCTAAAATAATTGAGCCAAGTCACTAAAGAAGTATATAAGCAATACATAATAGCCCACCTTGGGGATTAGGTAAAACAATAAGTAGAGTGTTTATAACATGTTAAATGCCCAGCTTTCAATAAAAATATGAGAATTCAAACTGGAAAGTATGATCTATAAACAAGACAGTAGGCAACTAAAAGTGTCTGTGAGAAAATTCATGTTGGATATAAAATATTTTAAGGAAATAAATAAAACATGAGATTATAGAAATAAAGGAAGGAATGATGACAATGTCTCATCAAATAGATGGTATAAGTATAGAGATCAATATGTGTATAGAGATCAAGATTTAAAAAGACCCAGTGGAAATTGTGGACCTGAAAAGTATAAAATCTAAAATGAGAATTAAAGGGAATAAACTGCAGATCTGAATGAGCATAAAGAAAAATCAGTGAATTTAAAGATTGATAGATATTATGCAATCCAATGAAAAGAGAGAAAAAAGAAAATAATGGAAAGGTTATGAAAGAAATTTTGAACAATCTTAAGTGCACAAGAATATATGAAATAGGATTATTTGAAGGAGAAAGGGGGTAGAAAAATTATGTCAAGGAATAATGGCTGTACATTTTCCAAATTTAGAGAAAAAAATTACCCTACACAAACTATCTAAGGAGCATAGACACAGAGAAGTCTAAACACAGACATCAGAGTAAAGCTCTTAAGAGACAAAGACAAACGTAAAACAGCAAGAAAATAATGACTAATCACATAAAAGAAACTTCAATACATTTAGATACCGATTTTTTACTAGAAACAATGGTAATCAGGAGACATTTGGAGGACATATTCCGAATACTAAAAGAATGAAGAAAACTGTCAAACAACTTACATCCAGCAAAAGTATCTTTTCAAAACCAAAGTAATATTTACAGATAACAAAAATGAAGAGACTTTGTTGCTAGTAGACCAGTCTTTCAAGAAGTACTTAAGAAATTTCTTGGGCTGAAAGCAAGTAATATAAGATAGTAATTCAATTCCCAACACAAAACAAAGCATTGGTAAGTGTAAATATGTAATGGTAAAAGAAGATATGAAGATTTATTTATTTCATTTCTTCTTTTAATTGATTTAAAACAATGGTGTATCAATGGATAGTTAAGTGAATTATTGTGACTATTACAGGAATGTAACATAATGGCCCAACAGAGCACAAAAATGGTGAATGGGAGCAGAGATCTGTTGAAATAAGAAATTTACACCAGCTGGTAACTCAAATCCACAGAAACAAATGAAATGAACCATAACAGATAAATAAGAATCTTATTATAATAAACAACATAAATATGTACTTATTTTTCTCCTATCATCTTTTTAAAATACATTAAATTAGATAGAATCATAATTAAAGAAATTAATTGTTATTTTGTAGATATAATATGTATTATAATGGTAGTACAAAAAGTGGGAGAGAGGATAGAGCTATATAGGAACATCATTTCTATATTTTATTATAATTCAGTTCAGTTCAGTTCAGTCACTCAGTCGTGTCTGACTCTTTGGGATCCCATGAATCGCAGCACACCAGGCCTCCCTGTTCATCACCAACTCCCAGAGTTCACTCAGACTCGAGTCCATCGAGTCAGTGATGCCATCCAGCCATCTCATCCTCTGTTGTCCCCTTCTTCTCCTGCCCCCAATCCCTCCCAAAATCAGAGTCTTTTCCAATGAGTCAACTCTTTGCATGAGGTGGCCAAAGTACTGGAATTTCAGCTTTGGCACCATTCCTTCCAAAGAAATCCCAGGGTTGATCTCCTTCATAATGGACTCGTTGGAATGTGAACATAAATCGACACTACACATTTTACAACAATATACAAACAAAAATACTCATTAAACTCATTAATGGATGTATTTCAGAAATGCAGGAAACAGAAATGTGAGATAAAGAAAAAGAGAAAAANCCATTCCTTCCAAAGAAATCCCAGGGTTGATCTCCTTCATAATGGACTCGTTGGAATGTGAACATAAATCGACACTACACATTTTACAACAATATACAAACAAAAATACTCATTAAACTCATTAATGGATGTATTTCAGAAATGCAGGAAACAGAAATGTGAGATAAAGAAAAAGAGAAAAATAAATTGACAAATCAAAAACAGGGCTCTTGAGGCACCTATGTGCCATGAAAAGAATGCTCATTTAATCAAGTCTTCTGTGTGTGGAAGGAAGGAAAGAATATGTGAAACCTGTACTATGACCTTGAAATTTATGTTTCTTTTCTTATTCATTTTTACCTTTAACATAGGAATAAATGATTGCTAATAAAATGCTACTACTGAGTCAGTTCATTTCAGTTCAGTTGCTCAGTCATGTCTGACTCATTGTTACCCTATAGACTGCAGCACCCCAGACCTCATCAACAACTCCCGGAGTTTACTCAAACTCATGTACATAGAATCAGTGATCTCATCCAACCATATCACCCTTTATTGTCCCCTTCTCCTCCCACCTTTAATCTTTCCCAGCATCAGGGTCTTTTCAAATGAGTCAGTTCTTCGCATCAGTTGGCCAAAGTACTGGAGTTTCAGCTTCATCATCAGTCCTTCCAATGAATATTCAGGACTGATATCCTTTAGGATGGACTGGTTGAATCTCCTTGCAGCCCAACGGACTCTCAAGAGTCTTCTGCATCACCACAGTTCAAAAGCATCAAATCTTTGATGCTCAGCTTCCTTTATAGTCCAACTTTCACATCCATACATGACTACTGGAAAATTCATAGCTTTGACTAGACAGACCTTTGTTGGCAAAGTAATCTCTACTTTTTAATATGCTGTCTAGGTTGGGCATAACTTTCCTTCCAAGGAGTAATTGGAAGAAAATCTTTTAATTTCATGGCTGCAGTCACCATCTGCAGTGATTTTGGAGCCCACCAAAAAAGTCTGTCACTGTTTCCACTGTTTCCCCATCTATTTGCCATGAAGTGACGGGACCAGGTGCTGTGATCATAGTTTTCTGAATGTTGTTTTAAGTCAACTTTTTCATTCTCCTCTTTCACTTTCATCAAGAGGCTCTGTATTTCTTCTTCACTTTCTGCCATAAGGGTTGTGTCATTTGCATATCTGAGGTTATTGATATTTCTACCCACAATCTTGATTCCAGCTTGTGCTTCATCCAGCTCAGCATTTCTCATGACGTACTTTGCATATAAGCTAAATAAGCAGGGTGACAATATACAGTTTGACATACTCCTTTCCCTATTTGAACCAGTCTGTTGTTCCATTTCCAGTACTAACTGTTGCTTTTTGACCTGCANTCTACCCACAATCTTGATTCCAGCTTGTGCTTCATCCAGCTCAGCATTTCTCATGACGTACTTTGCATATAAGCTAAATAAGCAGGGTGACAATATACAGTTTGACATACTCCTTTCCCTATTTGAACCAGTCTGTTGTTCCATTTCCAGTACTAACTGTTGCTTTTTGACCTGCATACAGAATTCTCAAGAGGCAGGTCAGGTGGTCTGGTATTCCCATCTCTTGAAGAATTTTCCACAGTTTGCTGTGATCCACATAGTCAAAGGCTTTGGCATAGCCAATAAAGCAGAAATAGATGTTTTCCTGGAATTCTCTTATTTTTTTTGGTGATCCAATGGATGTTGACAATTTGATCTGTGGTTCTTCTACCTTTTCCAAATATATCACAAATATTATATATTTATTTTTAAATATGTATATTTTATAGCTAATTTCACTTTACATAGCATATTTATCATGTATTGTCTTACTCTCTGTTTTGAAAATTGTGAGAAAAGCAATCTTCTATTAAGGAGCAGTGTGATTTTCAGAAAGATTTAATGACTTGCCTATTAAAGTCCCTCATATTGTCAAGACTATATCTAGTCCTTCTGCCTAGATCTTTGAGTTATATACCATGAGGGGAATGAGCATTGAAGTTTTAATGTATTTATCATAACTTTATACTTAACATCGGGCAAGAATCCCTGACGCTTAACTGAAAGGAAGGAAAAAGTGGAAGAATGGGGTGGAAATTCTGCCAAGTTACTGAGATCAATACAAAAAAAAAATATTTTTTAAAGCTTTTATGAAACCTAAAAACACAGGCATATGGAGATTTGTACATAAATACTTGACATTGAAATAAATCACCTGCATCAATGATGTTGAAAATAAAAATCTGTTTTCAGAATCAAGTATAAATTTCTGAACAAAAAGGAGATACTGTAATTTCAAAAAATAAAAGCTTAATTTATTAAGGGGCCAGCATAAATTTTGAATCTTCAATGCTGCCTTATTTGACCAGTTTCTAAAGTCCATCCTTCTAAGAATCATCTGTGAAGGTGGGTCTCTGCATTGAACCTAGGCTATTTATCAGGTTTTACAGTTTGTATAAGACAAAGAATGTTCAGTGTTAAAGAGGTAGGATACTATGATCTGAAGATGCAATACTTGCTAGAATATAAAATAAATATTGACAAGAAAGAAGAGCCATTTTAGCATTGCTTTCACAGTGTAGTACAAACCAAACCAACTGTTGGTTTATTTGAGTTTCAACCAGTCACATTTGATGTGGTCTCTAATATAATGTTGGCAAAGAGGAGAAGTGAGGTTATTCCTTGGGACAATGTTAAGTCCATCATTCCATAGATCTGTTTTCAAATTTAAGTGTCAAGGACCCCGTCAAAAATCATTGTACTTATATTGATTTTTCATAAATGTATTAAAACAATGAATATTTTGTAAGGCCCAAAATTTTCATAGTCATCAAGCTAATTGCTGTGAATACATGGGTGAGCAGGCTTCCCAGGTGGCTCAGTGACAAAGAATCCGCCAGTCAGTACAACACATGCAGGAGACATGGGTTCACTGCCTGGGTTCTAAAGGTCACCAGGAGGAGGAAATGGCAACCCATTCCAGTATTCTTGACTGGAAAATTCCATGGATGGAGGAGCCTGGTAGACTACAGTCCATGGGTTCACAAAGAGTCGAACATGACTGAGTAACTGAGCACACACACACGGACAAGCAAAATTAACATAGTTCTTTCCACTATGAAACCGATAGTCTAGCATAAAAGACAAAAGCAATAGAATATTCTAAGTTTTTTCTTAAGAGTACAAAGTATGGAGTGTGACTGAGACACTAATGAAGTTTTTTTTTTTATATAGATAATAGCTTCCCGTTTTTATTATGAAGAATCTTGTACATACATAAAAATTATAAATATTAGGATACCCCACCTACATGTCTTTTGCTTTATTATTTGAAGTAAATTGCATACTAAGAATCATGTAACTTCAAACATAAATATTTTAGTGTGTACTCATAAAAGATAAGATCTCATTTTTAAAACAATGCATAAATTTAGAATGATTCAAGCATGCTAATATTGTTCTGATTTGCATAGCTAACAGTACTGATCAATATCCAAACTACATATATTTGCCTTGCGTTTAATAAACTTGCTAGACTATTCTGCCTATTCAAATGACTGCTAGCGTTAGTGTTAGTTGCTCAGTCATGCCTGATTCTTTGCAAACCCATGGACTGCAGCCCACCACACTCCTCTGTCCATGAGATTTTCCGGGCAAGGATACTAGAGTGGGTTGCCATTTCCTTCTCCAGCGGATCTTCCAACCCAGGGATTGAACCCAGGTCTCCTGCACTGCAGGCAGATTCGTTACCAACTGAGCTACAAGGAAAGCCCTCAAATAACTGTAACTAGATTTAAAAGTTTATTTTATAAATGTTTTGTTCATAAATGCATTGGTTGGGCATATCTATCTCCTGTTTGAAAATAAGTTTGAAATTTTTAGCTGTATAATCAATAATAACATCTCTTCTATAGGGAAAAAACTTAGGTTGAAAATAGAGGACATATATACAGAGCCCTATTCTATTAATGGGATAGAGAGTCATCTTAGTCTGTTTGAATTTTTGCAGCAAAAATACTGTAGACTTAGTAATTTAAACCACAAGCATTTATTTCACGTAGTTCTGAAGTTTGGGGAGTACAAGATCAATGTACCTGTATAACTGGTGTCTGGTGAGATGTTAGTCTCTGGTTCACAGACTGCCATCTCTTCTTGTATTCTTACATGGTGGCGAGGGTAAGGGAGCTCTCTGGTGTCTCTTTTACAAGAGGCACTAGTTCCATTTATGGTTTCACCCTCGTGACTTAATCACCTCCAAGAGACCCCATTACCAAATATCATCACATTGGGCTTATGTTCTAATATGTGAATTTGGGGAGACACAAACCATCTACAGCAAGAGTGATATATTAATATGTGTAGTATCCAGGATTAGACATTCTTGCTGGCTTCTTTCTTATTGTTGTACAGTCCCTAAGTCAGGTCCAACCCTTTGCGACCCCATGGACTACAGCACGCCAGGCTACTCTGTCCTTCACACTCTCCCAAAGTTTGTTCAAATTTATGTCCATTGAGTCAGTGATGTCATCAAACCATCTCCTCCTTTGTCATCTCCTTCTTCTGCTTTTAGTCTTAGTATCAGGATCTTTTCCAATATGTCAGTTCTTCACATCAGATGGCCCAATTATTGGAGCTTCAGCTTCAGCATCAGTACTTCTGATGAATATTGAGGGTTGATTTCCTTAGGACTGACTGATGTGATCTTGTTACAGTCCAAGGGGCTCTCAAGAGTCTTCTCCAGTACCACCATTTGTAGATATCAATTATTTTGTGCTCAGCTTTCTTTATGGTCCAACTTTCACATCTGTACATGACTTCTGGAAAAAACATAGCTTTGACTATACATATCTTTGTCAGCAAAGTGATGCCGCTGGTTTTTAATATGCTGTCTATGTTTGCCATAACTCTATCAATAATATTTCTTTATTAAAGAGAGCTATCTTTTTTCTTAATAGTGACAGCTCACATCTAAATTTTATATAGAACATGTCACTGTTCTTTGTCTGATTGATGTTTGAGTAGTGTTGTTGGCGCTAACCAGAGCAGAGGATGCAATGCTCAGCTCCAACAAATATTTTCAGATCTCATTGATAGTGTTGGCCTTTTATACCCTGATGAAAATTCACCAGAGGAACAAACTTAGAAAATAAATTTAGAAGAAATTTCCTTTCTTACTTTCTCCTCTTAATGCTCCTGCTCTTTGTCATGGCATTGCTGCTAAGAGTAGAAACTGTAAAAGGGTTGTAAATGACTACTCCAAGAAATGTGTTTTGTTACTTATATAACTTTTGGTCCAAATACATCCCTTGGCGTATGTTGAAGGCATTGTTAGCCTTATATGGAAGATATCATAATATTTGGAAAATCTCCCATGAGCCTGTGAATGAAATTGGCATCTGTATTCTATATTTCAGTATGAGACCCAAAGGTTCTGCTATTGAAATAGTAGTTCCAGAATTGACAACAATAAAAGTAACGGTAGAAGTAAAGAAAGAAACAAAATAAAAACCACATACTTTGATACCAACCTAATAAATTCAATGCCTCCCACACTATTTGATATTTTTTATACTAATAATACTTTTATTTACAGAACATTATATTCTGCTTTTTGTTACTTGCTGTGACCTGGAAGACAGTATTGCATCATACAGTATTTGCAGACATAGCCACATCTTCATTGGTTTTTGCTTACTACAAGCTTCTGACATATGCAGTGGTTAAGAATAATTATATTACCATAAAATACTGTACTCTCGTACACTGAGACTCATAAATTTCTCTGCTGTTGTCTATGACAATTTGAACTGACTGGTCTACTGTTGCTACTTCTCTTTGTTTTAATTTCCCTGTCCAAACCCAAACCTACCATCCCCTTCATCAATGTCTTCTATCACTCTAACTCACATTGATGACTCACTTTTCTTAAGTTAATATTTATTTTCTTTGATAGTTGACTATATATCATGTATGTTTTCAGTTGCTCATTAATTTCTCACATCAATATGATTTATCTTTCTACACAGACTGCAAGCTCCACACAAATAATATTTATGGATTTGAGTTTTTTGTTGTAAACTATTATGGTTTGAAACTAAAATTGTCTTTCAAGCTAATAGGCATCAACTGGTAGCTCATTGTGTCTTCCTAGGTGGCTCAGTGGTAAAGAATCAGCCTGCTAATGCAGGAGATGCAACAGATGTGAGTTCAATCCTTGGGTTGGGAAGGTCCCCTGGAGATGTAAATGATAATTTGCTACAGTAATCTTGCCTGGAAAACCCCGTGGACAGAGGTGCCTGGTAGGCTATAGTCCATGGTATCATAAAGAGTTGGATAACACTGAATAACTGAGCACACGCCCATGGTGGCATGTTAGGAATTCGTTATCTCTGGTCCTTTCTGTCATCCAGTGAAACAGAATCTGCAAATAACAAGATTTCAAGATATTTTGCATAAATTTTTAGTTTGATATACTGCCCTAAAATGTATCACCCATCTGTATAGGCTAACTGAATGACTGTTCATTTATTATTTGTGACAAACGTTTTCTCAGGTTACTATAACAAATTATCACAAACTGGATAGCTTGAAACAGCAAAAGTGTATTCCCTCATAGTACAGGTGAAAGTGAAAGTCACTGAGTCATGTCCGACTCTTTGTGACCCCATGGACAATACAGTCCACGAAATTCTCCAGGCCAGGATACTGGAGTGGGTAACCTTTCCCTTCTCCAGGGGATCTTCCCAACCCAGGGATCAAACCCTGGTCTCCCACATTGCAGGTGAATTCTTTCCAGTTGAGCCACAGGAGAAGCCCAAGAATACTGGAGAGGGTAGCCTATTCCTTCTCCAGTGGGTCTTCCCAACCCAAGAATTGAACTAGGGTCTCCTGCATTGCAGGCAGATACTTTACCAACTGAGCTATCAGGGAACCCCCACGTATAGGTGACCAGAGGTCAAAACTCAAGTGGTCTGCAGGGTTGCTTTCTTTTGTAGTCTCTGAGAGAGAAGGCATCCCATGTTTCTCTCATAGCTTCTGGTGCTTGTCAGCAATCTTTGATATTCTTTGATTTGTAAATGCTCATTCCAGTTTTTACCTTACTCTTTCTCATTGTGATCTCTATGTTTCTGTGTCCTGCTCTTTTCTTATATGGACATTAGTCATTGGATTTAGGGCACACCCCTGGTGGCTCAGATGATAAAGCGTCTGCCTACACTGCAGGAGACCCAAGTTCGATCCCTGAGTCAGGAAGAGCCCCTGGAGAAGGAAATGGCAACCCACTCCAGTACTCTTGCATGGAAAATTCCATGGACGGAAGAGCCTGCTAGGCTACAGTCCATGTGTTCACAAAGAGTCAGACATGACTGAGTGACTTCACTTTCACTAAAATCAAGATTATTTTATCTCAAATTACTGAATTAATTACACCTGAAAAGGCTCTATTTCCAAATATGGCCATATGCTGCTGAGGTTCCAGGTAAATGTGAATTATTAGTGAGATGGAAGGAACTGTGTTCAAATCACAACAGCCATGTACAAACAAAGGTGCAATTCATTACTTTGTTTCTTTGTTATTGCAGATGAGATGATGACTACTTTTTCATCCCAGAGGCAGACATAGTGAGACATCATTATTAATGGAGGTAAAATAGTGATGTTGGTAAAAGTTTTCATTTTCATTGTAGCTACAACTCCCCATTTAAAGAAATCCACAGTCCTAAATGATCTCATTCTTTCTCTCTCTCTCTTGCACACGTGTGAGTGCACACACACACACACACACCCATAAAAAAATTGACCTTTCTAACTTTGAAACTCAGTGAATGGAATTGCCATAAGACTCTCTTGAGATTTTTTTCCTTCTCATTTCCCATTAAACAATTATAAAGTCCATCATTTTTTTATATACACTTTCTTATAGTCACTTTACAGGAGAAGGAAGTGGTGACCCACTCCAGTATTCTTGCCTGGGAAATCCCATGGGCAGAGGAACCTGGCCAGCTACAGTTCAGGGGGTCTCAAAGAGTCAGACATTACTGAACTACTATGCAACAACAGGATTCACTTTAAGAAAACCTAGTGCTAAACCTTGCATTCCCTGCACCTACTGTATTCTTTTTTTTTTTTTAATGTCTGTGTTACCATTTCCTTCTCCAATGCATGAAAGTGAAAAGTGAAAGTGAAGTCACTCAGTCGTGTCCGACCCTCAGTGACCCAATGGACCGAAGCCTTCCAGGCTTCTCCAGCCAAGGAATTTTCCAGGCAAGAGTACTGGAGTAGGGTGCCATTGCCTTCTCTGTTTATGAAATTAACTGAATCAATTCATAGTGATTATTTTTCTATTTTAAACTCCATTTTTCCTACAGATTATAGTTAAATGATTAACCTATGGTATTTCTTGTCAACATTTTACAAATGTTTCTCCTTTATATTATGCAGTTAATATCTCTACAGCATACTTTCTCCTTGCCAAAATGTTATTTCATGGTATATATTAATGCATTCATACACAGAATGAATGCAATGGGAACTTTTAATGTAATGGGAACACATGAAAAGAAAAAGAGAAGAAGAAGAAGAAAAAGAAAGAAACATATATAAGTAAGTATGCCTCCTTAGGAATGATTATCTGGGAATGTTTAAATGCTGCTTTCCTTCTCCATTTGATAAAACTGTCTTGTGTAAACAAGTGACAATTATCAGTTATATTGCTGACTCTGCTAAAAATATATTAGATATTAGTAAGAGAGCTTATTAACAATTAGGGATTTATTTAATCTCTGAGGTGTTCAACTGACACTGAGTATGACAATATTGCTGGAACAATTTTGGTTGAAACCTTAAAACAGAGCAAAGCATTACTTTCAGACTTTTTGTATGTTTATGTTTCTTACAATACTTCTTTTCAGGCGAAAATATTTATTTGACCTCTGATTAGTTAGCTAAAATCAGGATACCTTGCCCACTTTGAAATTGTCAAATAAATAAAATTGATCTTTAGATAAGCAGGTAGGTAATTTTAGTGTTTCCTTGCTGTCAGAGTCCTTATTATGCTATCCAACTTGTAACTCTTTCATGCCTCCCCCCCCACCACCTTTGGTAAATAACTATTCTCCTCAGGTACAAAATTTAGGGGGTTGTAAAATTAGGGTGTTAGGTGACAAAAATATATTTTCAAGACAAATAGTACTTCAGTTATCATTGCCAGACAAAATATAAGATCTTAAATTTGAATTCTAGAAGAACAACACATTTTTAAAAAAAAATTAAGTGTACTTCATGTTGTAGTTCATCCAAAATTCAAATACTACATGTAAAATGCTGACCAAATTTTTTTTCTTGTTGTTCATATTAAAACTCAACTTTATCCTACGTTTTCATTTGTTAAATAAGGCAAGTCTCAATTTGAAAGTGAAAATTAATAAAAAAAAACATAAAGAAAATAATATAAATGTAAAACATCCCCAAGATTAGTTTTACTATTTTTTTTTCCTTTCTTCTCAGGTTCGGAACAACATTGTAGTTGATTATGTTACAAATCTGAGTCCAAGCTTCCTCTACTTATCACATGACAGGCCAGTAAATCTGAGAGATGAGGTATTGAAGCAAAGAATATAATTATATTCTGAAAGCTGGTTTACCAAGAAGATGGTAGACTAATGTCTCAAAATAATCATCTTATCGGGTCTGGATACAATGTTCTTTTACAGAATAAAGATGGGGGAAGATGAGGAAACAAAGTAAAAAGGCCATTAATTTTAAAAATATCTCCTAGAATTGAAGCCTCCTGGAGGAGAAGTATTAATTTCTTCCTTCCTGCCATCTACAAGTGGACAAGTTCCTGAACAAATAATATAAGGCATATATTAATAAATGATAAAAACAAAACAAAAAGCTTAATAATAATAGTGATTTTCCTAAATGTGAACAGTTATATTAGTTTGTATGGAAAAGAAAGACTTTTATGAGAAAATTACAACTGACAAGAGAGAAGAATGTTGAAAGATGTAATCAAGATCTATATGGACAACATCCCATGTGAATGAAAGAGTCAGGATAAAACCTAAAGGAAGCCGGAGGTTGGCCTAATTAGGAAATACTAGTCCATAAATTTCAGCATTATATAATACTATTCTGCCTTTATTTAAAATAAGCATCTAGAAAACTTTTCAGCTATTTAAACCTTATTCCAATGTTTCTAGAATCATATATTAACCCTCAAATTGGAAATTTCAAGGAACAACAAAAGTGTTAACCAGATATGTGGCTATTAACATTTAAGATAATAAAAATTTAAAAAAATAAAAAAAATGTAGTGCCTCAGTGGCACTAGCCTTGTTCAAATGCTCCATATGGCCTCTGTCTACTATATTGGACAGTACAGACATAGAGTACTTATATTCTCTAAGAAGTTTCTATTGATTAGGTGATAAGTAGACTAGAGGAAAANCAACAAAAGTGTTAACCAGATATGTGGCTATTAACATTTAAGATAATAAAAATTTAAAAAAATAAAAAAATGTAGTGCCTCAGTGGCACTAGCCTTGTTCAAATGCTCCGTATGGCCTCTGTCTACTATATTGGACAGTGCAGACACAGAGTACTTATATTCTCTAAGAAGTTTCTATTGATTAGGTGATAAGTAGACTAGAGGAAGAAACAACAACAAGTTAGTTGTTCTTTTTTTTGGCTGTGCTGGTTTTCCTTTCTGCACAGGCTTTTTTCTAATTGCAGAGAGTGGGAGACAGTCTCTAGTTGCAGTGCACAGGCTTTCATTGTGGTGGTTTCTCTGTTATGGAGCATGGGTTCTAGGGGTGGTAGTTGCTGCACATGGGCTCAGTAGTAGTGGCTTGCTGACTCTAGAGTGCTGGCTCAGTAGTTTTGTTGCAAGGGCTTAGATGCTCTGCAGCATGTAGGATCTTCCCAGACCAGATCTTGAACCCATGTCTCCTGCATTGGTAGGTGGATTCTTTATCCCTGAGTCACCAGGGAAACTCCCATATTACTTTTATATCTAGATCTATACAGCTATGCATATATATATATATATATATATATTGTTTTTATAAGAAATTCAATTCTTTTTAGGCATTCCTGTATTCACAATATTGATTAACTGACTACTACATGACAGAAAACAAGAACTATTAAAAACATTTGGATTTTATTGCTGAACCACGAGGCAAAATCCCTATATTCATGGAGCTTATATTCTAGTGATAAACAGGAAAAATAAATAGTGAATTCAATATTAATACATGCTGGAGAGAAAAAGATAAAGTAGGAAAGGGGAATTGAGTGTTGGGGTTTGTTGGGAGAAACTGAAATAATATATGTGGTGGTTAAGGGAAATCCTTCTAAGAAGATGACACTGGGGGGAAGACTTGAGGAAGCAAGCATAAAAAAAGGAAGGAGACATTTCTATCTAGAAGGAAGAGCAGAACAAAGGCCCTGAGATGGATGTTGCCCAAGCCTGTTTGAGGAAAAGAGGAGATAAACAAAAGGAACATTAGTGAACACAGGGGAGTGAAATGTCAGAAGTTAGCGGGAACAGATTATTTAAGAATTTGGGAATCATTGGAAAAAACATATATTCTAATATGTATATGAAAAAAGATAAACAATTTTCTTTTGAAAGATACAAGTCAAGAGGAAATCAATTGTTTGCACAAATGCCTTATTAAAATTGTTTAGATAAGAAGAATCACAATAGCAATGTAGGGAGATTCTAAACTCACTCCCTCTCACAGAGACAACAAATATACATGTGGAATAATTCTTTTGGAAAGAAATCTGACAACTGGATAAACAGAGTCTCCATAATAGAGGATAAAGAGACAACATCAAAACAAGTAGGAGAGGTACAGATACAGATTATCAAGGAAAAACCCACACCCAGCCATGGCGATCTGCAATTCAGAAGGAACACAGAGCTATGAATCTTCTCTGAGGAATAAGGAGAATACCACGTCATCTATTGCAACCCCTAGATCCTGCAAAGGAGAGACAGAATCCCAAAAGAGATGGCTTTGAAAACCAACAGTGAAAGTACCTAGTAAAACTATAAAACTATAGGGAACAAAACCCAAGTCTTGCAAGGCTCACATGCAGACACACCAGACCTGAAAACCAGCACACAAAAGCAGATTGAAAAGCTTGTAGACCACAGGTAAAAAGGACCAATGTACTAATCTTGAAGCATCTGTCAGAGAGAGAGGAACCAGTTGAAATGAGTCACTGGTAGGAACCATTTATGCAACTTTAGGCTACCTTCCTAATACTGGCATTGATGGGCACAACTTTGTAATTCCCTATTTAACCTGTTAGTACCAATGGGCATGCTCCACTGAAAGTCCACCCACCTCTGGGCCTAAAACAGACCTCATAGCAGGTGGGACAGTAGCTTTTCCTACTAGGGCCCTCCAGCAGCTGTGGCCTTGCCATGAAAGGAAGGCACATACAATCTCCTTAAGGGACTTCACTTGAGTGCTTCATTGTAGTGACCAGGTTGCATTGAACTTCTGAGCCCCACAAAGCATCTCCTAAATAAAGGCCACTACTTCAGTGCTGGGAGAGAAAACTGATAAACACGGAAACAGATAAACAAAAAAGGAATATGTTACAACTGAAAGAAGACTGACCAAAGAGATGAATAATCTACTAGATAAAGAGTTCAAAGTAGCGTTAATAAAGATGTACACTTAGGAGAATAAGGGGTGAGCAACAATTCAATATAATAAAATCCTAAACAGAAGTTTTAGTTGAATTGAAAAATAGAATAGAAAGTTTCAATAGCAGTTGAATGAGGGAGGAGAATGAATCAGGGAGCTGGAAGACAAAATAATGGAACTCATTCAGACAGATCAGCAAAATGAAAAAAAAAAGGAACTTAGAAAGTGAGGATATCTTCAGTGTATTACTTATAATATATGAGAACCATTATAATGGTCCCAGGAGGAGAAGATGGGAAAAAGAGCAAGAAAAAATTATTTTGGGGAAGCAGTGGCTAAAAAGTTTTCTAATCTGAAGAAGGAAACAGACACTAACTAAGACAAAATATAATTTAAAAAGTAAAATTTAAGGATAAAGGCTCATATAAACAACAATAGAAAAACAACTTGCTATGAACAGCAGAAATTTCATAAGGCTATCAGCAATTTTTCTACAGACACTTTATAGGCCAGAGAGTGACATGGGATAAAGTGTAGGAGACAGGAAGAATAAAAGAAAAGCAGGCCCTGGCAAGGGCCACAAGGGAAATTTATAATTATTGAAGAACAAGATGCTATAAGGCATGAGACACTTGAAACAAATCCAGAGGAAACAGTTCATAATCTTGAAAACAAGATATGATCCTGGGGTCAGGAAACCGACCCCAGATTGTTTCTCAACTGGCGTCTCAGTTCAGTTCAGTGCAGTTCTATTCAGTCTCAGTCATGTCTGACTCTTTGTAACCCCATGAATCGCAGCACGCCAGGCCTCCTTGTCCATCGCCAACTCCCAGAGTTTACCCAAACTCATGTCCATCGAGTCGGTGAGCCATCCAGCCATCTCATCCTCTTTCGTCCCCTTCTCCTCCTGCCCCTAATCCCTCCCAGCATCGGGGTCTTTTCCAATAAGTCAACTCTTCGCATGAGGTGGCCAAATTATTGGAGTTTCAGCTTCAATATCAGTCCTTCCAATGAACACCCAGGACTGATTTCTTTTAGAATGGGCTGGTTGGATCTCCTTGCAGTCCAAGGGACTCTCAAGAGTCTTCTCCAACACCACAGTTCAAAAATATCAATTCTTCAGCACTCAGATTTCTTCACAGTCCAACTCTCACATCCATACATGACCACTGGGAAAACCATAGCCTTGACTAGATGGATGTTTGTTGGCAAAGTAATGTCTCTGCTTTTGAATATGCTATCTAGATTGGTCCTAACTTTCCTTCCAAGGAGTAAGCGTCTTTTAATTTCATGGCTGCAGTCACCATCTGCAGTGATTTTGGAGCCCAAAACAATAAAGTCTGACACTGTTTCCACTGTTTCCCATCTATTTCCCATGAAGTGATGGGCCCAGATGCCATGACCTTAGTTTTCTGAATGTTGAATTTTAAGCCAACTTTTCCACTCTCCTCTTTCACTTTCATCAAAAGGTTTTTAGTTCTTCTAAACTTTCTGCCATAAGGGTGGTATTATTTGCATATCTGTGGTTATTGATATTTCTCCCAGCAATCTTGATTCCAGCTTGTGCTTCTTCTAGCCCAGGGTTCCTCATGATGTTCTCTGCATAGAAGTTATATAAACAGGGTGACAATAGCCTTGACATACCCTTTTTCCTATTTGGAACCAGTCTGTTATTCCATGTCCAGTTCTTACTGTTGGTTCTTGATCTGTGTATAGGTTTCTGAAGAGGCAGATCAGGTGATCTGGTACTCCTGTCTCTTTAAGAATCATCCACAGTTTATTGTGTTTCAAACAGGCAAAACTTTGGCATAGTCAATAATGTAGAAGTAGGTGATTTTCTGGAACTCCCTTGCTTTTTCGAGGATCCAGCAGATGTTAGCAATTTGATCTCTGGTTCCTCTCCCTTTTTGAAAGCTAGCTTGAACATCTGGAAGTTCATTGTGCAGGTATTGCTGAAGCCTGATTTGGAGAATTTTGAGCATTACTTTACTACTGTGTGAGATGAGTGCAATAGTGCAGTAGTTTGAGTATTCTTTTGGCATTGCCTTTCTTTGGGATTAGAATGGAAACTGACCTTTTGCAATCCTGTGGTCTCTGCTGAGTTTTCCAAATTTGCTGGCATACTGAGCATAGTACTTTCACAGCATCATCTTTCAGGATTTGAAATAGCTCAACTGTAATGCCATCACCTCCTCTAGCTTTGTTTGTAGTGATGCTTTCTAAAGCCCTCTTGACTTCACATTCCAGGATGTCTGGCTCTAGGTGACTGATCACACCATCATGATTATCCGGGTCATGAAGATCTTTTCTTTTACACTTATTCTGTGTATTCTTGCCACCTCTTCTTAATATGTTCTGCTTCTGTTAGGTCCATACCATTTCTGTCCTTTATCGAGCCCATCTTTGCATGAAATGTACCCTTGGTATCTCTAATATTCTTGAAAAGATTTCTAGTCATTCCCATTCTGTTGTTTTCCTCTATTTCTTTTCATTGATAATTGAGGAAGGCTTTCTTCTTCTTCTTTTTATTTTATTGTTTTTTTATTTATAGATTTTTTATTTTATTTTTTTTACTTTACAATATTGTATTTGTTTTGCCATACATCAACATGAATCTGCCATGGGTGTACACGTGTTCCCCATCCTGAACCCCCCTCCCGTCTCCCTCCCCATACCATCCCTCTGGGTCATCCCAGTGCACCAGCCCTGGGCATCCTCTATCATGAATCAAACCTGGCTTTTTTATCTTTCCTTGCTATTCTTTGGAACTCCGCATTCAGATGCTTATATCTTTCCTTTTCTCCTTTGTTTTTTGCTTCTCTTCTTTTCACAGCTATTTGTAAGTCCTCCTCACGCAGCCATTTTGCTTTTTTGCATTTCTTTTCCATGGGGATGATCTTGAACCCTGTCTCTTGTACAATGTCACAAACCTCCATCCATAGTTGATCAGGCATTCAGTCTATGAGATCTAGTCCCTTAAATCTATTTCTCATTTCCACTATATAAGCATAAGGGATTTGATTTAGGTCTTACTTGAATGGTCTACTGATTTTTCCTACTTTCTTCAATTTAAGTCCGAATTTGGCAATAAGGTGTCTCAGAACCACGTTTTACGTATCTGGCGGAAAATCTATAGATAAGAATATTAGCCTTAGTTACTGATTTGTTATTGATTACTGTTTCCTAATTACTCAATGGTTAATGATCATTTTGTTCTTTGGACCTGAAAGCCACATTAGTTTTAGTTTAACTCCTCGCATATTTTTTCATTCACGGCTGAAAGTATAATAAAGCTGGCTTGGATTCAGTTTTGGTACCTTCACCTTGGAGCAGTGTTGGTCCCCTGATCCTCACTTTTCTCTGAATTCTTGTGTCTCGTTTCTCATTCTCTTGCCATATTGCACTTTCAGAAACCGTGTTTTTCAAGCTGGTCTCGACAATAAAGTGCTGAAAGAAAAAAAAAAAAGAAATAAGGAAAAACAATAGAATAACTTCCAACAACAAATTCTCTACCAGCAAGACTGTAATTCAGAATGAATGGAGAGCCTAAGACATTAGAAAAAGCTTAAGGAGTTAATCACCACTAAAACAGCCTTATAAAAAATGTTAAAGCGACTTCTCTAAACTGAAAAGAAAGGCACTACATATTAACAAGAAAACATAAACAATTAAAATCTCACTGGAATAGGTAAAAAATTAANGTAATTCAGAATGAATGGAGAGCCTAAGACATTAGAAAAAGCTTAAGGAGTTAATCACCACTAAAACAGCCTTATAAAAAATGTTAAAGCGACTTCTCTAAACTGAAAAGAAAGGCACTACATATTAACAAGAAAACATAAACAATTAAAATCTCACTGGAATAGGTAAAAAATTAATAAAGATATTGTTGCTGCTGCTAATTCACTTCAGTCATGTTTGACTCTGTGCAACTACAGAGACAGCAGCCCACCAAGCTCCTCCATCCCTGGGACTTTCCAGGCAAGAACACTGGAGAGGGTTGCCATTTCCTTCTCCAATGCATGAAAGTGAAAAGTGAAAGTGATAATTTCTTATATATCAATTGATTCTTTAAAAATTGTATTACAAATTTTGNTGGTTCCTCTCAGCTGTTCCTGTGCTGTCACAGCCCGGGATTCTCAGCCACTCTCTCTGTCCTCCGACGTGGGGTAGCTCCTCTCGGCCTTGCTGAGTGGGAAGTGGGGTGGCTCCTCTCAGCTGTTCCTGTGCCGTCCCAGCCTGGCAGTCTGGGTCGCTGCCCCTGACCTCGGAAGTGGGGTGGCTCCTCTCAGCCGTTCCTGTGCCATCACAGCCTGGGACTCTCAGCCGCTGTCTCTTGGATGCGGGGTGGCTCCTCTCAGCCGCACTTGGTGAGCCAGCGGCTCACAGTCACCTGCGCTTAGTGCTGTAACTTTTTAAATGAGTAAGCGTCTTTTAATTTCATTATCAGGAGAATTCTCAGGACCTACATATTAGTACCTATTTAATTCATAATTGTTGAAGCATATAGGGCTTATCATGAATTAGTATCTTAACATACAAATAAGTAAAATGAGGTTACCTGATAGTCTTATTAGATGCCTCTCTGGTTGATGGTGGTTTGGTCTCTTAAGTCATGTCCAACTCTTGTGTCCCCATGGACTGTAGCCCACCAGGCTCCTCTGTCCATGGGATTCTTCAGGTAATAATACTGCAGTAAGTTGCCATTCCCTCTCCAGGAGATCTTAGTGACCCAGGGAATGAACCCAAGTCTCCTGCATTGCAGGTGGGTTCTTTACCAACTGAACTACTGGGGACACAGAACATGAAATGAATGACCTAAGGAAGTGGAAAGGCTTTCAAAATCATGATCAGATGATGAAATTATATGTAAACAGTGAACCTGCCATAATGGTTCTATTATTGTTACTCACACTGACTATAACCAACACAACCAACATCTGAAGAGAGTTTTCAGGGTTGTATAGATATCCCTGTATATTTATTTCTAAAGTCATTTCATATATTGCCCTGGATAGAGCTGCATTATCAAAAGAAAATAAGTAACTTTTTATTATTTCCTAGATAAGGATCAAATCCATGTCCCCTTCATTGGCAAGTGGATTCTTTACCACTGAGCCCACAGGTAAGTCCTATGTACATTATACAAGGCTACTTTTCCCAATATGATGTCAGATCCACAGTAAGTTTTCTGCCCCAAAATTATGTGTTTTAAAAAGCCAAGGTTGAAAGGTTTTACATGTTGTGTCCCTCACGGCCATTGCCCTTTTGCACATAGGGTAAATCTCAGATATGATAGATACATTTCATTTTGCATTTGAGCTCATGTTATTGATACTAGTAATTAAAACCTTCTGTGTTAAGTAGAACTCAGGCATGTCTAACTTCAGTGGAAGCATGTTTCCTCTGGCAAGAGATGATGGAGAGGCTGCTCTCATGAGAAAAGCTACGCATTTCCCAATCTTAGTGAATACTTTTATGTGCACAAGAAATTGCCAATTTAAAATTTTATTTTATAACATGAAATATTACAGTAAACATTTGATGAAACATCTGTCATTCTCTTAAATTTCAGTAGAAATAAAACTGGAGACTTTCTGTCATTTGCCAAATAGTGGATGTCAATTAACACAATAGCAAAGCCATAAAACATGGCTGAAATGATGCAAAACAGCAGCAACACTTATTGACAATTAATTTTAAAAACAGTTTGTCCTCCAATTTCTGGAGGACATTGGCTATTTTTGATCCTTTAGCATTCATTTCCAATTTAGTTTACTCACAACACCTTGCTTTTCCTATAGGAATTCATATCTCCATCCTTATGTCTACATGCCAGATCTAACTCACTCCTTGGGAAGGAAACAGCCACTTGTCTGGTTCAGAGCAACCATAGGTGTAGTCTTTGAAAAGAGAAACTTCTTTACATTCAGAAAGAATTCCTGGTAAAGAGCATGTAATTGTGGAACACCTAGAAGTTGCTGGCAAATGTCTCACAGGGTTATCCAACCAATTTTCTTGTAAAGAAAACGCAAAGGAATACTTAGAAGAGGAAAGAACCGAGAAAAAAGAGGAAATGAGGGAGAGAGAGAGGTGTTGGAAGAAGGCAAGGAAAAGGGGGAGGGTGAGGAGAGAGAGAAATGGTGATATTTTGGACGTTGCTTCAATTCTGCATCAAATTGTTGTTGTTGTTCAGTCATGTTTGACTCTTTGCAACCACATAGACTGAAGCATGCCAGGTTTCCCTGCCCTTCACTATCTCCCTGAGCTTGCTCTGACTCATGTCCATTGAGTCAAGGATGCCATCCAACCATCTCATCCTTTGTTGCCGCCTTCTCCTCCTGCCCTCAATCTTTCTCAGTATCGGAGTCTTTTCCAGTGAGTCAGCACTCTACATCAGGTAGTCAAAGTATTAGAGCTTCATCTTTAGCATCATTCCTTCCAATGAATATTCAGGTTTAATTTCCTTTAGGATTGACTGGTTTGATCCCCTTGCTGTACAGCGGACCTTCAACACCACAAGAATCTTCTTCAACACCACAGTTCAAAAGCAGCATCACTTCTTTGGTGCTNAAAGTATTAGAGCTTCATCTTTAGCATCATTCCTTCCAATGAATATTCAGGTTTTATTTCCTTTAGGATTGACTGGTTTGATCCCCTTGCTGTACAGCGGACCTTCAACACCACAAGAATCTTCTTCAACACCACAGTTCAAAAGCAGCATCACTTCTTTGGTGCTCAGCCTGATTTTACTTAACATAATTTCTACAACTGAACTTTTAAGTTAACAAAGCCAACATTATTGCTTGAGCCAGTTGGAAAATATTTTCTATTATTTATATCCCCAAAACGTCTCACTTAACACACCATTAACTCTGATAATTATGTCTTTTGTTGTCTTTGCTGCACATTGTTTTTGTAGTTGCAGGAAGAGGTAGAAAGAAGCCCTTTGCAGTAATAGTCCACAGACAGCAAACGTTCCCCAAACCTTAGCATACACTGCAATCTACACGACCTGACCAAATAAGACTTCAATTCTCTCATGCCCAGAATTATGGTCTGAAGACTTGTGCATCAGGTAGGCTCATTAATTTTTATGGCTTTTCCCTTTTACCCTAGTCTCCCATAACCACGGGCTTAGGTGATTGCTTTTGGGCAGAGAAAACTGATTTGCAATCCGTGATTCCAGCAGGGGAAGAGAAAGTTCACTTTCTGGCTGATTAAGTTCTTGGAGGATAGGACAGGCATTTTCATTAAATCATGGGGGGGTCTAAATAGGATACTGTAGTCCCACCAAAGCTGAGCTAGCAGGATAAAATACATTTTATTAGTTCAGCTACTACATTGCTTATACAGTTATCTAATGCCCATAAATATCTGCAAATAAGCTTTAGTAGAATGACAAAGGACTTTTAATTAGACACATCACAACACCTTTCCATTTATTAACACTTTCCTTTAGATTTGCCTTTAAAACATATGTCTGGCTAATTCAAACCTGATAAGAAGAAACATTGTTTCCTAAAGTGTTGCTCTAAAAAAAAAAAAAAAAAGTGTACTTTTCTCTCTTGCAAAAATAGAAAATATATAAATGTATCTGATGAATACCAGTCCATGATGTCGCAAAGAGCTGGATACAACTGAGGAACTAACACTGTATTCTCATGTTAGCTATTTTTCTTTCATTGTAAGTCATCTTATTTTTCATGATATCTACTCTATATTTACATGCAATCATAGAATGAAGGACTTCCCTGGTGCCTCAGATGGTAAAGAATCTGCCTACAATGTGGGAGACCTGGGTTCGATCTCTGGGTCGGGAAGATCACCTGGAGAAGGAAATGACAACTCACTTCAGTACTCTTGCCTGAAGAATCCCAAGGATAGAGCAGCTTGGTGGGCTACAGTCTATGGGGTTGCAAAGAGTTGGACATGGCTAAGTGACTAACACACATAGAATCAAAGTTTTTGAAACTTTTAGGTTTTACCTTAATGCTTAATTCTTCAGAAAGAAAATCTGGAAAAAAAAAAATCCAAGATATCATTCATCCTTATTTTGAACAGGAATAGTGATCATAAACAGGAGATTCATATGCCCAAGATTATCTTCTCTAATTCTCCTTATTTGGCCTTTGACACTTATAGGCAGGGCTATGCTCAGCACCACTTATCAGTACCTCCATGTTATGGAAGGTCCAAAGAACTAAACAAATAAATGGAAAATTTATCAACAAGTGGTAGATACAGATACACAAGGCATAGTTCAATAAGATTATTAACTTCTAGCATTTTCTTCAACTATAAAGCTAATTCCTTTCAGTACTATTTATGCATTTTAAATAAAAGGTTTAAGTGATTTGAGGAAAATCTTTTTGCAAAAAGCATGAAGAGCAGTAATAATCTAATAAATCAAGTCATATATATTTATTAATCAGAATAAAAAATAAATTAATGAAAAAATAAGTAAAATTCTGAAAGTACATTTATTAAGAGATAATAACTATTTGATATGTGTCTAACTTTCTAGGATAGGGTTAGAAAAGAGCAATGGACTTTGAAATTCCATTTATAAGAAGAAAACAAATTGTTTTAAGGGTGAATGCTTTTTTCATCCATTTTTAATTCTACAAAATTTTAATGTGAATTTTAAATCTTAATTTTTAAATTTTATAAGCTGATGTAATTTTGGTTGCTTTTAAAAAAGCAATAATATATATACTTAATTTAAAACATCACTGTTGTATAAGATATAGTGGTCTGGATGGTGAAAATATTTCCTGGAGGCACATTGATGATAACAAATGATTTCTCCAAACTATTTTGTGAATCTGATAGGCAAAGAACGTCAAACACTTGAAATTCCAAAAATTATACACTAATCTATGCTGTTGCTGTTCAGTTGCCCAGTTGTGTCCAACTCTGCAACTCCATGGACTGGAGGTTCCCTAGCCTCCCTGTCTCTTACCATCTCCTGGAGTTTGCTCATGTTCATAAACATTGTGACAGTGATGCCATTCATTGCATCCTCTGACCCTCTTCCCCTTCTGCCCTCAATCTTTCCCAGTATCAGGGACTTCACCAATAAGTTTTCTGTTTGCATCAGATGACCAGAATACTGGCACTTCAGTTTCAACATCAGTCCTTCCAGTGAATGTTCAGGATTGATCTCACTTGAAGTTGACTTTAAGTTCAAGAGGCTTTCAGGAGTCTTCTCCAGCACCACAGTTTGAAGCCATCAATAATGATCTATAGCTAAGTGGAAAATAGGGACACATTGTTCATTTCTACTTGTTAGAAACAGGTTGAAGAGAAATTGGAATAAGGACACAGAAAAGTAAAAAATGATTCTACATAAAAGAGTAAACTTTCAAGGTGATGAAAATAAAACATAAAAAAGAAACACAAAGTTCAAACTTAGATGACAAATTAATCAATCTCAGTTATTCAGATAAATGGTTTTAGTTCTTCTTTTAAGAACCAAAATGATTTTCTAAAAAGTAAGTGCAGAGATTAAAAAACAAACAAACAAACAAAAAAAAAAAAACAGGATATTTGTGTATCTTGATATCTAGCAATCTTTGTAATGTTGTAAAATGTCTTTTTAAAATGGGAAGGACAAAATCTTAGAAATAGAGAAGGAATGATGATGCATGTCATCTTTTCTACTTTTCAGTAGCAAAATGCAAACAATCGCACTATTTTTAATATCATTTGTCTCTTTTATATTATTTTCCTCTGTCAGTCTGTTCACACACTTTTATATCCAGTCAGAGAATAAAGGCAACACCAACTTCCCTCAAAGTAATTCATCCTATCTTCTTTCTCAATCCCTCACCCAATGACACACAAAAAATAGTATCAGTAGTGCCAATCCTCAACTTCTAAACAGTGTACATGCCTGCTAAGTGGCTTCACTTTGTCCGACCCTTTGTAACCTTATGGACTGTAGCCCACCATGCTCCTCAGTCCATGGGATTCTCCAGCCAAGAATACCAGAGTGAGTTGCCATGCCTTCCTCCAGGGGATCTTCCTGACCAAAGGATGGAACCTGTGTCTCTTATGTCTCCTGCACTGGCAGACAGGTTCTTTATCACTAGCACTACCTGGGACACACTAAAAGGAGTGAAAACTGGCATTTAAATAGCCTTTGACATGTGATGTGTCTTAGTCACTCAGCAGTGTGCAACTCTTTGTGATCCTCCAGGCTCTTCTGTCCATGGAATTCTCCAGGCAAGAATACTGGAATGGGTTGCCATTCCCTTCTGCAGGGGATCTTTACAACCCAGGGATCAAACCCAAGTCTCCTGCCTTGTAGGCAGATTCTTTATTGTTTGAGCCACCAGGGAAGCCTTTAACATATAACTACTCAATTTGCCTGACTTAATCAGTGTATTCCTGACTGTGCGGGTATGCTGGGAGCATTCCAGCAAAACAAGTTTGAAACAGCCAATGACAGAAAGGCATAGGGCTGGAGAAAATTAATACTGCAGCACAAAGTTTTGGGGCCAACTGTCAGAAGTTAATAGTTCAAATCATCAGAAAGGTGCCTTAGCATCTGAGCCTGCTCCTGCTTACACTGAACTACCTACCTAAGAGTTCTGACTGAGGGACTGACTAGTTCAGTTCAGTTGAGTTCAGATGCTCAGTCATGTCCCCATGAATCACAGCATGCCAGGCTTCTCTGTCCATCACCAACTCCTGAAGTTTACCCAAACTCAAGTCCATTGAGTCAGTGATGCCATCCAGCCATCTCATCCTCTATCATCCCCTTCTCCTCTTGCCCTTAATCCCTCCCAGCATCAGGGTCTTTTCCAATGAGCCAACTCTTGCACGGAGTGGACAAAGTATTGGAGTTTCAGCTTCAGCATCAATCCTTCCAATGAACATACAGGTCTGATATCCTTTACAATGGACTGGTTGAAACTCCTTGCAGTCCAAGGGACTCTCAAGAGTTTTCTCCAACACCATAGATCAAAAGCATCAATTCTTGAGTGCTCAGCTTTCTTTATAGTCCAACTCTCATATCCATACATGACCACTGGAAAAACCATAGCCTTGATTAGACTGACATTTGTTGGCAAAGTAAAGTCTCTGCTTTTTAATATGTTCTCTAGATTGGTCATAACTTTTCTTCCAAGGAGTAAGCGTCTTTTAATTTGATGGCTGCAATCTCCATCTGCAGTGATTTTCGAGCCCCCCAAAATAAAGTCTGATACTGTTTCTACTGTTTCCTCATCTATTTGCCATGATCTTCGTTTTCTGACTGGATGCCATGATCTTCGTTTTCTGAATGTTCCATTTAAGCCAACTTTTTCACTCTCCTTTTCCACTTTCATCAAGAGGCTCTTTAGTTCCTTTTCATGTTCTGCCATAAGGGTGGTGTCATCTGCATACCTGACGTTACTGAGATTTCTCCCAGCAACCTTGATTTCAGCTTGTGCTTCTTCCAGCCCAGCGTTTCTCATGATGTACTCTGCATAGAAGTTAAATAAGCAGGGTGACACTATACAGCCTTGATGTACTCCTTTCTTATTTGGAACCAATCTATTGTTCCATGTCCAGTTCTAACTGTTGTTTCCTGACCTGCATATANTCTTTCATTTCCCTCTATGTATAAGGCAAGGTATAAAAGTACCTTTTGAAAAATAAAGCTTTTGGGCCTAGCTCACCAAAGCAGCTTGGTCACCCCATGTTTTTTCTTCTCTCTATCTTTCTTTTTCTCTCTCTCTCCTTTTCCCTCTCTTTTTCAGGCTGATCCCTTGAAGCATAGAGGCTCCCTGTGTTCACTTATCTTCCCAGGTTTCTAAGACCTGAACGGGAGGACGTTTTGCATCTTCATTCCCTCGGGAGACTGGGAGGGCACCTGGAGCCTCTGAGAATGGAGCAAACTTCTTGCCTTGGAGTTTTAATGATTCTCTATGTAAACCAAGGAATATCAGCCTCTTTCTCTCCTCTATTTTCTTATCTACAACATTCTTTCCTTATCTCTCTCTCTAAATCAATCACAATCACTGATGCCATTCCTCCTTCGGGTTACCCTGGATCCTGCAGGGGCTGGACCCCGGCACTTACATGTGCCTTTTAGGTGTTTTGGTTGTAATATAATGTCTTTCATTGTAGTGAGTGAGAGAAAAACATGAATAGACAGACTGAAGCTATGCTTATTTTGATATTCTTGAAGAAAACATAATTATAATAGAAAGCTTTCTTTTTAAGATGTGGCCTATGGATAGGCAAAGAGCTTGATAGAAATGTGAAATTTCATACTTTACCCAGAACTTCTAATTATTCATTTTGACAAAATCTCCTAGTGATTTGCATGTGCATTAAAATTTGCAAAATACTGAATTAAGCTACTTTATAACTACTTAATGGCAATTATCTAATATTCACACACACACAAACACACATGCACAAGCATGTGCAAAATATACATTTTTTATTCATTTATATCATGAAGCAGAAATTTAAATCCTAATGAACTTATCTTCAAATGGCTACATGATGAATGGAGTCAGCTTTAGATAAAAAGTGATGAGATACTATCATTTCTGTCATTTATTATTGGTGTAGCTTAGATGTTTATTAAAAATCTGAGCCTCATTTAATTCACCAGCAAATTGGGGCTGTAACATCAATCTTGACTGCTTCACATGAGTTTTCATGAGAATAACAATCAATTATTCACATGTCCACTTTGAAGTCCATAAAATACTAAAGTCATATTAATTTTGCCTTGATAATTACTGTTAGCACTATTTAATGAAGGAAAACGTCACAGTTGCAATATTTCTAAGTCTACAATGCCAACAACAGGTAGACTTGGTTCATTTGTTGTTCTTGTTGCTATGGTAATGCATAGATATACAATTTTTATTAACTGATTTCCTCTTTCATCAACTGATTTCTGTTCATAATGCAAGAGTCAGCGTGAGATGTTATCTATGGTAAAAGTTTTAATTATCGATTTGGCAAAAGTTAATCAAAGTATTGTTAAATCTCCAATTAAATAACACCTTTACAAAAAAAAACACATAAAATTGACTAAATTTTATGTAGACACCAAAACAAGGTCATTTTTTTAAACTATTTTTATAAAGGTTTAATTTTTTTGTTACTTTATGAGTAATATATAGGAATGAGTTAATCCATCCAAGATGACTACTAGACCTACAGAGGTATAAATTTTCTTCCTACCCTCTTGCTCTTTGTGAAAGCAAGTTAGTTTTACTGTGAGCTACAAAAATTTAATTCAGTAACCTTACTCAGAGTATTCTCCATCAACATCATTACTATACTCCCTGATATAAAGATTTCGTTTCCCAATTCAGGTGGGAACAGTTTACCAAATCCTCATATAGGTACCAGTTTGCCAAGTCCTTATACATACATCTATACATCTAGTGTTTAGGTTGATTCTTATCTTTATGCATTAGAATTAAAAATTTAATAAATATTTATATACTATATAACAGAAATAGCTTGTCAATTATGTTAAAATTCTTAAACTAAAATTTAGGGATCAAAGTTATCCTTCTTATAAGGATTTTAATATATTTATCAAATAACATATTTCCCTGAAAGTTTGAACCAATATAATCTCCCAGAGGACAACAATAACCATGGCTCTCTTTCATTCCAACATCTACGACTATATTTAAAAATTAATCAATTAAACAGCAAAAATAGAACCTAATTTTTAAAATGTATATTCATTAAATTTATGAAGGAAAATAAGTTTAGCTTTATCAGTTATTTTTGGTCATCTGCCTTCTTTCCTTAGATTTTTCTTTCATTCCTACCTCGCTCTTTTTGAAAAAGAATACTTAAATTACAGTTTATGTTGTTTTACATTTTTAAATGAAATTTATCACAAAATACATAAAAACAAAACCTTTATTTTTGAATATAATTTGTTGTCAAATGTGTCATCAATGTGTTTAAATCAAATTTTTGTTCATTTGTTTAATGTAGTTTTTTGATTTAGTTCAGCTCAGTCCCAGTCCCTCAGTCGTGTCCCACTTTTTGTGACCCCATTGACTACAGCACACCAGGCTTCCCTGTCCATTACCAACTCAAGGGGCTTGTTCAAACTAATGTCGATAGTTCCATCCAACCATCTCCTGTCATCTCATTCTCCTTCTGCCTTAAATCTTTCCCAGCATCAGGATCTTTTCCAGGAGGTCAGTTCTTCGCATCAGGTGGCCAAAGTATTGAAGCTTCAGCATCTGTCCTTTCAATGAAAATGCAGGACTGATTTACTTTAGGACTGACTGGTTTGATCTCCATACAGTCCAAAAGACTCTCAAGAGTCTTCTCCAACACCACAGTTTGACAGCATCAATAATTCAGCACTCCTCTTTTTTATAGTCCAGCTCTTACATCCATACCTGACTCCTGGAAAGACCATAGCTTTGAGTAGACAGATCTTTATCAGCAAAGTAATGCCTCTGCTTTTTAATTTTCCGTCTACATTTTTCATAGGTTTTCACCAAGGAGCAATTGTCTTAATGTCAAGGCTGCTGTGATTTTGGAGCTCAAGAAAATAAAGTCTGTTAGTGTTTCCATTTTCCCCCCAACCTGTGTGCCATGAAGGGGAACAGAACTGTGATGTTGGAGAAGACTCTTGAGAGTCCCTTGGATTTCAGGGAGATCAAACAAGTCTAACCTAAGGGAAATCAGTCCAGAATATTCACTGGAAGGACTGAAGATTAAGCTGAAATTTCAATACTTTGGCCACCTGATGAGAAGAACCGGCTCATTTGAAAAGACCCTGATGCTGGGAACGATTGAAGGTAGGAGGAGAAGGGACGATAGAGAATGAGATATTTGGATGGCATCACTGACTCAATGGAAGTGACTTTGAGTAAACTCTGGGAGTTGGTGATGGACAGGGAGGCCTGGCCTGCTGCAGTCCATGGGGTCACAAAGAGTCAGACATGACTGAGCAGCTGACTGAAGTAATAGGCCATGAATTTTAAGCCAACTTTTTCACTCTTCTCTTTCACTTTCATCAAGAGACTCTTTAGTTCCTCTTCACTTTCTTCCATAAGGGTGGTGCCATCTGCATATCTGAGGTTATTGGTATTTCTCCCAGAATATTGATTTCATCTTGTGCTTCATCCAGTCCAGCATTTCATATGATGTACTCTGCATATAAGTTAAATAAGCAGTGGCAATATTTTGACTGTACAGAATTTACTGTTTCCATGCAAATTATTTAAAGCCATATATTATGATAATCTCATCTTTATTTTTGCTATTTACTTTCCAATTTACACTTGTCTAAATTGTTCGCTTCTTGTATTTTATCTTAATTTTTATCTCCTTAATTTATCTATAATTAATATAATTCCATGATCTAATATAAAAATTTACATCTCTGTGTATCTCAGCAATTAGCTATCTATCTTAACACCATGTATTATATTTAGACTTATCCGTTTTTTTACAAATATCATCATTGCTGCTCATTGTAAGGTAAAGTAGTGTTAATCTACATTCTGGTTGTTTTACTCTGTTCCAGTAATGTATTCACTTCTGTACCAGCAACATAGATTTTTACATATACTGTCACTTTCTGAAGCATTTTACTATCCAACAGAATACATTCCTCTCATAAATTTTTATATTTAAATTTTTTGTTGAAATATAGTTGATTTGCAACATTGTGTTAATTTCTGCTGTATAGTAAAATGACTCAGTTTTATATATATATATATATATGTATACATATATATATATATACTTTTAAGTCGGAGAAGGCAATGGCACCCCACTCCAGTACTCTTGCCTGGAAAATTCCATGGACAGAGGAGCCTGATAGGCTGCAGTCCATGGGGTCGCTGAGAGTCGGACACGACAGAAGCGACTTAGCAGCAGCAGCAGCAGCATACTTTTAAGTGTTCTTTTAGATTATGGTTTATCACAGGATATTGAATATAGTTCCCTGTGCTATATATTAAGACCTTGTTGTTCACCCATTACCTACTGTCCCCAACTCCCAATCCATTCATCCCCCACCCACCTTTCCCCTTGGCAACCACAGTCTGTTCTGTATGTCTGTGATTCTGTTTCTGTTTCATAGACAGCCTCATTTGTGCCATATTTCAGATTTCACATATGGTTGTATCTACGTTTATAAAAATGGCTTTATTTAGTTCTTTATTATGACTGGATAACATTCCATTGTGTGAAAGTGAAAGGGTTAGTCACCCAGTCATGTCACACGAAGATTTTTATTGACATATAATTGAAATATTACATCTGAAAGTCATATATATCTATACGAATAAAACAAAAATATCTCTATTATTATAATTGTGTTCTCTTTAGTCTTCTAGAAAAACATTTTCATCTGGAATACTCTGTTACTAATGGCTATCTCAATATCTGTGTGTGGTTGTTCTTGAAAAGGAAATTGAAACCCAAAACCTAACCTACTCTGAGTATAATTATACAGCATTAGTAATTAGCACATTTAGAAACTCCAGGTAGCTAAGAATGTGTTCTAAAAGAAGCTCTTTCATATAAAAAGAAAAATAATAATGATGCCACACATTACTCTCTCCACTAAGCATTGTTCACCTGTCTTCATTTATTATTTTGTATCACTTCAGCTTACATATAAATAAGCTTTCAAAATTTTCCTGTTTGTTTGTTTTTTTTTAAACTGAATTTGGAAATGGAATATTTCTTAAATATTCTTTGGGCTGCAGTCTTTGTATCAAGTAAATTAAAAAGTTAAAACAAAGGAAATAGAAGTTCTTTTAGAATTCTTAGTCCACCTTAAGACAAGCATTTAGACATTTAGTTCAAGGCATTAAATATTCAAATACTTGTTTGATAGTTAACAAAGTACCTCAAAATTAGATAGCAGTAGAGGCCATATTTGAACACAGATCAGTTTGAGCTAGAGTGCTCTAGTACACAAAAGTAGACAAAGAATAAAGCACAAAGAATGTCAGGGAAAAAAAATGTATATATACACTAACTCAAAAACAATTGCAGAATATAACATCAGATAACAGCAATGTGTTTTATATCAAAGTATTGATACAGGTTTCATGGAGGCAATAAAAATTGAGACTGAAGCATTTCTGAATTCAGTCTAGTCTCTGACCACAAGTATCCTTTAAATTTTGCCCTTCCATCTCTCCTATTGAAATTGTAACAGGTTTCTCTTATTTCACATTCCTATTTCTTTTTTTTTCTCCTTTAGAACCTGCCATTCCACTTGTTCACAAGGGAAAACACCAACCTACTATAAGCCATGTGTGGAACCTCTTTAAAATACTTTGAATAAATACTGAACATGTGTGGAACCTCTTTAAAACACCCCCTTTAAATAAATACTGAACATGGTTTGTATTTATTACATTAAAATGTAAATTTTCTTGGAGATAGAATCATTGCTCCAACTTCGATTTTCTTGTAAAATTGTATGCATGATATTTTAGTAACTGCCTTATTGTAACATGTCTTCCACTTTAGTTCATCTGATTTGTACTCTTCTAGTCTGTCACTGCGGAGAAGGCAATGACACCCCACTCCGTTACTCTTGACTGGAAAATCCCATGGATGGAGGAGCCTGGTAGGCTGCAGTCCATGGGAACGCTAAGAGTCGGACACGACTGAGCAACTTCACTTTCAGTTTTCACTTTCCGGCATTGGAGAAGGAAATGGCAACCCACTCTAGTGTTCTTGCCTGGAGAATCCCAGGGATGGGGGAGCCTGGTGGGCTGCTGTCTGTGGGGTCGCACAGAGTCGGACACAACTGAAGCGACTTAGCAGTAGCAGCAGCAGCAGCAGCAGCAGCAGTCTGTCACTGAGGAGAAGGCAATGGCAACCCACTCCAGTACTCTTGCCTGGAAAATTCCATGGACCAAGGAGCCTGATAGGCTGCAGTTCACGGGGTCGCTAAGAGTTGAACACAACTGAGCAATTTCACTTTCACTTTTCACTTTTATGCATTGGAGAAGGAAATGGCAACCTACTCCAGTGTTCTTGCCTGAAGAATCCCAGGGATGGGGGAGCCCGGTGCACTGCCGTCTATGGGGTTTGACAGAGTCGGAAACGACTGAAGTGACTTAGCAGTAGCAGCAGCAACAGCAGCAGTCTGTCACTGGGCTTCCCTGGTAGCTCATTTGGTAAAAGATTCAGCTTCAATGAGAGAGACCTGGATTTGATCCCTGAGTTGGGAAAACCCCCTGGAAGAGGACATAGCAACTCACTCTAGTATTCTTGCCTGGAGAATTCCACTCACAGAGGAGCATGGCAGGCTGCAGTCCATGTGGTCACAAAGAGTCAGACGTGACTGAGTGACTAAGCACAGCACAGCTGTCACTATCATTCTTAGCATATGACGCAGAAGACAGTATCAATGTATGTAATGTAAATATTATATTCATATTTTTAATTGAATAAGCCATTGATTATATTATCAATGCATACACATATACACTGTTTTTTTTCCCCTTTGAGCCTTGTATATATACCAAGTCTTTAGTTTCTATTCTTAAAACACCTTTCTCTACTTGTCTAATGAATACTCTCATTTAAAAACTGTTAGAAAGTTTTTCCCACACTGAAGTTTCAATTCAATAAATAGACAGATAAAAGTGTATTTCATATGCACATTGCAGAATAAATAATGGAACATTTTGAATTTATCTTCAACTTCCACAGAATAAATGATCCTGCTTTAGAAATGCAATGCAGACTTCTGGATGAAATAAGGAAAAGATATCATGTAATTAATT
This sequence comes from Neotragus moschatus, assembly GCA_006410615.1. Lineage (NCBI taxonomy): Eukaryota > Metazoa > Chordata > Mammalia > Artiodactyla > Bovidae > Neotragus > Neotragus moschatus. Next base: position 248,824 of record SJYA01001599.1, read on the forward strand.
GTAAAATATTCTATAGCCCATTTGAATATATATATATATAATATGGATTACATATATAATATATATATATATTAAAACAGGAAGGTAGTTCTATAAATTTTTACTTTTAAATGAAGCAGAAAGATTTACAGATGGGAGTGAAAGTGAAAGTGAAGTCACTCAGTCATGTCTGACTCTTTGCAACCCCATGGACTGTAGCCTATCAGGCTCCTCCATCCATGGGATTTTCCAGGCAAGAGTGCTGGACTGGATTGCCATTTCCTTCTCCAGGGTATCTTCCTGACCCAGGAATCGAACCTGGGTTTTCTACATTGCAGGCAGACACTTTACTGTCTGAGCCACCAGGGTTATAATTTCAAGTTAAATTACTATTTTTCTTGCCTCACACAATCCTAACTTCCTTCAAAATTTTCAGATGATGATTTAGCAAAGAAGAATTAGAAAAGTCCTTTTTGAGCCTCTTGCCCAGGGACAATGAATGTTTACTTCTATGAAATGATTACAGAAAGTGTTTTCATTGTTTAATTGCTAAGTTGTGTCTCTTTGTGATCCCATGGACTATATAGCCCACCAGGCTCCACTGTCCGGGGAATTTTCCAGACAAGAATACGGGAATGAACTGCCATTTCCTTCTTCAAGGGATCTCCCTGTCCCAGGGATTGAATCCAAGCCTCCTGCCATATCCCCTATATTACAGACAGTTTCTTTATCACTGAGCCAAACAGGAAGCCCATAAAAAAGTGTATATAATTCTCCATTTTATTTCTGTGTTCTCTGTTTTTGGCATGCTAAAAGTTTTGGCTGCATATATTTTATTCTTAGAGTTCCAGGTGGCACTAGTGGTAAAGAACCCACTTGTCTGGACGGAAGACTTAAAGACACATGGGTTTGATCCTTGGGTAAGGAAGATCCCCTGGAAGAGGGAATGTCAACCCACTTCAGTATTCTTGCCTGGAGAATCCCATGGACAGAGAAGCCTGTCGGGCTATGGTCCATAGTGTCACAAAGACTTCGACGTGACCAAAGCAACTTAGCACGCAGGCACATTTTATTCTTATAAACATTAGCTCTGACAGTTCTTGATATTCCAGTCTGAGGGCTCAGTGCAAAGAAAGATATCATTGCTGTTTAGGGTGGGTTTTGACCTTCAAAAGTAAGATTGGGGGAAAAGGACTTTGGACATTTGCATTATCTAACATTCAGCAGACTTAAAAGTTTCCAGGGATTCAGTGTAAGGGTCTGGTTTGCAGTCAAAGGAGTATGTCTTAAAAAGCAAACTTTTTTAAGCCTCATTTTGGGTGTTTTTTTATCCAGCATAAAATGACCAAAGCAGGTAGCCTCAATCATACATCTTACAGTTTGAAGGCTGTTGACTGGAGAGCTTCAATTCAACTCAAAGTGTTTCTCAAAGTAGAGGTTAACTCAGGTTTGTTCACATTTTGTTTTTTCATTTCCAAACACAGAGAAAGAGAGCAAGAGTTAAATGCATAGGCATCTTTTTAAGTCACAACTTGTGTTGAATCTCTTAATGTCCCATTGACCAAAGTAATCTATCTCCATGCCTACACCTTGTCAGAGTGCCTGGGTCATGAGCTCTGCAAGGTGCAGTACCTTCTGAAGTCATATGATTTATGGCACCAATTCAAATGTGACACAGTGAACTGCATGTGCAGTTTCCTTTCTGTATAAGTACCACAAATTTCCTGAGATCCTAAATCTAGAAGTAGCTGTAAATTTAGAACTTTTAATGGATTTTACTCAGTGTAGGAAGCTTAAATATGATGAGAATAAAGATCAGAGATTTTCAGGACATAATCAGATTATAAATGACCATATAGAACAGGTCTAAGGAGTCTTATGGAAAGTACACGCTTCTTGATATTTTTCATACTCACCAAGGTTGGGAATAGAGTAGGATATTATGAATGCCAGTCTAAGACTTGAGCTATGGAATAATCTGACATTTCTCTGTTTAATATTGTCTTGGCTGGGAAACAGGAAAGCTGCTATCAACTTATGTAACAAGGGACTTAGAAAACTCCTTCTGGAGGCCAAATACTGAGGCATGAATGAAAATGTTATTCCACAGTTTCTTCCAAGGTGCAAGGGACGTTACAGAGAGCTAGGCATTTGTGAAGTTAAAAAGTTTCTCAAAAATAAAGGCATAGTCACCCAACCTGGCTTACAAAGGCCTAGGTTGTTTTCATTAGAACATCTTAAAAGTAAGATTTTGAAACATGTTTAGAGCAGTGAGGTGAGTCTAATTCATTTGAGGGGGAGAGCTGTGCTTCGCAGAGGTGAAATCAGGGTGGTATTCTATTCTCCGAGATAGATGTGCTGAGATAGCAGTCTATCTCAGGAGGATGAGGAAGGGACAATCAACTTTAGAAAAAGGAAGGAGAAATAAAAGCTATGGAGCACAGAATGAGTGTATATGGGGAATTTTGTCAAGCATCACAGTGATATCTTCTAAGTATTCAGAGAGTTATCAAAGGAAAATATTCAGTCAGATCAGTTGAAATTACCCATTTTGTAAAAAAAAAAAAAATTAACGTTCTGTATGGCTAATCTTAAAAATTAAGAGCAAAAAGTAGTAGCATGATATAAAGTGTTTCTTCCATGTTAATTATATGAATAGCAGTAATACCCAATATCTGTGAAATTTCACTTTTTGAAATGTTTCTGCCATATCCATGTGAGTTTCCAGACAGATCCTTAAATGTCTACCTTTAATAGGTACTCACATAATGATAACAGTCCTCAGTCAAACCAAGTTTGCATTACCCAACCAATACAAATGAGTGCAAAACAATTTTGCTTAATTAAACAAATAACACAGATCTTGACAGACTCCAAATGTTCTAGAAATATTCCTACAGGAGAAACTTGTATTACAAAATATAGTAAGCAGATCTTAGCATTACATAAATTGTCACTGAATGGGACCAAAAAAGTCATCTTGAAAGGGACCAAAAAAGTCATCTTGAAAGGTATGGGCAAGAAAAACAAAATGATGATAACAGAAGACAGATTCATAATAAGGAGCAAAGAGGTTCTCATCAAAAATCCAATGCATCTTTGCATAACACATATACATACACCTGTGTTTACATATAACACTGGAATGTAAATGAATATATTGTGTCCAGGATACATCTGATTGTTGCCAACCCACAAGCTCTTGGAACTTATACGAACACAATTGACGGGAGGCTGTTCTGCAATGAAGCTTTTGATATCTGATGGGAAATTCAATGATTTATAATCAGAGAAGGTAAAATAAAAATACAGTTTCTCTTCTAGAATTTCTACAGGAATTTTAAAATGTCTCAGATGGTTTGTTTCTCATATGATCGCATGAAAACAAATACAAATACGTCTGGGCAACAAATATTTTTGAAATTAAAAAATCTGTTATGATTAAAAGTTCTGAACTTCATTTTATGAAATCCATACAGCCTTTTTAGAAATGATAAATTTCCATATTTGGTTGTCATAGAAACAAGAAAACTTCATGCTTTTTCTTATTCTAGATGCTAGTATTAAAATAAATGGGCCATATATTGCAGGTTTTTGATTTTCCTCCTGTCTTGGATATATTTGATCTCTCATCACACATTGTGAGAATGCTATATCAGAAAAAAAAATTACAGCTTCAGATGTACTTAAAGAATGGATACACTATTCTTCATTAATAATAGAACTGCTGCCCTACTAGTGGCTCTTCTATTTTTTCAGTAATGTGAGACATAGAAACACAGAACACTGAAGAATATGTTTTGTAAAAAAAACAAAAGTTTCAATTCCAGCATGTGAAATTGTTTGGCAAAATGGCCAGAACAGATCATGTTCAATATCCCTACTACAAATAGATATATTCCATGAAATATGGTATATTTTGATCATTATTTATAGGAACTCTTGATCTGTTCTATGTATGGAGTGCACATTAGTGATACAGAAATAACCAATCTCACTCCTCGACATATGTATTAAGAGAGAAAGAAGATCTGAAAGGATACAAGCACCCCAGTTTTCATTCAAGCACTGTTTACACCAGCCAAGACATGGAAACAAACTACATCTCCATCAACAAAGTAATATTCCATTGTATATATGTATATACAGCCCATTAGAAAAAATGAAATAATGCCATTTGCAGGATCATAGGATCAGGGACGCATCTAGAATTTATCACACTGAGTTAAGTGAGTCAGAAAGAGAAATGTCGTATGATATTGCTTATATTCAGAATCTAAAAATAAATTATACAAATGAACTAAATTGTAAAATATTCACAGACTTAGAGAAAAATTATGGTTACTACAGGGAAGGGTAAAGGAAAGGGATAATTGGGAAGTTTGGGATGAACATGAACACACTGCTGTATTAAAATGGATTACCAATGAGGTCCTACTCTATAACACAGGGAAATCTGCTCAGTATTATATGGAAGCCTGGATGAGAGGGGAATTTGAAGAGTAAACACATGCATATGTAGAACTGTATTACTTTAGTTTCATTGAATCACTTTTGCTGTACACCTGAGACTATCAAAATGCTGTTGGTTGGTTCAGTTCAGTTGAGTTCAGTTGCTCAGTCTTGTCCAATTCTTCGTGACCCAATGGACCACAGCAGGCCATCACCTCCCTGTCAATCACCAACTCCTGGAGTTTACTCAAACTCATCTCCATTGAGTCAATGATGCCATCCAACCATCTCATCCTCTGTCATCCTTCTCCTCCTGCCCTCAATCTTTCCCAGCATCAGGGTCTTTTCCAATGAATCAATTATTTGCATTAGGTGGCCAAAGTATTGGAGTCTCAGCTTCAACATCAGTCCTTCCAATGAACACTCAGGACAGAGCTCCTTTAGGATGGTCTGGTTGGATCTCCTTGCAGTCCAAATAATTCTTAAGCATTTTATACAGCACCACAGTTCAAAAGCATCAATTCTTCAGCATTCAACTTTTTTTATAGTCCTATACATCCATACATGACTACTGGAAAAAACTTTGTTGGCAAAGTAATGTCTCTGCTTTTTAATATGCTATCTAGGTTGGTCATAACTTTTCTTCCAAGGAGTAAGTATCTTAATTTCATGGCTACGGTCACCATCTAAAGTGATTCTGGAGCCCAGAAAAATAAAGTCTCTTACTTTTTCCACTGCTTCCTCATCTATTTGCCATGAAATGATGGGACCGGATGCCATGAACTTAGTTTTTGGAATGTTGAGCTTTAAGCCAATTTTTCACTCTCCTCTTTCACTTTCATCAAGAGGCTCTTTAATTCTTCTTCACTTTCTGCCATAAGGGTGGTGTCATCTGCATAGCTGAGGTGATTGATATTTCTCCCAGCAATCTTGATTCCAGCTTGGACTTCACACATTCCAGCATTTCTCATGATGTACTCTGCATATAAGTTAAATAAGCAGAGTGACAATATACAGCCTTGACGTACTCCTTTTCCAATTTGAAAATAGTCTATTGTTCCATGTCCAGTTCTAACTGTTGCTTCCTGACCTACATATAGATTTCTCAAGAGGCAGGTCAGGTGGTCTGGTATTCCCATCTCTTTCAGAATTTTCCACAGTTTATTGTGAACCACATAGTCAAAGGCTTTGGTATAGTCAATAGAGCAGAAATAGATCTTTTTCTGGAACTCTCTTGCTTTTTCTATGATCCAGTAGATGCTGGCAATTTGGTCTCTGGTTCCTCTTCCTTTTCTAAAGCCAGCTTGAACATCTGGAAGTTCATGATTCACGTACTGTTGAAGCCTGGCTTGGAGAATTTTGAGCATTGCTTACTAGTGTGTGTGATGAGTGCAATTGTGCAATAGTTTTAATATTCTTTGGCATTGCCTTTCTTTGAGATTGGAATGAAAACTGATCTTTTCCAGTCCTGTGGCCACTGCTGAGTTTTCCAAATTTGCTGGCTTATTGAGTGCAGCTCTTTCATAGCATTGTCTTGTAGGATTTGAAATAGCTCTACTTAAATTCCATCACCTCCACTAGCTTTGTTTGTAGTAATGCTTCCTAAGGCCCACTTGACTACACATTTCATGATGTCTGGCTCTAGGTGAGTGATTATACCATCATGATTATCTGGGTAGTAAAGATCTATTTTGTACAGTTCCTCTGTGTATTCTTGCCACCTCTTCTTAATATCTTCAGCTTCTTTTTGATCCATACCATTTCTTTCCTTTATTTTGCCCATCTTTGCATGAAATATTCCCTTGGTATCTCTAATTGTTTTGACAAGATCTCTAGTCTTTCCAATTCTATTGTTTTCCTCTATTCTTTGCATTAATTGGTAAAGAAAGCTTTCTTATCTCTCCATACATTCTTTGGAAATCTGCTTTCAAATGGGTATATCCATTATTTTTTCCTTTGCATTTAGCTTGTCTTCTTTTTCAGTTATTTATAAGGCCTTGTCAGACAACCATTTTGTCTTTCTGCATTTATTTTTCTTGGGGATGGTCTTGGTCACTGCCTCCTGTACGGTGCCCCATGAACCTTTGTTCATAACTCTTCAGGTACTCTGTCTATCAGATCTAATCCCTTGGATTTATTTGTCATTTCCACTGTATAATCATAAGGGATTGCAATTCATGGGGTCACAAAGAGTTGGACATGACTGAGCGACTGAACTGAACTGAATTGAACTGAGCTGAACTGAACTGAATGGTCTAGTGGCTTTCTCTACTTTCTTCAATTCAAGTCTGAAGTTTACAATAAGGAGTTCATGATCTAGGCCACAATCATCTCCCAGTCTTGTTTTTTGATGACTGTATAGAGCTTCTCCATCTTTGGCTTTAAATAATATAATCAATCTGATTTTATTATTGACAATCTGGTGATGTCCATGTGACAGATGTCTCTTGTTTTGTTGGAATAGGGTATTTGCCATGACCAGTTCATTCTGTTGGCAAAATTCTGTTAGCTTTGCCCTGCTTCATTCTGTACTCCAAGGCCAAATTTGCCTGTTATTGCAGGTATCTCTTGACTTTCTACTTTTGCATTCCAGTCCCCTATAATGCAAAGGATGTCTTTCTTGGGTCTTCATTCTAGAAAGTCTTATAGGTCTTCATAGAACCTTTCAAATTCAGCTTCTTCAACATTACTGATTGGGGCATCGACTTGGATTACTGTGATACTGTATGGTTTGGCTTGGAAATGAACAGAGATCATTCTGTAATTTATGAGTTTGCATCCAGGTACTGCATTTCAGGCTCTTTTGTCAACTATGATGTTTACTCCATTTCTTCTTAGGAATTCTTGCCCACAGTAGTAGATACAATGGTAATCTGAGTTAAATTCATCCATTCCAGTCCATTCTAGTTCACTGATTCCTAAAATGTTGATGTTCTCTTTTGCCATCTCCTGTTTGACCACTTCCAATTTGTCTTGATTCATGGACCTAACATTCCAGGCTCCTATGCCATATTGTTTTTTATTGCATCGGACTTTACTTCTATCTCCAGTGACATCCACAACTGGTTGTTGTTTTTGCTTTGGCTCCGTTTCTTCCTTATTTCTGAAGTTATTTCTCTGCTGTTCTCCAGTAGCATATTGGGCACCTACTGACCTGGGGAGTCCATCTTTCAGTGTCCTATCATTTTCGCTTTCCATATTGCTCATGGTGTTCCAAGGCAAGAATACTGAAGTGGTTTGCCATTCTCTTCTCCAGTGGAACACATTTTGCTAGAACTCTCCACCACTTTCTTTCCATCTGAAAAATAAAATAGTAAAACTTTCCTCTCTTTTCTGTTACCTGAAATTAAATCTGAATATTTGTAAAACCTTTAATTGGCTCAGTGCTTTGTACATATTGCAAGTGCAGCAAAAGATTTCTATTATTGTCAATAGTATAATTAGTTAACATTGCTTCATATATTTGTCTGATATTTTTATTAGATACTAATTTGCCCTTGATGCTCTAGAGAATATAGGAAATTAATTACAATCACTTTGGAATGAAAGCTGAACTATACTTATCCAGATTGTATATTCATTAATCTACTTGAACAATTATAAACTATAAACTCATTTATAATAAGAATATTAACATATACCCTAGTGACTGCCTCTCTAATATAAGTTATTTCACTGTAGTTTTGTGTAATATTGGATAATAGTGAATTCAATTTGAATTTAAAATGAGTATATACACATATATATATATGATGTGTATGAATTTTGTGATAGACTGCCTTTCAAATATATTCTATTGTAAAATTCAAAGTGATTCAATTATCACGTGGAAGATCTACAAATATATGTAGGATCTATTGGCAATCGGTTTACAGGCACAGAATTTGGTTAAATAATAGTAGAAGAAGAGTTAATAAACATTGTTTAGGAGTTGTAATTAGACGTTAGAGGGATACTGACATTGAGAGATCAGGAACAAAAGAGGCAAAGGTAAACAATATAAATAAGACAGTTAATATTATGTGGTGTCATGGAAACCATCAGCAAGCACTTCAAATGTAGTAGAATCAAACAGAATTTAACAAAAATCTCAAGGTAAAAAATGGGATCAAGAAAAATATATTTCACAAATGTTGGAGAGTATACAAAGAAATTAAATCACTTCTGAACTGTTTGTTCAGAGAATGTAAAATTGTAGAGAAACTGTGGAAAACAATAAAGTGATTCCTCAAAAATATTAGAAACTAAGCTTAACATACGATCCAACAGTTCCAATCCTGGTATATACCTAGAAGAATTGAAAGTAAGATATGGAAGAGCTATTCGTACAATCATTCTCATAGGAGCATTGCTAACAATAGCTAAATGTGAAAGCATCCATTTATGGATGAATTGGCAAGCAAATTGTGATAATACACAGTGGTTTATTATTTATCATTTAATAAGAAGGGATTCTTTTAAGAGGGGTCCAAGATGGTAGTGTAGGAAAACGCACTTCCTCTCATGGACACACTGAATCTACACCTATATATCTGGCAATTCTTTCTAAAGAACTGAGGGCTAATTTGTAGCTTCTGAATGTAGAGGGGCCACATAGAAATGGATAGCAACTATGGGAACCCCACTCATGATGCAGTGACCTGTAGTAAGGAGAATATCACTGAGGGGCCCAGTGCAGGCCTGCTTGATAAAGAACAGAGACAAACATATATATATATATATAATTTAAGATATGTGTGTGTGTGTGTGTGTATACACACACACACACACACACATATTATATCAGTTCAGTACAGTTCAGTTGTTCAGTCGTGTCTAACTGTTTGTGACCTCATGGACTTCAGCATGCCAGGCCTTCCTGTCCTTCAATTCCTGGAGCCTGCTCAAACTCAAGTTCATTGAGTCACTGATGCCATCCAGCTGTCTCATCCTCTGTTGTCCCTTCTCCTCCTGCCCTCAGTCTTTCCCAGCATCAGATTCTTTTCTAGCAAGTCAGCTCGTCACATCAGGTGGCCAAAGTATTGGAGCTTCAGCTTCATCATCAGTCCTTCCAATGAAGGGTTGATTTCTTTAGAAGAGTTTTTATTCACTTTACATATTTATAGTATGGGAAAATCCAGTTTGGGTCCAATTTGTGTATTCATTTAAACATTTCTGATCTAAAAATATGACTTTGGATGTTTTTTTTAATTGGTTGCAATATTTTATGGGTTTGTTATTTCTAGTGAATTAAATAAAATCTTTAACACATGTGCACTACTATTGATTATTCAGACATTAAAATGGTCAGAGTAAGCCAACTACAAATATTATCATGGCTCAGTTAAAAGTGATCATTAATTCTCATAAAAATTTCAAGAGATATGCAAAAAGCCTCTTTTATATTTCTTTCACCTAAAGCCAAAATAAAGGAGATGAAAGGTAGTTAAAAGGGTTATATTTGCTTTTGTCCATCCTTTATGCTTGATTTCTTCCAGTCATAATTTGTATTTTATTGGACCTTCTCTCCAAATCTCTCCATCAATGTACAAACACTTTTTGATAAATATGCCCTTGATATTTGCATTGCTATTCTGGAGAAGTTGCTCATTCGTATTCAACTCTTTGCGATCACATGGACTGTAGCTTACCAGGCCCCTCTGTCCATGGGATTTTCCAGGCAATAGTACTGGAGTGGATTGCCATTTCCTTCTCCAGGGGGTCTTCCTGACCCAGGGATTGAAACCCGGGTCTCCCTCATTGTAGACAGACGCTTAACCATCTGAGCCACCACCAGGGAAGTCCTCTCCAGATCATCCTAATATAGAACAGTTGCTATATATGCCAAAAACAAGTATACTGTAAAATTCCCCTTTTTCCTTATGCCAAATTCCATTACTTGGAGAAAACAGTATGTAAATAAAGATAGCATTCAAGCTTTGAAACTCATTTTAATTCTCTTATAATGACTTCCACAGTGCTTTCAAAATGAAAGCCAATCTCTCTGCAAAATACAAACTTACGAGCTCTTTCAGATACCTCCATAATTTGTCTCTCACCTTCTATACTATGACTTTATAAGACTATAAAGGAGCGTGTTTTACTTATCTTCCAAACTACTCTATTTTTATGTCAAAAATATTAAAATATATGTTACCCAATATATATTTTTGTGGGGTTCCAAAACATTTATTTACTGATTAAAAAATCAGATGTTTGTCCAAACCTATCACTAATTAATGAAGAGACTTTTTTTTTTTTCCCCAATCTTGCTCAGACAGTAAAGTGTCTCTGTATGATGAGGGAGACCCAGGCTCGATCCCTGGGTTGGGAAGATCCCTTGGAGAAGGAAATGGCAATCCATTCCAGTACTATTGCCTGGAAAATCCCATAGAGGAGCCTGGTATGGTAGGCTACAGTCCATGTGATGACAAAGAGTGGGGCACGACTGAGCAACTTCACATACACATTCATGTTCATGTTCAAGTTGTAGTTAGTGTATTTCAGTTGCTTCCTTTCTACTATTTTTTTTTAAAGTAAATGTAACCTTGAGAAAAATTGTAAATCCAGAAAAGCTAGTGGATATCACCTCTAGTCTTCACATGCATTGTGTTTTGGTGGAACAAATGCTTCTCTTTTTCTTTCCCACTAAGAATGTCATGGCTAACATAAGCTACTTCCAATCCAGTTTTCTCCATCAAAACATATTTATTTCAAAAAGGACATATGGAACACCTTATGTTCCAAAGATAGCAGTAAGCACATGAGATAAAGATCTGACCTAATAATATCAACCATCTACTAGGAAAGATGTACAATTATCAAGATACAATACTAGTTGGTTAATTTGGTTTCCGTTTTAAATCATTTTATTTTTGTGCTTGCAAAAGGAAAAGTTAATCCTGTCACAGTGATCAATATTTCGTTTCTGTAAAAACAGATGGAATCAGATGTGGCTCTTGAAATACTTCTTTTTCTCCAAGGTAACACCAGAAAAAATACTTAAGTCTTGCTTGAGCAAGCTCACTCTTAAAAAAAATTAAAATGCATAAATAATTTTATACCCCTTATTTAATGTCACAAACTCTCATGTGGTATGAAATAAATTCCAATTCTGCACAACAATTTCTCAGCCTGGAATACCTCAAGTATGTTTTTATTTATTTTATTTTTTTCCCTTTAGGAGTATCATAATGTTACAAATTTAGTTAAGTTAGTGTTAAACAACTTTGCAAGCTTTTAGAAGCTATGTCTAAAATCAGTGTTATCATTCACTGGTCAAAGTAATTAAAAATTGTATTAATTTCTTGTTCATAAAACTTTGTTCCTAGGAAGCTCCTGAGTGTATATATAAATCTTAATGTTGCCTTATTTTTTCACTCATTGATTTATTTGAACTGTATATGGAAAAGTAGAAAGAATATTTGATATCAGAGGTAAAATTAGCTCTAATTACAAAAGATAATTCCAATATATAGCATATTGCTGGTCATCTGAGTTAAAATAAAACTGTCACGCTTCATTTCAAATTCAATTATTCTGNCCTTATTTTTTCACTCATTGATTTATTTGAACTGTATATGGAAAAGTAGAAAGAATATTTGATATCAGAGGTAAAATTAGCTCTAATTACAAAAGATAATTCCAATATATAGCATATTGCTGGTCATCTGAGTTAAAATAAAACTGTCACGCTTCATTTCAAATTCAATTATTCTGATCAATGTAGAGAGACAACTCAATCCTTTAGGGTAACCTATGTTTTTGTTTGTTTGTTTGTTATTTTGTAGAGTAAATTATTTTTTTCTAAATATTTGGTAAACTGGTTTTAACTCCACTTTGTCAAAATATATCTCATTAAAAAATTTCTCCATTGAATATTTATGAGCAATCCAATTTGCACTGTAATGTAAGATTTTCCAAATTTAACTTGACATAGAGTCACAGATTAACATTTGTAAATCCTAAAATAAAGATGATCCTCAGCATATGTTTGCATATTTGCTTTATTTTAATGCATACTTATGTCTCTTTCCTATGACATAAGACTCGTATTTTATTGATATATATCTAATGCTAGAACACTGCTTGCTATGAGAAAATATTCATGATCTAGTACAAAAGAAACAAAGAACTAAAGAGAAAGAGAGAGAAGAAGAAAGAAGAGAGGGAGGAAGGAAAGCAAGAAGAGAAAATGTGAGGGATAAAAGAAGGAAGAGAAGTAGGAAAGAAAAGAAAAGANGTATATGCTCAGGAAATACCACGGGGAAACCCTGAGACTCGAATTGTCCTTGCCCATCAAGGTCTCTGTCACATGACCTTGTCATGGGTGGGATTCCTCATGCTTGCTCTCAGCAGCAGGTGTATTCTGGTTTCCTTTTTTTGCGGGGAGTAGATGCTCAGGGAAACTCAGGGTGAACTCCTGAGATCTGACTCAACCTTGCCCATCAAATCTCTGCCGCATGACCCTGTCATGGGTGGGATTCCCATACTGGCCCCTGGCAGGTTACCATTTCCTTCTCCAGGGGATCTTCCCAATCCAGGAATCAAACCNCCTTTTTTTGCGGGGAGTAGATGCTCAGGGAAACTCAGGGTGAACTCCTGAGATCTGACTCAACCTTGCCCATCAAATCTCTGCCGCATGACCCTGTCATGGGTGGGATTCCCATACTGGCCCCTGGCAGGTTACCATTTCCTTCTCCAGGGGATCTTCCCAATCCAGGAATCAAACCCGGGTCTCCCACATTGGAGGCAGACGCTTTAACCTCTGAGCCACCAGGGAAGCCCGTTATCAGATTAAAACAGACTTAAAATATATTTTATGAACCCTCGTGGTAATCATAAGCAAAAGTCTTTAATAGCTACACAAAAGATTAAGAGAAAAGAATCAAAGAGTGCTACTACAAAAAAAAAATCATAAAATCACAGAGAAAAAGAACAAGAGAGGAAGAAAATAAGTTATTGAAAAGGAACCAGAAAACAATTAAATAATGAAAATACTATCTATCATGTTAATAATAACTTTAAATATAAAAAAGGTTAAATTATCAAGTTGGAAGTAATATAATGGCTTAATCAGTTCAGTTGCTCAATCGCGTCTGACTCTGATCCAATGGACTGCAGCACAGGAGGCTTCCCTGTCCATCGCCAATTCCCAGAGCCTACTCAAACTCATGTCCACTGCTTCAGTGATGCCATCCAACCATCTCTTGCTCTGTCATCCCCTTCTCACACCTTCAATCTTTCCCAGCACCAGGGTCTTTTCCAAAAAATTGATTCTTCCAGTCACGTGGTCAAAGTACTGGAGTTTCAGCTTTAGCATCATGATTTCCAATGAATATTCAGGAATTATTTCCTTTAATATTGACTGGTTCGATCTTCTGGAGAGTTTCCAAGGGACTCTCAAGAGTCTTCTCCAACACCACAGTTCAAAAACATCAATACTTTGGTACTCAGCTCTCTTTACAGTTCAACTCTCACATCCATATATGAATACTTGAAAAACCTTAGCTTTGGCTAGATAGGTTTTTGTTGGTAAAGTAATGTCTCTTCTTTTTAATATGCTGTCTAGGTTGGCCATAGATTTTCTTCCAAGGAGCAAGAGTCTTTTAATTTCATGGTTTCAGTCACCATATGCAGTGATTTTGAATCCCCCCAAAATAAAGTATCTCACTGTTTCCATTGTTTCCCCATATATTTACCATGAAGTGATGGGACTGGAAGCCATAAATTTACTTTTCTGAATGTTGAATTTTAGGCCAACTTTTTCACCCTTCTCTTTCACTTTCAAGAGGCTCTTGAGTTCTTCCTCACTTTCTGACACAAGGGTGGTGTCATCTGCATATCTGAGATTATTGATATTTTTCCCAAGAAAAACAAATGCAAAAATTCAAATAGTTCTCTGATGAGGCCTTATAAATTGCTGAGAAAAGAAGAGAAGTGAAAGGCAAAAGAGAAAAGGAAAGTATACTCATTGGAATGCAGAGTTCCAAAGAATAGCAAGGAGAGATAAGAAAGCATTCCTCAGAGATTAATGCAAAAAAAAAAAAAAAAAAGGAAAACAATAGAACGGGAAAGACTAGAGAGCCCTTCAAGAAAATTAGAGATTACAAGAGAATATTTCCTGCAAAGATGGACACAATCTACGAAAGAAATGGTATGGACCTAACAGAAGCAGAAGATATTAAGAAGTGGTGGCAAGAATATACAGAAGAACTATACAAAAAAGATATTCATGANGGGAAAGACTAGAGATCCCTTCAAGAAAATTAGAGATTACAAGAGAATATTTCCTGCAAAGATGGACACAATAAACGAAAGAAATGGTATGGACCTAACAGAAGCAGAAGATATTAAGAAGTGGTGGCAAGAATATACAGAAGAACTATACAAAAAAGATATTCATGACCCAGATAATCATGATGATGTGATCACTCACCTAGAGCCAGACATCTTGGAATGTGAAATCAACTGGGCCTTAGGAAGCATCACTACAAACAAAGCTCATGGAGGTGATGGAATTCCAGTTAAACTATTTAAAATACTAAAAAATGATGCTGTGAAAGTGCTACACTCAATATGCCAGCAAAGTTGGAAAACTCAACCGTGGCTGCAGGACTGGAAAAGTTCAGTTTTCATTCAAATTCCAAAGCAAGGCAATGCCAAAGAATGTTCAAATTACCACACAATTGTTCTCATCTCACATACTAGTAAAGTAATGGTCAAAATCCTCCAAGCCAGGCTTCAACAGTACATGAATTGTGAACTCCCAGATGTTCAAGCTGAATTTAGAAAAGGCAGAGGAACCAGATGTCAAACTGCCAACATCTGTTGGACCATCAAAAAATCCAGAGAATTCCAGAAAAACATTTACTTTTGCTTTATTTACTACACCAAAACCTCTGTCTGTGTAGATCACAGCAAACTGTGGATAATTCTTAAAGAGATGAGAATACCAGATCACCTGACCTGCCTCCTGAGAAGTCTGTATGCAAGTCAAGAAGCAATAGTTAGAACTGGACATGGAGCAACAGACCGGTTCCAAATCGAATAAGCAGTACATCAAGGCTGTATATTGTTTATTTAACCCTCCTTATTTAATGTATATGAAGAGTACATCATGTGAAATGCTAGGCTGGATCAACCACAAACTGGAATCAAGATTGTTTGAGAATGACTTAATAGGTAAAGATTTAAAAAATAATAATAATAAGATACATATAAGACGGTCACTTTAGCTTTAAGAACACATAGACACTAAAGGTAAAGGAAGGAAAAAGATATTCTTTACAAATCAAAACCAAAGGAGACTAAGTGTAACTATAGTTAGACAAAATATACTTTAAGCTAAAATGTTATAGAAGCAAAGAAGGTCATCATCATTATAAATGCACCAATCCATCAAAGAGTTATACTATAAGCATCTGTTTATGCATCCAATATAGGAATATCTAAATATCTAAAGCGTGGAGAAGGAAATGGCAACCCATTCCAGTATTCTTGCCTAGAAAATCCTGTGGATAGAGGAACCTGGTGGGCTGCCATCTATAGGGTCACACAGAGTCGGACACGACTAAAGCAACTTAGCAGCAGCAGCAGCAGCAGCAAATATATAAAGCAAATCTTAATAGATCTAAAGGGAGATAAAATGTCAAAACAATAAAAGTAAGGAACTTTGATACTCTGCCCTGAATAATGGATAGATTATCTAAGACAGAAAATAAGAAAGAAATCATTGAACTTAAACTCCATATTAGAAAAGAGAGACATAATAGACATTTTTAGAACATTCCTTCCAACAACAGCAGAATACACATTCCTTTCAACTGTATTTGGAACATTCTCCAAGATAGATCATAGTCAAGTTTGGCAGTAAAGTCTTAATAAATTTAAAGATATTAAAAACATATCAAGCATCTTTTCTAATCATAAAGACATAAAAGTAGAAATAAATTACAAGAATAGAATTCAAACATTCAGAAAAATTTAGAGATTAAGCAACATAGTCCTGAACAACCTGTGGGCCAAAGGGGGGAAAAAGAAATCAAAGATATCTTCAGACAAATGAAAATGGGAATACCAGCTATCAAAACCAGTTCTACCAGGGAAGTTCACAGTGATACATCCCTATATTAAATTTAAAAATCTCAAATAAACAATCTAATGTCACACCTCAAGGAACTGGAAAAAAAAAAAACCTTTAAACTGAATGTTACTGGAAGGAAGAAAATAAGATAGTTCAGGTGGCAAAAATGAAATACAGATGAAAAGGACAAAGCTAAGAGTTGACATATTGAAAAGATAAACAAAATCAACACACTTTTGACTATACTTACCAAAGAACAAAAGAGAGAGGAAAAACATTAAATCTGATAACACAAAATTACAATGAAATATTAGACTACTATGAATAATTATACACCAGCAAATTAGACAAACCAATAAGAAATAGATAAGTTCCT
Organism: Neotragus moschatus; assembly: GCA_006410615.1. Lineage (NCBI taxonomy): Eukaryota > Metazoa > Chordata > Mammalia > Artiodactyla > Bovidae > Neotragus > Neotragus moschatus. The sequence goes on from SJYA01001599.1 coordinate 265,695, forward strand.
ATAAACACACAACATATCAAATCTAAAGTAAAACAAATAGAAAATCTGAACAGATCAATTACTATTAATAATAAGGAGATTCAGTTTGATTACTGAATCAGTAACTGAAACCTTCTCAAAAAGAAAAGTACAGAATCAAATAGCTTTGTTGATGAATTCTATCAAACAATTAAAGAAAAATTAACATGAAGCCTTCTTAGGATCTTTCCAAAAGCAGAAGACAAGAGAATATTTCCAAACTCATTTTATTAAGATAGTATTACCCTGATACTTATGCCAGACAAAGATATCACAAGAAAATAAAATTATATAACATTATAACTGCATGTATGCAAAAATCCTCAATAAACTATTAGCAAATTCAGTTCAATAACACATAGAAGAATCTTACACCATAATTAAGTAGAATTTATTACAGAAATGCAAAGATAGTTCAGCATCCACAAATCAATCAATGTGATACATCCATTTATAAAAATATAATTTCTCAATGCTTGTAGTAAAAGCACTAGACGAAATTCAACATTTGTTCATAAGAAAAAATCTCAACACACTGGGTATAAGGGAAATTCATCTCAAAATAATAAAAAAAAANACAATTACCAACATTCTGGATTGTTATACAAAGTTTTGCATATCTATTTGGTTTCCCAGGTGGTGATGTGCTAAAGAATCTGCCTGCCAGTGCAGGAGATACAAGATACATGGGTTCAATCCCTGGATGGGAAAGATCCTTGGAGAAGAAAATGGCAACACACTTCAGTATTCTTTCCTCCAAAATTCTCTGGACAGAGGGATCACAAAGAGTCCGACATGACTGAGCACACATACTGCATATTGCTTCCCTCACTGCTGCGTGATTTAACATTTAATCGTTTTTTGTAGTATATTTTTTTTCTTTTTAAAATGTTTGTATACCTTATGTTACTGGCTTAGATGACATACCTTATTGCTTAACTAGCCTGCAAGGCTATAAAAACAGTGATATGTCATCAAAAAGATAACCTGGTGTGGTAGAATATTAAAGCAACCATAATAATTGTGTAAAGTACCAAAATTATAACATTTAAAACATGAATCTGCATTTCACAGATTTATATAATTTACTATAGTGTTGATATTAAAATCTAAACCCTAGATCTATAAACCCCTGAAACTCACATTTATTCTGTTATAAAGAAATACTGAAATTCTACTGGAAAAAATCAGAACTCTACTCTGAACATGATTCCCTTTTTTGTTGTTGTCCACTGTGGATTTTCATTGCCTTTTCCTGAGCCGGAAGTTCATCACTTATAGCATGGAAATAATAGCTCTTGTCAAAATTCTTAATATGGTTGAAATTTCAACAAAATCATAACAAATAACAAGAAATTATAAATTTAAAAATATTACCCAAATTAAAGAATGATGACTCCTATCTTCTTTTATACCCCCTTAGTGTCAAAAACAGTGTTGATATAGGAAAGCCATTCAACTATTTTAAATGATATAGTTTTTAAAATGATGATGAAATGAGGAAATGATATTAATATTCAGTAAATAATATTTAGGAAGCAACTCTATAAAATATGCAAGCAATTCCAGAAGATTTTCATGCTGTTTTTAAAATTTAATTTCAGGCGTGTGTGTGTCTATTGTGTTGAGCAAGATTGGCGAGTATACAAGAAAAGAAATCTTTTGGTTTTTGGAAATAATCACATTAGCAGAGAATATACACAGAAAATAAATTTATTCTGCAAAATATAGTTGTTGATATATCAGGGAATGAAATATAACTAAAGTTATTGCTTTGGTATGTTCAAGTGGTAATTGGGCCCCAAACAATAATTACTAAAAGCAAATATGTTTTGTTTAAAAAATGCTGGAATGTTACTTGACTCCTGTTTTCCATGTACCCTCTCCACTACCTAAGGCAAAATAATTTAAATTCAGTTTGCTGGAATCTGTTATTTTGAAATGCTAATTATGAGAACATAATTTTAAATTATGCTTTTAAATTGGTCACTTCCTCTAAACCATGTCTTCCAGTACTCAGGTACTTATGTAATCAGTCCTCTTCTATGTTAACTCAGGGCTTTGCTGCACAGTTTGGTTTATGAACGTGAGATTAGCATGACAACAAAAGAAGAGGTTTAAGAAGTAATTGCATATGGGGGCTTGCCATCTTAGAACCTCCTCTCCTGGAAGACAGCCACTATTCTGCAAAGAAGCTCAGACTAGACTACTGAATAATGAGAGGGGACACAGAGAGAAGGAGACCTTGAAGGATGAAAGACCATCTTGGGTATTCCAACATCAATTGAGCTTCTGTTTGAAGACAGCTGCTTGAATGACTTCAAACAAAATGAAGCAGAACTACCCACATAACTATAATAATGAATTACTTAAAGACATTGCATTTTCTTTACTATGCTTTGCTGTAACAGCTAAAACACTCAAACACTATTGACATAACACATATTTCATCTATTATCCTTTAATTGACTAGCTTCCTCTCACTTACATTAGGATGAATATAATAGAAAAGTTGAGTTTTAAGTTTCTCTTAAATGCTCTACAGTGCTGTTTACCAAAGGAATGTCCCTGCAGGACTTTACCTTTCCACAGTATTGTCTCTCATCTAGGGTACCTATTTCCTGACTTAATAATATGGCCTGCTTCTCAAAAACCTCAAAACTTTTCTTCAAATATCTCTGACTTTCATTCACACTTAGATAATACCCATTTCTATTTCAGAAAGGGTTCTTGCTGTCTTAATCTCTTTTCCTCATACTTCTATCCTTTTAAATGTTCTCAAGTTTCAATTATTCTCCCTAGATGACCCTTAAGGGCTTGGATGAGATGGTCAATTTTGTCTATTATTTCATGAGTTTCAAAGAATCATGTTGGAGACCCAGATAAGGAGAACAGAGAGGAAATGTAGAATGACAGTTATCAATGGCTCCTCTACAATATTGCCATTACAGAAAGTTGCAGACAAATATCTTTCTCATTAAGCTTATTCTGTCAAATATGCAAACTTCATTCCAGGGTCAAATATCTATTCTGGAGGCTGTCACAATCTAAACTCATGTCAACAAGGAACCTTTCTTGACTCGTATTCACTATTACCCCTCTGAAAGCAGTAAGGACCATTGTTCTGCATCAGACACTCAATTGAGCTACATGACACTTCATAAACTCCTTTCTGCATTACACCAAGTGAGGATCTGCGTTGTCCATTTTATTGTAGAAAAACAACTATATATTGTATTTCTCTGTGTTTCCTAAAGATATGTGCATGCATGTTCAGTCACTTCTGTCAAGTGACTCTTTGTGATCCTACAGATTGTAGCCTACCAGGCTCCTCAGTCCATGGATTCTCAGGCAAGAATCTTGGAGTGGATTGCCATGCCCTGCTCCAGGTTCTAAGGATATAGGGGACAGCAGAAAGGGGAGAATCAGAGAAAAGGTAAATGGCCAATTATTAACTTACAGAAATATTTACTTTTAGAAGTGAAAAATAGAAATGATCAATTAAGCAAAAGCTGTTAGTAATGGAGGAGTGACTCACTTTGACCCAATTTTCACCTATTTGAAGATACAGCTGTGGCCCAAGATTCTCATTAATGTAAAAAAAAAAAAAAAAAAAANCCTGCTCCAGGTTCTAAGGATATAGGGGACAGCAGAAAGGGGAGAATCAGAGAAAAGGTAAATGGCCAATTATTAACTTACAGAAATATTTACTTTTAGAAGTGAAAAATAGAAATGATCAATTAAGCAAAAGCTGTTAGTAATGGAGGAGTGACTCACTTTGACCCAATTTTCACCTATTTGAAGATACAGCTGTGGCCCAAGATTCTCATTAATGTAAAAAAAAAAAAAAAAAAAACTACCTTGATTTTTTTTCTTACTATCTGATGAAATGCTTTTATGTTTTAAGATGGAGAATCTAGAAAGTTCAGACTACTTAAATAATATATATATTAATTTTATAATGCAATAAATTACACTAGCATTTTCCTCCTGCCTTTCTTCAGGCTTCAGACTGAAATTGTTAAGGGGACTAATATAACAGAGTTACCACTTAGAAGCACATGGTTAACTAATAGATATTAATAAATCTTTAGAGTAGTTTTAGAATCACTTCAAAAATAGTACATAGAGTTCTTGTATACTGTACACATTTGTCTTATCATTAGCATCTTAAATAGTCTATTTGCCACAGTTAATGACCAATTACTGATATATTATTATTAAGTCAGTACTTCATTTGGATATCTTTACCCCTACTGTCCTTTTACTAATTCAAAATTCTACTTTTCTAGTTCTGAATTTCATCCAGTATTCTACATTATATTTAATCATCAGGCCTCCTCAGCCTTCTCTAAACTTTGATGGTTTCTCAGACTTCCCTTGTTTTTTAATGACCTTGATGGTTTTGAGGAATACTGGTCCGGTAATCTATTGAATGTCACTTAATTAATATTTATCTGATGCTTTCTTTAACACTAAACTGTAATAATGTTTTGAAAAGAAAGATCTGGTGGTGAAGTGGCATTCTTATTGCATCATTACCAGGATAATCAATAAAATTTATTACTATTGATGATGATCTTAATCACCTCACTTAAGACTGTATTTCTCAATTTTCTATATCATGAAATTACTCATTTTTCCTCTTTTCTTCCACACTGTATTCTTTTCAAGTAAGTCAATGTGCCCAGGCCACAATTAAGAAGTAAGGAGTTATGTGTTACCACTTTGAAATGTGAAGGGTCTAAAAAATTATTGGGAGTTTTGCAAGAGATACCTTCCTATATTCCCCCAATTTTTATTTATTCAAGATTTTATTTATGCCAGTGTAGACATACAGATATTTGTTTTACACTGTAGGTGAAAATCCAATACAACTTTACAATTTTTCCCTCAAATTGTTCTTCTTTTTGCCAATAGGTCTTTTTTGATTATCACAAGTATCCATTTGATAGAAACTTATCATTGTTCTTCTTCTGTTTGTTGCTTTAATTGACTGTTTTTAGCACTTTTTTTTTTTTTTTGGCATTACAAGGTGCTGGAGGCTGTTCTTACATATTTCTTTCCTGAGTCCTAAAAGAAGGTATTTCTCTACAAACCCTGTCTTCTATTGGGAAATAGTATTTAAAATCATTGAAACATTATATATATTCACAATGAACTACTACTCAACCATAAAAGACTGTGAAAATTTTGCCATTAGGAGCAACAGGAATGGACTTGGAGGGCATTATGCTAAGTGAAATAAGTCAGACTGAGAAATACAAATACTGTATGATATCACTTAGATGTAGAATTTAATCAAAATAACAAACTAGTTAATACAATGAAAAAGAAGCTCACAGATATAGAGAGCAGAGTAGTGGTTGCCAATGTAGGAGGAGAACAGTAAAGGGATGGGGGAGCAGGAGGTAGAAACTATTGTGTTTAAGATAGGCTCAAGGATCTATTGTACAACATGAGAAATATAGCCAATATTTTGTAATAATGGTAGAGATTAACCTTTAAATTGTATACAAATCTTTTAAAAATTAAAAATCAGATATCATGGCACTAGGTTTGTTCATGCCACTTGAGTGCCAATGCTTCTAGGCCCTTTCAGCTGACAGAGTAAGGAAATCTATATGTGGAATGTAACCAAGGTACTTACAGATCTATATTTCTGTTTGTTACCATCTTCATGTTTATTACATTTAAAATGAATGCATATTGAGGTCTCCTGCTCTAATCCAATACTACATGAATTACTCTATCAGGCTTCTCTGTAGCCTCCCACTTCAAAAGTGTGATAACTGACTTCTACTGTTGCAAGAAGGGGGACCCCTTCCAGGGCCTGCAACTGGGCTCTTGTCTAACACTTGGAAATGAATTGTTCAGGGAGATACATCTGCTGACAAATCAAGAGATTTTATTGGGCTAGGGTACCTGGACAGAGAGCAGTAGTGTAAGGGAACCCAGGAGAACTGCTCTGCCACAAGGTTTTATGGTGATGGGATTAGTTTCTGGGTTGTCTTTAGCCAATTATTCTGATTTAGAGTCCTTCCTGGTGGTACACACCTTGCTCAGCTATGATGGATGCCCTCTAGAAGGATTCTGGGTCGTTGTGCTCAGACATGTGGTTTCCCCTTTTGACCTTTCCCGAACTCTCCCAGTTGATGGTGGCTTATTAGTTCCGAGTTCCTTACTGGGACCTCATGCAAATGGTTACTATGATGCCTGGTCAGGGTGGGTAGTTTCAGTCAGTATGCTTCCTGTAACACTGCCACTTGATATTCACTTGTTCAATTGCTCAATTCCAGTACACAGGTGTAGTGGTTTCAGAATTGTCTACTGGTAACCCCATTAGACGAGAAAATTGCTTTTTTTAAAATTAATTTTTACTGGAATATAGTTGCTTTAAATTGTTGTGTTAGTTTCTACTGTACAGCAATGTGAATCAACTTTATATGTTCATATATTTCCTCTCTTTTGGATTTCTTTCCCATTTAGAACACTACAGAGCACAGAGTAGGGTTCCCTGAGCTATACAGGAGATTCTCACTAGTTAGCTATTTTATACAATTATCAATAGTATATATATATGTCATCCCAATCTCCCAATTCATCCCATCCTCCCTCCCCCCAATTGATGTTCTTTGTTCTTTATGGCTGTATGCATTTGTTCTGTATGTCTGTATCTGTGTTTCACAAATGAGATCAATCAGAAGTCCAAGACCAGACGACTTTACAGAAAATTCTATCAAACATTTAGAGAAGAGCTAACACTATCCTCAAATTCTTCTTAAAAAAAAAACTGCATAGGGAGAAGCACTCCCGAACTCATTCTACGATGTCACCATCACCCTGATTCCAAAACCAGACAAAAATGCCACAGAAAAATAAACTTATAGGTCAATAATCACTGGTGAACATAGATGCAAAAATTATTAACAAAATACTAATAAATGGAATCCATTTATGTTAAAAGTAACATACAGCATGATCAAGCAGGATTTATCCCAGGAATGCAAGGATTTTTCAATATATGCAAATCAGTCAATATGATACACCATATTAGCAAGTTAGAAAGGAAGAATGACTTTTTTCAAAAAGTAGAGTGTAGTGCTTTGTACATCCTATTTGCCTTTTGTCTTGCAGAATCTATTCGTTTCCAGAGTTACTTATGTCAGCACATTATCACATTGTCCCCTTTACATTGTCAAACACATTTGCAGTATATTTAGATTACTTTTCACATTCTGCATTTCATGCTGGGATGGCCGACCCATAAAATATTTTTAATTTGCATGCATTAAGATTTATCTCTTCTGTTGTTAACTTCTACTGATTTTGACTGACTTGCTCATTCTATTATATGTCTCTGTGTTAAATTTTGGTAATTCTCACAATTTTTAAAGGTTTTCATTATTTTTATATTGTTTTAGTAATCTGTGATCTTTGATGGTACCATTTTAATTGTTTTGGGGTGCCACAAATCACACCCAGGTGAAATAACAAACGTCATGGATAAATGTTGTGTGTGTTCTGTCTATTCCACCAATAGCTGTTCTCTCATCTCTGTGCCTCTCCTCAGAACTTCCTCTAACACTTGAGATGCAACAGTATTGAAACCAGGCCAATTAAAAACTCTACAATAGCCTCTAAATGTTCAAATAAAGTAAATAGGTGCATGTCTTTTGTTTTAAATCAAAAGCTAGAAATGATTAACCTCAGTGAGAAAGGCACATTGAAAGCCAGGATAAGGTAGACTGAATGCAATGTCTCCTGCACCAGTTGGCCAAGTTATGAATGCAAAGTAATGCTCCAGTGAAAACATAAATGATAAGAAAGAAAAAGAGCCTCATTGTGATGCAAAGAAAATTGATACAGAGTAAGTTTTAATCTGGATAGAAGATCAACATTAAGCCAACAGATTCCCTTAAGTCAAAGCCTGATCGAGAAAAAGTGAAAGTGTTAATCACTCAGTCTTCTCTGACTCTTTGTCACAAATGAGATTTCCTATAGAGATCTCATGGATTGTAGCCCTCCAGGCTCCTCTGTCCATGGAATTCTCCAGGCAAGAATAGTGGAGTGGGTTAACCATTTCCTTCTCCAGGGAATCTTCCTGACCCAGGGATTGGACCTGGGTCTCCCTCATTTCAGGCATATTCTTTACCATCTGAGCCAGAGAGGAAGCCCCACCTGATGCAGAACAAGGCCCTGCTGCTGCTGCTAAGTCGCTTCAGTCGTGTCCGACTCTGTGCGACCCCATAGACGGCAAACTACTAGGCTCCACCATCCCTGGGATCCTCCAGGCAAGAGCATTGGATTGGGTTGCCATTTCCTTCTCCAATGCACAAAAGTGAAAGTGAAAGTGAAGTCGCTCAATCGTGTCTGACTCTTTGCCATCCCATGGACTGCAGCCTACCAGGCTCCTCCATCCATGAGATTTTCCATGCAAGAGTACTGGAGTGGGTTGACATTGCCTTCTCCAGAAAAAGGTCCTAAATCTCTTCAATTCTTTGAAGGATGAGAGAGCTGAGGAAGCTTCAGAAGAAATGTTTGAAGCCAGCAGAGATTGGTTCATGTGGTTTATGGAAAGACTCCATCTCCATATGGTTTTTTCAGTGATGATGTATGGATGTGAGAGTTGGAGTGTGAAGAAAACTGAGTGCCAAAGAATTGATGCTTTTGAACTGTGGTGCTGGAGAAGACTCTTGTGAGTCCCTTGGACTGCAAGGAGATCCAACCAGTCTATCCTAAAGGAGACCAGTCCTGGATGTTCATTGGAAGGACTGATGCTGAGGCTGAAACTCCAATACTCTGGCCACCTCATGCAAAGAGTTAACTCATTGGAAAAGACCCTGATGCTGGGAGGGATTAGGGGCAGGAGGAGAAGGGGATGACAGAGAATGAGATGGTTGGATGGCATCTCCGACTCGAGGCACATGAGTCTGAGTGAACTCCGGGAGTTGATGATGGACAGGGAGGCCTGGCATGCTGCAATTCATGGGGTCACAAAGAGTCAGACACGACTGAGCAACTGAACTGAACTGAACTGAAGCAACGAGTGCTGATGTAGAGCTGCAGTAAGTTGTCCAGAAGACTTAGCTAAGACAATTAATGAGGTAGCTGCACTAAATGACATATTTTCAGTGTAGACAAAGTAGCCTTCTGTTTGAAGATGTCATTTAGAGCTTTCATAGCTAGAGAAGAGAAATCAATGCCTGGCTTTAAAGTTTCAAAAGGCAGTCTAACATTCTTGTTACTGGCTAATGCAGCTGGTGACTTGAAGTTGAAGCTAGTGCTCATTTACTATTCCAAAAATTTTACAGTCTGTGGGAATTATGCTAAATCTACTTTGTCTGTGCTCTATAAATTGAACAACAAAGTCTGATTATAGCACTCCATTTATAACACTTTTTACTAAATATTTTAAGCCCACTGTCAAGACCCACTGCTCAGGGAAGAAAAAAAAATATATTTCTATTCAATATTAATACACTTGACCCAGGAACCATGATGGAGATGTACGATGAGATGAATATTTTTATGACTGCTAATGCAACATCCNATGCTCTATAAATTGAACAACAAAGTCTGATTATAGCACTCCGTTTATAACACTTTTTACTAAATATTTTAAGCCCACTGTCAAGACCCACTGCTCAGGGAAGAAAAAAAAAAATATATTTCTATTCAGTATTAATGCACTTGACCCAGGAACCATGATGGAGATGTACGATGAGATGAATATTTTTATGACTGCTAATGCAACATCCATTTTGTAGCCTATGGGTCAAGGAAAATATTTGATCTTCAAGTGTCATTGCCTAAGAAATACATTTCTAACAATATAGCATCCATTGGTAGTGATTTCTCTGATGGATCTGGGAAAAGTCAATTGAAAACCTTCTGGAAAGTATTCATTTTCTCAGATACCATGAAGAATATTTGTGATTCATGAGAAGATATAAAAATATCAACATTAATAGTAATCTAGAAGAAGTTAATTCAAACCCTAATGGATGATTTTGAGAAGTTCAAGATTTCAGTGTAGGAAGTAACTACTATGTGGTGGAGATTGAAAGATAACAAGAATTAGAAGTGGACTCTAAAGATGTGATTGAATCCCTGCAATCTCAATAATCTCATAACAAGGGAGTTACTTCTTTTGGATGAGCAATTAAACTGATTTTTAGTGATGGAATCTACTCCTGGTGAAGATGCTGTGAAGACTGTTGAAATGTCAACACAGAATTTAGAACATTGTTTAAACTCAGTTGATAACACAATGGTAGGGCTCAGAAGATTTGATTCTAATTAAAAGATGTCCTCTTATAGATAAAATATAATCAAACAACATTGTATGACACAGGGAAATCAGTCATAAAAGGAACAGTCAATTGATGGTGCAAACTACATTCTTTTCTTACTTAAAAATAAATTGCCACATCAGCCCCAGACTTCAGCAACCTAGTCAGCATCTATCAACATGGAGGCAAGACCCTCCCCCAGCAAAAAGTTTGCAACTTACTACAGCCTTAAATGACAGCATTTTTAGCAACAAAATATTTTTAAATTAATATATAATATTTTTTAGATAAAATGCTATGAAACACAGAGTAGTTTAGAGCACAGAGTAAACATAAATTTTGTATGAACTGGAAAATAAGAAAATTGTATGACTCACTTTATTGAGATATTTGCTTTATTTTGTTCATCTGGAATCAAACCCACAATATTTCTGAAATGCTTGTAAATTCTCTGTGATTTACTTATCCAACTCTCCACCCACTTCTAACTTCTATCTCTGCCAAACCTATTGGTCACTGATTTATTTACTCTCTTTATGATTTTGCCTTTTCCAGAAAGTCATAGAGTTGGAATTACATGGAGTTGTTCATCCTGACTTCTTTCACTTAGCAATATGCATTTGAGTTCCTCCATATAATTCTGTGGCTTACTAGCTCACTTATTTTTATGACTGAATAATACTTCATAGTAAGGATATATCAGAGCTTATATCCATTCACCTGTCAAAGGACATCTTGGTTGCTTTTGGCTATAGTAAATGTGAATAAAGTCATTATTTACATTCATGCACAGGTTTTTGGATAGGCATAACTTGTTAATTCAATTAGGTAAATGCTAAGAGCTTGAGAGCTGAATCATATTATAAAACTACATTTAACTTTGCAAGTGATTGCCAAACAATCTTCAAAAGTCTCTGCACCATTCCCAGATTCAAATTTTAATTGAATGTTTTCACTTCAAATTTTAGTCATTTTAATAAGTGGCATTTGATAAGTAGCATTTAATTGTTGTTTCCATTTCCAATTATCTATAGCAAATGATTTGATAATGTACCCATCTACATACATTGTTTGGTGAGTATTCATTTATCTATCTTGCCATTTTCAGTTGGCTTGTTCATTTTTCATTCTTGAATTGTTAACTGTTGTTTTTAAAAGTCCAGTATTGTATATTTTGAATACAAGTTCCTTATCAAACATATGTTTTGAAAATGTTTTTCTCATTTTTTTCAACTTCTTACTGGTATCTTTCACAGAGTAGTTTTTAATTTTAATACCATCCAAGTTATCACTTTGTTCTTTCATGTGTCATACTGCTGCTGCTGCTAAGTTGCTTCAGTCGTGTCTGACTCTGTGCAAACTTATAGATGGCAGGCCACCAGGTTCCCCTGTCCCTGGGATTCTCCAGGCAAGAATACTGAAGTGGGTTGCCATTTCCTTCTCCCATGTGTCATGCTAGTGGTGTTTTACTTAAAATTCCACCACCGAATCCAATGTCATCTCAATTTTACCCCAAAAGCTTTCTCTGGCTTATAGATTTGTATTATACTCTTAATTTCTATATCTCATTTTTATCTAATGTCTGTGTGATATATAAATTCTGTTTTTTGGATTATATTTTGTATCAGGCAGCCCGATTTTTCCAACACAAATATGCTGACAGACTATGCTCTTTACATTGATTTCTCTATCAAAGACCTGTTCACTGTATTTGTGTGAGTCAGTTGGTAAGCTCTTTCACCAGCACTCCATTGTCTTGAACACTGTGTCTTTATGTCTTCAATTTGGGTATTATGAGTCATCCAACTTTGTTTCACTTATTCAATATTGGGATGGCCTTTTTCATTTCTACAAAATTTTAATTTGTTTGTCAGTATTGAGAGACAATTTGCTTGGATTTTGATTAGAATTGCATTGAATCTGTAAATCAAGTTGGGAATAGTTGTTATTTTATCAATATTGTTTCTGCCAACTCATGAAATTATATTATCTCTTCACTTATTTAAAAAATAAAAAGAATTATTTCCAGCCTATAATCGTAACTGTTGAGCTATTTGGCAATTACATAAAATTATTATTGCTGATTGCATTTGTAAACAAATTGTTTAAATTATTTTGCTTGGGAAGAGCAATGTGTTTTTTTTTTTTTTACTTTACAAGAGCAATTACTAGATACATGTTCATTCTAAAGTATTTGGAAGACCATTTTGTTTTTCATACTTGAGAGATGTAGAATTACCAGTTTCTAATACTCAATTAGGCTGCTTCCATACATATGTAAACAAATTCAGAGCCTATTTAAAATGCACCCATTCATTTTCACTTAATTTACTGCGGTTGGGAGTAGGAGTTGAGAATCCTTTGAAGTGTTACTATTTAAAACCCAAAAGTTGATATTCAAAGATGTGTGGGGCTGAAAAAATAAAATTTTGGTTAATACCTTCATCATAGCCAAAGGGATCTTAAAGTCAACTCAACTCAAAGGATAAGATTATGCTTAATTCTGAGGAATAGATAGTAGTAATAACGAGTGTTTATTTGAGTTGGGGCTTCAATCTTTTGCTTTTGGCAGAGTAAAAAGTCTAAATCTAAACTCATCTTTATCAACAGAAATATAATCTTTCTTTTTATTGCAACTGACACGTTAGAATAGATTATTTTTTGCAAAGATTATACTATTAAAAATACATCTTTGCATTTCTGATAGACTGTAATGAATCTTAACATTAATTACTTTTTCTGTTATCCTACAGCAGATGTTAAGTGTCCCTAAACATCGATTTAGAATTTTCAAAGAAAAAAAAAAAAAAGGAAGGAAAACTTATCCTTAGGAAAAGTATCTCTATTAAGAAAACTTGCTTAGAATGACTATCAGTAGCAAATGCAATATTTTAAGTTCCAATTAAAATTGAGTTAAAGGTGGAATGTAATATATTTATGTGGTTCATTTAAGTTCAGTCACTCAGTCGTGTCTGACCCTTTGCGACCTCGTGAATTGAAGAACAACAGTCCTCCCTGTCCATCACCAACTCTGGGAGTTCACCCAAACTCATGTCCATCGAGTTGGTGATGCCATCCAGCCATCTCATCCTCTGTCTTCCCCTTCTCCTCCTGCCACCAATCCCTCCCAACATCAGATCTTTTCCAAAGAGTCAACTCTTCTCATGAGGTGGCCAAAGTACTGGAGTTTCAGCTTTAGCATCANTGACTGAACTGAACTGAAGATGGGGAAATAATGAAAAGAGTGAGAGACCTTATTATTTTGTGCTCCAAAATCACTACAGATGGTGAGTGCAGCCATGAAATTAAAAGTCGTTTGCTCCTTGGAAGAAAGTTTATGACCAATCTAGACAATTTATTAAAAACCAGAGACATTATTTTGCTAACAAACGTCCATTTAGTCACAGCTATGTTTTTTTCCAGCAGTCATGTATGGATATAAGATTTGGGCAACAAAAAAAGCTGAGTGCTGAAGAATTGATGCTTTTGAATTGTGGTGTTGGAGAAGATTCTTGTTAGTCTCTTGGACAGCAGGGAGATCCAACCAGTCCATTCTAAAGGAAATCATTCCTGGGTATTCATTGGAAGGACTGATGTNTGTTTTTTTCCAGCAGTCATGTATGGATATAAGATTTGGGCAACAAAAAAAGCTGAGTGCTGAAGAATTGATGCTTTTGAATTGTGGTGTTGGAGAAGATTCTTGTTAGTCTCTTGGACAGCAGGGAGATCCAACCAGTCCATTCTAAAGGAAATCATTCCTGAGTATTCATTGGAAGGACTGATGTTGAAACTGAAACTCCAATACTTTGGCCACCTGATGCAAAAAGCTGACTCATTTGAAAAGACCCTGATGCTGGGAAACATTGAGGGCAGGAGGAGAAGGGGATGACAGAGGATGAGATGGTTGGATGGCATCTCCGACACAATGGACATGGATTTGGGTGAACTCTGGGAGTTGATGATAGACAGGGAGGCCTGGCGTGCTCCAGTTCATGGGGTTGCAAAGAGACGGGCACAACTGTGCGACTGAACTGAACTGATGGCAGTTCTATTTCCAGTTTTCTAAGGAATCTCCACTTATTCTACATAGTGGCTGTACTAGTTTGCAATCCAATCAACAGTGGAAATGGGTTCCCTTTTCTCCGTACCCTCTTGAGCATTTATTGTTTGTGGACTTTTTGATAGCAGCCATTCTGACTACTTTGACCTCATTGTGGTTTAGATTTGCATTTCTCTGATAATGAGTGATGTTGAGCATCTTCTCATATGTTTGATATCCAGCTGTATGTCTTCTTTGGAGAAATGTCTGTTTAGTTCTTTGGCCTATATTTTGATTGAGTCATTTATTTTTCTGGAATTGAGCTGCAGGAGCTGCTTGAATATTTTTGAGTTTAATTGTCAGTTGCTTCTTTTGCCATTATTTTCTCCCATTCTGAAGGATACCTTTTCACCTTGCTTATAGTTTCCTTCGTTGTGCAAAAGCTTTTAAGTTTAATTAGATCCCATTTATTTTTGCTTTTATTTTCATTACTGTAGGAGGTGGGTCATAGAGGATCCTGCTGTGGTTTAAGTCAGAGAGTGTTTTGCCAACGTTTTCCTTTAGGAGTTTTATAGTTTCTGATCTTACATTTAGATCTTTAATCCATTTTTAGTTTATTTTTGTGTATGGTGTTAGAAAGCGCTCTAGTTTCATTCTTTTACAAGTGGTTAACAAATTTTCCCAGCACCACTTGTTAAAGAGATTGTCTTTTCTTCATTGTATATTCTTGCCTCCTTTGTCAAAGATAAGGTGTCCATAGGTGTGTGGATTTTTCTCTGGACTTTCTATTTTGTTCCACTGATCTATTTTTCTGTCTTTGTGCCAGTGCTATACTGTCTTGATGACTGTAGCTTTGCAGTATAGCCTGAATTCAGACAGGTTGACTCTTCCAGTTCCATTCTTATTTCTCAAGATTGCTTTGGCTATTTGAAGTTTTTTGTATTTCCATGCAAATTGTGAAATTATTTGTTTTAGTTTTCTGAAAAAATACTGTTAGTAGCTTGATAGGAATTACATTGAATCTATATATTGCTTTGAGTAGAACACTCATTTTCACTATATTGATTCTTCTGATCCATGAACATGATATATTTCTCCATCTATTTGTGTCATCTTTGATTTCTTTCATCAGAGTTTTATAGTTTTCCATATATAGGTCTTTTGTTTGTTTGCTTTTATGTAAATATCTAAAGACTACTTTGTAGGAATGCAGTTGCTGGATTAAAGTGTTTGATATATTAGATTTTGATCAGTGTTACCATTTAAGTCTCCATATACACTAAGTCAAGTTACACTTCTATCAGTGGCATGTGAGAAAGATTGGCCCTCCAAACTTATTTATACTAAAAATTATCAAGCATTCATCTAAGCAAATGTAATAGATGAATGTAGAATCCTAAAGACTTGCCTATCTGCAATCATCTGACTATCTTTGGTATATTAATCAGTCCTTTTTTTTTTTTTCTCCTGTGTACTGCCTATTCACACTTATTTATTGTTTGTTATTATTATCTTATGTATATTCTCGTTATATACATAGCAATCACAATACTTGTCCTCTCAAATAAATTATAATATTTGTCTGTCTCTAATTTTAACTTCATTATTTGACTTTCAAAATTTATAAATGATTTTAATTTTTGATGAATCTATCCTGTGAATTTTTACTTTATAGAGATTTCCATAGATACCAAATTTTATTTTTTAGAATTTTCCTTTTACTTTGTAGAACTTTTTTAATCAGTTTGGTTTACAACTGTGGATATTCTACAAACTTTTAATATTTCCCTCTGCTCATCACTTACTACAAAGACTTTATATGAATTAATGCATAGAGAACAAAAAATGAAACTGTCATTTAAATAATTTTTGAAAGCCTGAAGTCGGCTAAAGTAGGATAACTGACTTAACAGAGAAAAATCCAAAGTATTATTCTCTTGGATTTACTGGTTAATCAGTGGTAAAGAATCCACCTGCCACTGCAGGAAATGGGATAAATCCCTGATCCATGTGGGAAGATCCCACATGCTGCAGAGGTTCATCACTATTAAGCCTCCTCATCCTAAAGGATATCATTCCTGGGTGTCCATTGGAAGGACTGATGCTGAAGCTGAAACTCATACTTGGGCCACCTGGTGTGAAGAGCTGATCAATTGGAAAAGTCCCTGATGCTGGGAAAGATTGAGGGGAGGAGAAGGGGATGGCAGAGAATGAGATGGCTGGATGGCATCATCAACTCGATGGACATGGATTTGGGTGGACTCCGGGAGTTGGTAATGGACACGGAGGCCTGGCATGGTACAGTTCATGGGGTGGCAGAGAGTCAGAACAACTGAGAGATGGAACTGAACTGAACTGTGCTCTGAAGCTTAGGAGTCGCAACTAATACTGAACTCATGTGCCCTAGAGCCCATGCTCTGCAACAAGAGAAGCCACTGCAGTAAGAAGGCTGTGCACATCAGCTAGAAAGTAGCCTTCATGCTGCAACTAGAGAAAAGCCAGGCATCACCGAAGACCTCGTACAGGCATAAATAAGTTAATAAAAATATTTTAAAATAAATAAACTCTTGGAGATGGAGGACTCCTAAAGACTTGAAGACAAGAAAGATTATGTACCACAGACTGGCTACACCAGTCAGTTCAGTTCAGTCACTCAGTCGGGTCCAACTCTTTGTGACCCCATGGACTGTAGCAAGCCAGGTTTCCCTGTCCACCACTAACTCCCACAGTTTATTCAAACCCATGTCCACTGAGTTGGTAATGCCATCCAACTATTTTATCCTCTGTTGTCCTCTTTCCTCTCACCTTCAATCTTTCCCAGCATCAGGGTCTTTTCAAATGAGTCAGTTTTTTACATCAGGTGGTCAGAGTATTGGAGTTTCAGCTTCAGCTGAATATTCAGGACTGATTTTCTTTATGATATCCTTGCACTCCAAGGGACTCTCAAGAGTCTTCAACACCATAGTTCAAAAGCATCAATTCTTCAGCACTCAGCTTTCTTTTGTAGTCCAACTCTCACATCCATATATGATTGCTGGAACAACCATAACTTTGACTAGAATGACCTTTGTTGGCAAAATAATGTCTCTGCTTTTTAAGAGGCTGTCTAGGTTGGTTGTAACTTTTCTTCAAAGGAGCAAGTTTCTTTTAATTTCATGGCTACAGTCACCATCTGCTGTATACAGTCAGCAAAAACAAGACCAGGAGTTGACTGTAGCTCAGATCATAAACTCCTTATTTCCAAATTCAGACTTAAACTGAAGAAAGTAGAGAAAACTACTAGACCACTTAGGTACGACCTAAATAAAATCCCTTATGATTATACAGTGGAAGTGACAAATAGATTCAAGGATTAGATCTGTTAGACCGACTGCCTGAAAAACTTCAGACAGAGGTTTGTGACATTGTACAGAAGGCAGGGATCAAGACCATCCCCAAGAAAAAGAAACGGGAAAAGTCAAAATGATTTTCTGAGGAGGACTTACAAATTGCAGTGAAAAGAAGAGAAGAAAAAGGCAAAGGAGAAAAGGAAAGATATACTCATTCGAATACAGAATTCCAAGAATTGCAAGAAGAGATAAGAAAGCCTTCCTCAGTGATCAAAACAAAGAAAACAATAGAGTGGGAAAGACTAGATATCTCTTCAAGAAAATTAGAGATATCAAGGATACATTTCATGCAAAGATGGGCAAAATAAAGGACAGAAATGGTATGGACCTAACAGAAGCAGAAGATGTTAAGAAGAGGTGGCAATAATCCACAGGAAAACTATATGAAAAAGATCTTCACGACCAGCTGCTGCTGCTGCTGTTTCTGCTAGGTCACTTCAATTGTATCCGACTCTGTGTGACCCCATAGACGGTTATCCACCAGGCTTCCCTGTCCCTGGGATCCTCCAGGCAAGAACACTGGAGTGGGTTGCCATTTCCATCTCCAATTCATGAAAGTGAAAAGTGAAAGTGAAGTCGCTCAGTCGTGTCCGACTCTTCATGACCCCATGGACTGCACCCTTTCAGGATCCTCCATCCATGGGATTTTTCCAGGCAAGTGTACTGGAGTGGGGTGCCATCACCTTCTCCTTCATGACTGGCTACAAGACCTCAAACTAAAATATACACGTAGTATTAACTCCCAAAAATAAGTCAAGAGGAAAAATAAGTTTATTCTCAAGGGATTCTGAATTGGAAATGCTCTAAACTCAGGTGCTTCCAGACCAGCAATGTAAAAGGTGATCCTGAAATATCGAAGTATGTGGTGGATATGGGAAAGTTTAAATGCTGATGTCTGCCAGGCTTCCTGCCATCATCAGGGGACCACACAAATTCCCACACAAGAGATTAGGAGAGACTCTTGTGGAAAATTAGATTGCTCCTGAAAATAACCTCTTGATGAAAGTCAAAGTGGAGAGTGAAAAAGTTGGCTTAAAACTCAACATTCAGAAAACGAAGATCATGGCATCCGGTCCC
>SJYA01001600.1:0-33864 GCA_006410615.1 Neotragus moschatus
GGCAGTTTTGGAAGTCTATGTCCCCTCACTTTGCTCCCTGGGTGTGCAGTGACAAGACTTACTCTTTCTTGACCCTAAGCAAATGGGGCTCATCATCCCAGGGACCTCTGGATCCAAACACACCTTAGGGGCCTGAGCTCTGTAAGCTAGCCTCAGGAAAGAATCAGATGAGCGAGGGAGGCTAAATGGGCAATTCTAGACACATGCATATTACACAGTGCCTTCTAGAGATGGCTGTTCTAATCTGAAAAACTAGCACTGATGAGTCTGGGTGCCATCTGATAGGGTAAAAAGAAAGGGACTCTGGAGGCAGATGATCTATACAAGGTCCTCACATATTTGGCTTAAAAACCTTGTAAAGCATTCAGCTGGTCTTGCTTATCAGTGTTGCCTTTGGGAACACCTGCTTACCCTTTCATAGTGGTCTGCCTCCCTCTCCTCTTTCAGTACTGTCATCTGAAAGAAATAATTAGTACTTCTCAAACTCTGAGAACTTAAAAAAAAATTTTTTTTAATTCCAATCCATTGTAGATAGATCAGCTTTTTAAAAAGTCAAGAAGGACTTCCTTAGCAGTCCAGTGTTTAAGATTTCTCCTTCTAATGCAGGAGGTACGAGTTCAATTCCTGGTCAGAAAGATAAGATTTCCACATGCTTTGTGGCCAAAACATCAAAATATAAAACAGAAATCATACTGTAACAAATTCAATACAGATTTTTTAAATGACCCACATTAAAAAAAAAAAAAAAACTTTAAAAAATTCAATGAAATTGGTGTGGTCATGAAAAAATCCTACAAAAGCTTCTAAATGTTGACAAGCTTTGCATTGGTCTTATTATGAACCAGTAAAGTGAAGTGAAAGTTGTTCTGCTGCTGCTAAGTCACTTCAGTCGTGTCCGACTCTGTGCAACTCTGGAGACGGCAGCCCAGAAGGCTCCCCCGTCCCTGGGACTCTCCAGGCAAGAACACTGGAGTGGGTTGCCATTTCCTTCTCCAATGCATGAAAGTGAAAGATGAAAGTGAAGTAGCTCAGTCGTGTCCGACTCTTAGCGACCCCATGGACTGAAGCCTACCAGGCTCCCCTGCCTATGGGACTTTCCAAGCAAGAGTACTGGAGGGGGGTGCCATTGCCTTCAGTTATGCCCAACTCTTTGCAACCCCAAGGACTATATAGACCATGGAATTCTCCAAGCCAGAATGCTGGAGTGGGTAGCCTTTTCCTTCTCCAGGGGATCCTCCCAACCCAGAGATCAAACTCAGGTCTCCCACATTGCAGGCAGATTCTTTACCAGCTAAGCCACAAGGGAAGCCCAAGAATACTGGAGTAGGCAGCCTTTCCCTTCTCCAGGGAATCTTCTTAACCCAAGAATGGAACCGGGGTCTCCTGCATTGCAGGCAGGTTCTTTACCAACTGAGTTATCAGGAAAGCATGAACCAGTAATAAATAGTTTACAGACTAGTATTGGCCCTCAGATCACACTTTTAGGAGCACTGGTACATACCAATTTAAAAAAACAAACACACATTTGTCGTAATTAAATTTTGTATTTTAAAAGGTACCCAATATATTTAAGATGCAAATAAAATTAATAATGAGACAAAGTAAATTTAAATTACATAAAATCATCACTTTTTGGAGACTTGATTAAAGATCTAACTACTACTAAACCTAAGCACATTGTTAATGAGAGAAATTTTCATATATTGAGGTATGAGGAAGTCATTCTGATTTATACATGAATTTGATATTAACTAAAATAGACCATTTGTCACCTATCAAGCATACACTGTACCTCTGCTTTCATTATTTAGAAAAGAGTGTGCTGACTAGAAATAGAGAATATCCGTGTTAAAAGTAAAGTTTCAATGCCTCCCTGAATAGGATGCCAATGCTAGGACTTTTCAATGATAAAACGCCCTTTCCAGGACTTGCTGTGTACATGCTGATTTTTTTTTTTTTTAACCTTGAAGGAATATGTCGCTGACTCGTCTAATGCACTTTGTTCTGAGAAGACATACAACTGCTGAAAACCATGCTTCTTTGTAGAAGTTCCTCAGAGTTATCTGAAAGGCTGTCTCCTGGGCCATAGTCTTCTGAGTGTATGTGTCCACGCTCAGCTGGGTCCAACTCTTTGAGACCCCATAGCCTTCCAGGTTCCTCTGTCCATGGAATTTTCTAGGCAAGAATATGGGAGCAGGTTGCCACTTCCTTCTCCAGGGGATCTTCCCAACCCAGGCATCGAACCCAAGGTCTCTTGCATCTCCTGCACCGGCAAGTGGGTTCTTGGCTCGACTGAAACATGTCTCTATCCCTATTAAAGACTGTTTATTATTTCCATTGGCATTGCTTAGCATAGCGAAAAGGATATAGAAAAACCCAGGTGAGGTCACCGGCAATCTGTGGACTGGTGCTTTGTAGGAAGTATGGGCCACTTGAGACTCCACCCTCACCCCCTAGCTTCATGGCAGCCTTCAGGGGCTTAGGTGAGATTTTCCTGATATCTGGATCTCTTTGTATAGAGTGATGGCCCATGAATTTTATTTGAGCTGTTATCTTAAGACTTGGAGTCTTAAAGGTGGGGTGGGGTGGGGTGTGTGAGGCACACTGGTACATTTCCTAAGCGAAAGGGACCTGGGGGGAGTTCGTAGGCTGAGGACATAAAAGGAATTTTCAGGCAAGGGATCTAGGAAGAATTTCTAGGCAGGAAGGCCTAGAAGGAATTTTGGACTGAAACGGGTTGGCTGGCCTCTTTTGTTTTTCTAAAGTGGATTAAAATTGGCAACATTTTATAATAAAGCAAAACAAAAAGTAGGTGAGAACTTTTGCTTCTAAACTCTACCAGTTTCTGGACAGGCAGCAACCCACTAGAGCTTCAGCTGGCTTCATATATAATTGGTACAGAATCAATGCTGCAATTACTTATCTAATCCTAAAATGGCCAAGATTGATCTCTCTTGATATTCCCAAACTAATTTTTTTTTTGCATATGCAGTTAAAGAAATTTCACTTAATAAAATCATATTTTTCAAAATTCTGACTAAGAATATGTTAGAAATACGGACATGTCTTTAGAATCATCAGCACTAAGCATAATACTCTTATCTAGGTTAGCCAAAAGTGGATGTCATTTGATCTCTGTTACAAAATTTGTCAACAAGAAAATTAACTTGGCATGACAATATTTTCATAAGTAATGAAACAGAGCTAAAAGGAATAAAAGTTTATAGTGGACTCTTTAAGAATGATTATGTTTTACGATTGTTGTTGTTAGTCACTAAGTTGTGTTCAACCCTTTGCAAATCATGAACTCTAGCATGCCAGGCTCCTCTGTCCTCCACTATCTCCTGGACTTTGCTCAAATTCATGTCTGATGTTTTATTGTACGTCTACTTAAAAACATTTTGTCCAAACTATTGGTAGTTCGAAACTTTGGAACTCATTGAATATCCAAATAACTTTCAATGAAGATAAAATGTTGAGACATTCATTGCTAAGTAAGTCTAAGCTTATCTACTTTGTCTTATTAGGAAAAACTAAAAATACATGTGTTTAATGGGTACACATCCTGTACCACATTTAAGGAAAAATTATGCTGAGAAAAGGTATGTTTCTCGAGGTTATGAGATATGCTCATAAATTTGCCAATCAGGAAATGCTGGTATGACAAACACTTCACAACTGTCTGCTTTTTGATTTTTGCTAGATATCAGTCTTTTTATGGGTTAAAAATTATTATAACATATATATATATACACACACATATACGTATATATACTTTCAAGGCTTTTTACAGGTTAAAAGTTATTATTACATATATATATGTATATATATAATTAAAGTTACTAGAAATATTAAGGAAAACATTTTGGTGTACAAGTAAAATAAGATAGGGATTTTCAATAAAAGAATGTATGAGTAATGGAAATGCATTTTGTTAAGAGAAAAGAGAATAATTTTGTCCTGAAANACATTTTGTCCAAACTATTGGTAGTTCGAAACTTTGGAACTCATTGAATATCCAAATAACTTTCAATGAAGATAAAATGTTGAGACATTCATTGCTAAGTAAGTCTAAGCTTATCTACTTTGTCTTATTAGGAAAAACTAAAAATACATGTGTTTAATGGGTACACATCCTGTACCACATTTAAGGAAAAATTATGCTGAGAAAAGGTATGTTTCTCGAGGTTATGAGATATGCTCATAAATTTGCCAATCAGGAAATGCTGGTATGACAAACACTTCACAACTGTCTGCTTTTTGATTTTTGCTAGATATCAGTCTTTTTATGGGTTAAAAATTATTATAACATATATATATATACACACACATATACGTATATATACTTTCAAGGCTTTTTACAGGTTAAAAGTTATTATTACATATATATATGTATATATATAATTAAAGTTACTAGAAATATTAAGGAAAACATTTTGGTGTACAAGTAAAATAAGATAGGGATTTTCAATAAAAGAATGTATGAGTAATGGAAATGCATTTTGTTAAGAGAAAAGAGAATAATTTTGTCCTGAAACATCTCAAGAGAGATATTAAACTAATCAGGCTTATTCAGTATGTTAAATTATCTGGGAAGCATTATCAAATAAAAGGTAACATTAAGCCATCTTTACATTATTATGTCTACATAAATATATAATATAAATATTCCAGAAAATAGGTAAAATTCCTGGAAATCTTATATATCCTGAAATAAAATGAAATATTATCTGTTATCAAAATTGAGGCACACATTAAAAGCACTACACTGAACTCAAGTAGTATGAAAACACTCTAGTGACTTTCATGCAAAGGCAGTGACAGAATCTCTAAGGATTATGGCAAATGCAGAAGTCCATTCTACTACTGCAAAAATCAACCCCTCATTGTCAGACTTTTGCCATCTTGATGTCCTTGTAGACTCCTAAATCAGAGAAATTAAGATGGGTAGACAATAGCTTTCATTCTCTATTGATGCCACAATTCAAAAAAAAAAATTTTTTAACTAAAGCTTTTGAATTTTTGTGCTGAAAAAGATTCTTGAGAGTCCCTTGGACAGTAAGGAGATCAAACCAGTCAATTTGAAAGGAAATCAGTCCTGAATATTCTTTGGAAGGACTGATGCTGAAGCTGAAGCTCCAAAACTTTGGCCATCTGATGTGAAGAGCTAACTCATTAGAAAAGTCTCTTTTGCTGGGAAAGATGGAAGGCAAAAGGAGAAAGGGGTGGCAGAGGATAAGGTGGTTCAACAGAATCACTAACTCAGTGGATATGAATTTGAGCAAACTCCAGGAGATACTGGAGGACGGGGGTCGGGGGGGCTAGCGTGCTGCAATCCACTGGGTTGCAAAGAGTCAGACACAACTTAGTGACTGAACAATAACAAAAACAATAGTTATAAATTCAATAGTCAGAACTATGAGAAATCCAAGATGGGCACTTGTCTCTTCCTGACTCCTTACCAAGCTCCCCCTCCCCCCCCTTTTTTTTTTTGGTTTTATGGTTTGAAGCTTTCTCTTGCTATAAGGCTTATGCTCTCTCAATGACACACACACACAAAATCTGTTAGAAAACGTGATTCCACTTGGGGTATACCTTCCACAATCTCCAGTGATCAAGGCACTCATTCTCCTAGGCAAATCATATACACTTTAACAAAAACCTTACAAATTGCCTGAAATTATCGGTGTTACTATCACCATCAATCATCAAGCAAGGTCAAGAGAACTAATAGAAAAACTAGACTCAAGCAAAACAAGAATTAAGTATATGCAATTGAATAAACCGATAAATATGAGTGTAATTTTTATGATGTTCATCTGAAATATTTCTGGCTTTTAATCTTCATTTTCTGGATATAAAGGAACCCTTCCTGTTAAACTAATTATGACATAGTAATTTGACAAATTATACTTTGGTAAGCAAAATCGAAGCATTTATCCTTTCTCTCTACCTGAAAATTCCAGAATTTGGAAATTAGAGATCCCAGTAACCTTTCCAGATGAATAAGGAGGGACAATTTCTGACAGGGCAAGAACCTCAAGATATTTTAGACCTCTAGAAGTGAAAGTCCACCTACACCTGCAGCTACTGCAGGCCGAATACAATGGCAAATCCTTGGCATGACCTTCTAGGCCTTGAGAGACTTTTTAAAAATTTAATTTGAGATTCTTTATGAAAAGTCCCAACAATGCCAAATTTAAAAGAGCATTTATGATCAATCACACATATGTAAATAATCAGGACACATTTATTGAGACCAGACATATTTCACAAACAAACGAGTCTCAACTTGACAATATTTGGTGAAAGTGAGGATATTTTAGATAGGAAAAAATGTTTCAGTAAGATAGCCTTTATTAATATTTGATGTTTTATATATAGTGATGTCTTGTATTTACTATCTACTCTCAAGATGTCTCTCTGTTACTATGCTATATTATTGTAAATTTTAATTCAAATATCAAAAGGGTATTCTAAGTTTGCTTCTGAAGCTGATCACAGAATCTATCTTTGGATAAAGGTCAGATGTTCCATAACTTGCACCCAGATTATGAATACTGAGAAAGACATCACACTTAAAGGACTCTCTCTTCAACATAGATGGATAGACCTTTATCGGGTATTCTTAAGCAGTTCATGCACTGTGAAACTGAAAGAAACTGACTCTTAAATTTTTATTTCTAACTTAAAAAGAGCCTCTGCATCAGACTGGTCTATATAGAAAACCACGAACCTCAAACTCACTTTAAAACAACCATCAACCCAGGACTAGAAGACAATAACAGTGGCAGACAGCTGACCACGCCTGCAGGACCCATCCTACTAGTTCAATTGGACTAGTTTAACAAATGTCTGTTTCCCTATCAAAATCGAAAGCTACTCTTTTACTTCTAGCTATATTTTCCCCCCAATATTCAAGATGGAAAGAGAATTCTTAATAAAGATGTGACAAAGCATAACTCCTAGGAGAGGCCCTCATTCTACCCAATACTGACTTTTTAGATGTTCCTAGCATTAGCACTCACTCAGACCTACCTCCCTCTGGTCTAACTTTCAGGTTCAAACTCTTCAGCATATTAACATGGCCATTTTTTGCCTGTTACTATCTTCAGTCCTTAGAGATCCAGCACAACTTACCCTAGAACTCCCTTGCTCTGTCCCTTATGAAATTGAGAAAATGTCTTAAAGAGAAAAACAGAAGTAACTTATGCCAGCAACTCCCATATGATAAATCCCATAGCAATGACTTTTGGAAAGACTACCAGAGAAGTGACCCATTGTTGATACTATGTTGACAAAAATTCCAATTAATGAGATCATCAATGAGCAGAACACTCAGGGAGGTATCACTTTGTGCTCCCCCTAGTTTTGTCTTCATATATGATATGATATGGCAGTTGACCCTCTTCCCAATATAGGCAGGCATATAAATGTCTTCCTAGCTTGCAAGTACAACATCTTATTTTGAAACCTGGACAGAATATGTCCCTGACTTGTTTGATATCTCTCTGTTCTGACAACATATGAAATTATACTGAAAACCATACCTTTCTGGACCAGGGTTCCTTAGAGCTATCTGAGAGGCTGTCTCCTAGTCTTTCAGATAAAACTTCTTTCCATTCCTATTATAGATTGTGTATTGATGACTTCTGTAATAATGAAATTATCTACTGAATTTCATATTTTAAAAAAGTATCTGATCAGGGGACTTCCCTGGCAGTCCAGCACTTGGGGCTTTGTCTTTCAATGCATGGGGTATGAGTTCAACCCCTGGTAGAGGAGCTGGGATCCCACAAGCATCATGGCCAAAAAACCAAAACATGAAACAGAAGCAATACAGTAGCAAATTCAATAAAGACTTTTTAAATGGTCTGCATTAAAAGAAAAAAAAATTAAAAATTATGTGATCAAAATCACCAGATTTAAAAAATCATATATTATTTTTGTGGTTATTAAGTCAAATCACATCAATGTTGAAAAACAAGATAAACCTATGGATACCTTATCTTTGACAAAGGAGGCAAGAATATACTATGGAGTAAAAACAATCTCTTTAACAAGTGGTGCTGGGAAAACTGGTCAACCACATGTAAAAGAATGAAACTAGAACACTTTCTAACACCACACACAAAAATAAACTCAAAATGGATTAAAGATCTAAACATAAGACCAGAAACTATAAAATTCCTAGAGGAGAACATAGGCAAAACACTNTCAATGTATGGCAAAACCAATACAGTATTGTAAAGTAAAATAAAGTAAAAATAAAAATTAAAAAAAGTAAATTTTAAAAAAGAAAAAGACAAATTCCAAGTCTAATTGCTTTTTCACAAAGCACGAGCAGAAATTTGCTTTACATTGTTAAGTGATATTTACTGCTGAGGGAATCTAAACAGGTCAGGGATGTTCCAAAGACCTGTCTAGTTCTGCCTTCAAAAGGAACATATTTCATATATATTTTTAGATGAACTACTATTTTATTTGATGCTTGATAAAGAGTCATATCAGAGTTGACCTCCATAGAAGAATGGACCCACATGAGGATTGCCTTTATAGGATAGAACTGATTTTACTGGTGGCAACTTCAGAAAATATAACTGCCAGTGAAAGCTCTGGAAAAAACTTGTCCTGGATCAGTTTCACTCATTGACAATCAAATGGCCTTTCATCTCAAGAAGTCTGCAGTCATGGCCAAACAAGTACATGACAGAAATCCAAAAAGGATGTCCAGGAATGAGGGTTTCACAATAATAAGATGACAAAAGTCCCACGTTCCACCAATATCTAGCAGTTTTTACTGTTTTCAGGAACAAATGCAAATCTAGGGGAATCCAAGGTTATATCACCAAAGGTGAAGCCAGTCTTTCCCAGTGAGGAGGATGTGGCCAGCATCCATATTATTTCTTATAGCAATGGAGAATAAGCCTGGTCTTTGCTAAATCCTAGTCAAGTTCCCTTTCCCTAAGCCCCTAACTCAGCCAGACACTAGAGAAGAAGGTACATTTTTTCTTTTTTTTTTTTTTTCTGTCAGGAACTGATGGAAAAGGAACACAGAGCTGAATATCATTTCCATTCTGATCATTTCATAGCCCAAAGTCCTCTTACATTTTTTAAACTAGTCTCATGTGTAAGAAAAACTAGACAAGTGGCGTTCAAGGGACAGCTATTTGCCTTGGGGATGGTGGGAACAACCCAAGTCCCACAGACACATTTCTACAAAATTACAAAAGTGAAAACTTCAGAGTTGGAGGAAACTTTGAAGGTCAACCTCACATTTGAATCTCTTGTTACAGTATCACTGCTAAAATGGTCAGTCATATGTTCTAGTTCAAGGGACAATCACTAGTCTTTGAGACAGCCAATTCAATGTCGTTCCATGCAGAACTGGTTGGTAAGCTCTGGCTACTCAGAAGCTTCTGTCTTATATTTTACCTGAATATTTCTTTGTTATCTTATATATACTTTTGGACTGATATAGAGAAAGTCTTTCTTTTACGTACTAATTCTTCATATATTTGAAGACAGCTAGCCTTTCCCACTGGCTTTCCTAATCAAAATATCCTCCATCTCACTGTTTGAGTCTCTACCACTGGTTACTTTTTGAAGATTTCTGCTATAAGTCTTCCTCTAGTTTACTAGCCACTTTTCAATTCAATGATTTTATCAATTGCTAATCTACCAAGATGCCTAGGAAGCTCCTCAGGAAGACACTAAAAATGCTCTAAAGGTTTTGCTGACATGTCAATACCTACACCAATACTCACCAATATTTCCCTGTCAAAGGAGAAATGAAGCTATCTTTAGATGATCTGTATTTAGCCAATCCAGGGTTATGGTAACTACTACTGTGTTGTTGTTGGTTTTTTTTTAATTATTATTTTTTTCAGCAGTTGCTGGACTGTATCATCTGATAATGTATTGAGGGGAAAACTGCACTTCCCAGTGAGATTGAGAATCATGCCAAGAGAGGTTGACCCTATCAAGTAAGCCTACAAATACATGAAGCTGCTTCATAGGACCCATCTCTATCAAACTATTTCACCTATACAAAATGAAGTTGACCTTAAGTTGATTGGAAATTGGCAGATACATCAGTTTTCCCATGAGAGGAAATAGTCCCTTTTTTGGATAATAATTTAACAAATTTCATCGGAATCAGATGCATTTTAATCAACACAATACTTTATTTCCATCATGTCATGAATAAAAACAATGTTCAAGATATAGCCCTTTGAAATCAGAGATAATGAATAGAGTATTATATTCCTAGACATTATAAGGTACCATTTCCTTGAAGATTTTCCACACAGTGACTCTTCTATTCAACTTTGTATTCCTCCTGAATACAAAGAAGAAGAGTGATCTGCTCATAATGGGTACCAAATAAATATTTGAGCACTGTTGACTAACAAAAATAATCATCTGTTTAATTCAACAAACTGCATGGCGATTAAAACCATAGTTGTCACATAGCAGAGGACTATCTTAAGGAGGACTTCAGGTAGCAGACCACTCTTAGAGATCCTTGAGTTTCTAAGAGGTGTATCCTGAGACCTTTGTGAAATCCCATACACAAAATCCTTCTCCAACGTACAATTTTAAACAAAGAAATAATGTTTTTCATTGCGCTGAGAATGACCAGCTGAGTGGCAGATACTGGGTAATTTGCTATTTGGCTCAGGAGGCAGGTCATTGGCCAATAATAGATCTGCAAATGAACCCTGGGATGTGAGATTCAAACCCAAGACTCACCAGAACCACAACATGCTTCACACTATAAACTTCTGGCAGTTGTAAACGTTAAGTCAAAGACTCTAATTGTCTACCATATGAATACAGAAAGGAGTAGGTAAAGACCAATATTTACCTAGCAACATCTTAGGAGCAAAATCAGTACATAGCCAAATTTTAAACACTGTTCAATGTGCTTTTCTTGAGAGGGAGTAAATAATGTCAGTGATTCTGGTCATCCCCAAATTAGAGACAGGTTAGCCCAATGAAAAATTAATAAATATGTCTCATGTGAACATAGAAGCAATCTTTTTGTTTCCTCCCCCATCCTCTCTTGCAATACAAACAAATAAAAATAGCCATCAAATTCTTTACAATCCTTTCGGAATCTGTTTTTCTCTTTTTCATTCTCTCCGTCTTCTCCCTGATGCAGAGTATCATTTTCACTCTGGGCTTTATTAAGAATCCACAAACATGTCTCTGTTTCCATGCCTCCAAACCCCAGTGTACACTCTCAGAAACCATTCTGCACTGGAGCCATGCAGTGTTTGGGCACCAAACACTGCATGGCTTGCTTACCCGATATCACTCACACTCACTCACACAGTAAAATCAAACCAAACCAAACCAAACTCAAATAACCAAACCCAAGTAAGCAATTCCCTACCAAAACAAAGGATGCACATCTTAACCTGGAATTCTAGTCCTCTGTAATCTCATCTCAATTTTTTCTGTCCAAAGATTTTTTTTCTCTATTTACAATCATTTATTTAATCGTCTTCTTCCCTGATAGCTCAGTTGGTAACGAATCCGCCTGCAATGCAGGAGACCCTGGTTCGATTCCTGGGTCAGGAAGATCTGCTGGAGAAGGGATAGGCTACTCACTCCAGTATTCCTGGGCTTCCCTGGTGGTTCAGCTGGTAAAGAACCCACCTATACTGCAGGAGACCTCGGTTCAATCCCTGGGCTGGGAAGATCCCCTGGAGAAGGGAACAGCTACTCACTGCAGTATTCTGACCTGGAGAATCCCATGGGGTCCCAGAGTCAGACACACCTAAGCAACTTTCACCTTCACTTTTCTTTAATCAAGCTAGACTACTCATCATATTCAGAGTGTGCCATACATATCTGCATAATGCATTTTACATAATATTCTTCACACATTCTTCACATAGAGAGGAGCTTCTCTATCTTTGACTTATCCTCTTCCCATACACCTTCAAGTTCAGGTGTCACCAGTATCATGAATAATTCACTTTCTCCATCCAGCTGTCTCTCTTTAAATCTACCTATGTATATCTTGCAATCCATCTTTATTATTAGTTGGAAGTGACTTCATATCCTTACAACACTAAAGAGCTCCCCAGTTACTAGTCCTCCTACACATGACTCTATGCTCCTGTATCCTAGGACAGCTCTTAAAACATAACAAATACTCAATACATTTTTAACAATTTGTTTCCAGTTTAGATGCACAATCTGAGTTTTCTTTTTAAAGAAGTAAAATCTCCCTCATGCTTGCCAGTAAGCAGCTCTACAGCAAACTTTTCTGTTATTATAATAACTTTCTATAAATTAAAAATATTATCCTCATGTTTATTAATTACTGTTTCCTTTCTGTGTTAAGAGAATAAACAGATTGATTTATCCAGCAAATGAGTAAGCATTAGTTCTGCTAAACTGAATTGGTATAATCCAATTTATCATTACAGTGTAAGAATCAGCCTCCAATTCATCTGTAGCTATTGTGGAAGAAAATAACACACTATAATGAAAATAAATAAAATGTTTTATGGAGATGTTTTAGAACATTATAACTTATTTCTGCTGCAGAAATTTTGTTTATGCTAATCTAAAACCTGAAAATCATGACAGTCTTTAAAGAAAATGATAAAAATGGTGAGGCCCAAGAGTTTTGGTATCATACCTTGTAATCCGCTTGTTGCTCTTGGCCATAGAGTCTGTGCTGAGTCTGGAGGGAAGCTCCATGGAGTAGCAGATTGGACCAGGGGTTGCTGAGAAACTCGGGGCTGAGAGAGAGAGGTGGCTCAACCCATTCACATCTGTTTGGGTAAACTTTATACTGCTCATATAAACTAACATCCAGAATGTGACAAAGCTCAGAATTTAGAGTCATCTGAATGTCTCAGGACATGTCTACCTATCTGCAAAGAGCTGGGCTTACCTATTTCATCATAACCTTTAGATCCATGAGTATAATCACAAATTGGTCAGATACCTAAATAATTCATGTCTTACAATGAACTTTCTGTCAATTATATGGGTTACTTCAGACAAAAAATCTTATGGGCATAAATAAAGTACATCATTATTCTTCAAAATCTGTCTCACCAATGAGATTTGCCTTTTTTCCAAAATTAAACTTTATATGAAAACCAAATATTGAACTCAATTAATATCAGGGCTTCTCAGGAAGAACTAGGTATGGGAGCAGGTATATTGGAGGTAACTCAGTCATTCTCATTCCTAGCACACCTGATCCTGAACCATCTAGGAGTCTAGGAAATGCATTCTCAGAACTAATAAACCAACTTTTGCTTTTTCTTACTCTTTAAAGATATAAAGTGTTAGTTGCTCAGTCATGTATGACTCTTTGTGACCCCATAGACTATACACCACCAGGCCCCTCTGTCCATGGAGTTCTCCTGGCAAGAATATATATATCAAACTACATATAATTTTTTAGTCAATAATCTTTGATTTAGTGAGAATCCTTTGGTGGATGCATTTATTTTGCAGGTAAAATTTAATCAGGTGCCAAGTTAATCATCACAATATATTAGGGATAAACCATAAGAACTCCAATGACTGTCTTGGAATGTTAAATATCCTATGTTTCTTTCTCATACTATTGTCTTTAACAGTTGGATATGGATTTTTATATAATAACATGATTTGATAAAAATATCAATGTGGCTACTTAAAAACTGAATCATTAAGTTGTATGCCTATTCAAAGTTATAAAGATATGAAAATGTGTCAGAATCATGTATAAAACAACATCATACAGGGAAAATGCTAATAATACAAAAGATACACTTAAGTGACTTAAAGTAACCCAGAAAACAAAGGAATTTATGACAATACTCCATTTACAAACACATTTCAATGAATAAAGTTTGTGACTAAATATTTTGGGAGATTCAAAAGTAATCAATTCTAAAAATGACTGAGATAATAACACTGGTCTTCATTCTCCCTTGATATGATGCTGTGGATCATATTATGGTATCATTTGTGCAACTGCTATCACTCAGTAACTAAGAGGAAGGTATCATCAAGCAGACATAAAACCATGAAGGTTTCTGAAGAACTGTTCATCATCATGCCATAAATGCTCTGCTTCTATAATTACTCTACACTTACTACAAAAACAAGTATTCACAACCACATTCTCTTCAAAGTCTAAATTGAAACCAATATCTATAATGCTTTTGTTAGGAATAGTATGAAACTGAGATATAGCATGGAGAAGACAATGGCACCCCACTCCAGTACTCTTGCCTAGAAAACCCCATGGACAGAGGAGCCTGGTAGGCTGCAGTCCATGGGGTCGCGAAGAGTTGGACACGACTGAGCGACTTCACTTTCACTTTTCACTTTCATGCATTGGAGAAGGAAATGGCAAGCCACTCCAGTGTTCTTGCCTGGAGAATCCCAGGGACAGGGGAGCCTGGTGGGCTGCCGTCTATGGGGTCGCACAGAGTCAGACATGACTGAAGCAACTCAGCAGCAGCAGCAGAGATATAGCAGGGGGGCCTGGATGAAGTAGATTCCTCTACCTAAGCTTTATTTCAAACATTATATCTCGCATCTACTTTTATCCAAAACTCTCAGCTCACCTTGAAAATGTGCTGTGACCATCTTAGCTCCATTCACCTCCTTGGTCAAGTTAGGGTGCAAAATAACATGGACCCCGGATATAGGTATGGAAGAAACCTGTAATCTTCCTTAATGTAAAAGTAAGGTATGGCTGAAGATGGAAGATGTAATACACACATTTATCACTGCTTTTTTCTGAAACTCCATTACAATGACCATAGTGCAATTTTCTTTGAAAGGCATCAACCCGAAGGACAAAGACAACAGGAGAAAATAGACACAGCAATATTCTAAAAGTGGATATTGGACAGAAATGCTAACTTCTCTTAACAGGTCTGCTAACTCACTCAACAGGTCTGAGAAAGCTGAATCATAAGCCAGCAAATAGGGAAAGCTCAGAACAACCAATTTGTGCTGCAAACCCCTCGAAGACAGATTATTTGAGGCTTTAGCTTCTTTTGGAGGAAAGGAATGAAACTGGTGAGGTGAAGAATAAGACGATTGCTTGAAACTCCACTTAAAAAGCAGCTAGAGCAACTTCCCTGGCAGTCTAGTGGTTAAAACTCCACCTTCCAATGCAGGGGGTACAGATTCAATTCCTGGTCAGGGAGCTGAGATCCCACATGCCTCCTGGCCAAAAAATAAAACTAAAACAAGAAAACCTAAAACAGAAGTAATACTGTAACAAATTCAATAAAGACTTTAAAAATGATCCACATAAAAAATTAAAAACAGAAGCAGTTAGAGACTTGGATTCTCTCCTAATCTAAGCTGCAGGCAACTAGAAGTTTATTTTCAGGAAAACGTAAAAGGCAGATCTTAGGACACACATGGCTAATCAAGAACAGAGCCATCATACTGACCACCTGGGCAGTTACAGGCAAATGGACTTGCCAATGCTGGCTTGTCTGGTCACTGCCTCTACTGTTGTCTCAAACAAAGTTCACAACCTCTATCTAGAGACTGAAGCCAGGAGAAGTTGTCCTGTTTAAAAAAATCAGATTCAACCATTTATTCCATTAAAAACTTATTCCTACCAACAAAAGCTCCTTGTTGCTCTTCTGTGAGGAATTCTGGTGGCTATCCTACAAAGCTGCTGTTGTCTGCTCTCTATTTGGAGTTCTGATAGGGTTCTGGTAGGATCTATAGATGCCTGGAAAAGGAAGATTTGCTTAAAGTCCACTGTCCAACTAACCCTGAGAAATCAAAGGGAGTTTTAGGAAAACATGGTATTGGCCTTTAAATGGAGAAAAGACTATGAAAAATCCAGTGTTATGTCTATGTCGACTAGTATATAAAACATGAAATAATGAATCAAAGAATGGCTAAAAAGAAGCCAGAAGACTTGAATTCCAATTTCAGTTCTATGTTTCCTTGAAAATGTCCCTAAACATTTGATTTTTTGCATATATTTTGTTGCTTGCTTTCATCTAAATGGCCTGAAATCAGAAACACGAGCTTTAAGAAAGTGGATGGGAATCCTCTCAGATTCCTTTAAAAAGACTAAAGAGAAAAAAAAGTAAGGAAGGATGTGATTTTATACATTTACAAGCGGTGGAAGGAAAACTAATAGAGGAGGGAATGAAAGCACACAGAAAAGATAACAAGCATAAAATTAGGCCAATAATGAGAAAGATGCAATATATATGATAAGATGAAGTATGGAGAATTGTTTTACTTGTAAATGTCTCACGAATACAGAGAAGAAAAGACACCTTTCCCATAGGATTTGTGTGTCTATTTTGCAGGGATCAGAAGTGTGAAATCAGCCACCAGACTGCAGGACACTTAACTGATTCCTCCTAACCCTCAAGTATGCAGACTGAATGATAAAGAGGCCAGAGCTATCTTCTTTCCATTGCAATGAAATCCTTGTAACATGCCAGTGTTGTTCTTGAGGCACTTTAGGGGAAAAAGAGTGAGGAAATGCAGATGTTTGCAAAGTTGTGCACCAATCCCAAGGCGTGAGGTGGGGGGAGAATTGGGGGTGGGGGCAGTGAAGATTAATAATAATAAATAACACTTTGAAACCATCATTGAGAAAACCAAGAAAAGGAAAATTATGATATCCATCTCTGGGTATCTATCTCTGAATCTAATGATGGTGGTTAAGTTGAATGATTCCACCATGCTGGCCTAGTCCAAGGGCTAGAGGCATGAGAATTCCCTGGAAAATTTGCTAAAATATAGTCTCAAGCTCCATCCCTAGAGATTCTATTGTTTTCAAACTGGTAGGGCCTTGGAATATGTGTTTTTCAAAATCTCTCTATGTGGTTTGATATGTAGATAGATGGATCGCTAGATCAGTCAGGGAAAAATGTGGCTTCACTCATCAAAACAGTGCCCTAGAAAAGTCACCGAAACAACCCAGAGCAAAAGTCCAATTCAATGTGTGAACCGAACCGAACTGGCAGAGGCAAAGCTCAGAGCTGACGCTATACATCTGTCAGCTGCAGCCCAACCTGAGAGATACTAGAAACTGAGGTCAGCGATTAAGTCATTAAGAAAGAAGACTTTGAATAATCTGTGAGACTGCAGATTTTACTTCTGGCTGTGCCTGAGAGCCAAGTCTTTCCAAGTATGATAAATTTATCTTTTTTATAGATAGGGGAGTAAATGTGTTGGAAGAGTGAGAGAGGTGTACTTTGGGATAAAAAAAGAAAACAGCTATCCTTCAATCAATAGCTCACAGGTGAGAGGCAGGCTCAGCTTTGCCTGTCTGTTCCTAAGGAATTCACAGAAGATTAGCCACCCAGATTCTCAAGTCTCCTCTGAGATCCTGAATGTCCAGGCTGAATAGTATATATCTCCCTAAGACTGCCCAGGAGGTATTTTTCACTTGCCGCTTTCTTACAAAAGTATTTATCCTCATTCACAAAAAGAAAGCCCATTTTAAACCCACACTGTATTAAACTGACTCTTGACTTAATCCACTAACTTACTACATCAGGGCTTCCCTAACTTGCCTGTTCATAGAAATCATTGGGGTACTTGCTCGAGGTAGAGATTATCAACCTTCGCTATAGGAAACTGTGATTCTGTAAGTCTGGGCTGGGCATCTGGAGACAACAGTGTCTCATTTTTAACAGCTGAGTTATGGTTTATTTTCTGTCGATTTCTCTCTTAGCTACATATACAAACTCCTTGTGCCTGATAGGTGATAATGAGTTCAGTAATTTCCAAAGTTCCTAGTCCAGCCTGTGGAATTCTGCAGAATGGAAAACAACCCAGCTCCACCCAGCTCCTCACATTCAGATCTAATAACTTATGCCCAAACAGGTCACCCTGGAAAACACAC
Source organism: Neotragus moschatus (assembly GCA_006410615.1). Taxonomy (NCBI): domain Eukaryota; kingdom Metazoa; phylum Chordata; class Mammalia; order Artiodactyla; family Bovidae; genus Neotragus; species Neotragus moschatus. The sequence continues at coordinate 17,876 of SJYA01001600.1, forward strand.
TTAAAATCACAGAATTAAGAGTGAGTTGCTTGGGGAAGCTCTTTGAGAAGCAAGTGACACGCTTTGTATCATTTTTGTCTCTTGTGATAGTCACCAGGAACATCTTTAGGCCTTTCTAGAAAGAACTGATGGGGGCCTTAAGTACAGCTCTGACTATAGGGAAATCTCTGGGCACCTTAAAGTGAGTCATGAAGAAGCCAAGACTAGTTACCATTAGCTCATTTACTTATAGGTTTATACAGGGGGTAGAGCAGGAAAACAGGTGAAGAACTTTGTTCTGAAACAGGGGATTCAAAAGACTCAGAAGGTGCGCAATCTGCTGCTAATGCTCCGCTGCTTCTCCCTCTCCGCCCCCACCGCTCCTCCTCCTCCTTATTCTCTTTCTTCCTCTGACGAGAATTATGATTGTGACTATGATTATCACAAAAGAGGATACAGGGATGTCATTTACCCATTCCCAAAATATTTTTTCACTATTCTAGGCAAGATTTTCTAGAGCCTCAGGATTGTGAATAAGACAACATTCCTCTTACAGGAGCTTAAAAATTCCAGTGGAAGAGCAGACAGTAACCACACAGAGATGCTGTAATTTCAGAGGCTGGCAGGTGCGATAACAGAAACTAATAACTGAGATGACTAATAACAATATTTGCCATTGCTGTTTAGTCACTAAGTCATATCTGACTCTTTGTGACCCCATGGACATGGCCCGCCAGACTCCTCTTTGCATGGGATTTCCCAGGCAAAAATACTGGGAGTGGGTTGTCATTTCCTTCTCCAGGGGATCTTCTCAACCCAGGGATTGAACCCTCATCTCCTGCATTGGCAGGTGAGTTCTTTACCACTGGTCAACCAGAGAAGCCCAAGAATAAACTAATCTACCTGAAATTTTAAAGAAGGACCATATGCACAAAGCTGGAGGAAGAACTTTCCAGGGGGTGGTATGTACAAAGTTGCCAAAGCAGCAAAGTCTGGTGTCTCTGAAGTACAGGGAGGCATCACAGGCTTGAAACACTTAGTTCTTAGAGTGTAACAGTTTCCTAAAGGAATCAAGAAAAACTTTTCAGCATGGGCTCAAGGCAGCATTAAGCCCAAGCATGGTGGCCCAGGGAGCTTATCTTTGGAAGGTTTCCCACGTCTTTTGGAAACAAAGGAAAGGCTTATTATCCAGGCTTTTGGAGGTATACAGCCTGCTGCTCTCCTGACAGTTGTGTAAGGTCTTCCTTGAAATACCCAAAAGGCTCTCCCAAGAAGATCAATTGATGGATTGTGCTGTCTGGGCTGTCTGAACTGGGACAGCCAAATCTGATGACTCGGCAGGCAACTCTGTCAACAATCTTTGCTCGTTGACTGAGTCAGAGACAGCCCCTTCCTGTCTCATGATGTTACTTGGTCTTCCTTATCCTATTGATTGACCTTGTAAGATTCAGAACCAACTTTCAAGGGCTCAGTGAAGGGGCATGTTCGATAAGGAGAAAGGCCAGCTAGAATTCTAAGCATGGGACTTAATTTTTACTGTCAACACAGATTTTCGTTTTCACCTCCTGTTTCATTTTAGATTTTCCATTCTTTCTGACACCAAGAGGAGCTCCTCATTTAAATGCACTGTAGATAAGGGGACTGACATCTATCCAGAGAGACTGCTGCAACAGACAACCTGCTCCTGCTCCAGAAGGGCTTCCCAGGTGGCACAAGGGCAGAATCCACCTGCCAATGCAGGAGACGTGGGTTCAATCCCTGGGTTGGAAGATCCCTTGGAGAAAGAAATGGCAACTCACTCCAGTATTCTTGTCTGGGAAATCCCATAGACAGGTGAGCCTAGCAGGCTATATACTACAGGGTCACAAAGACTCAGACATGAGTTGGCAATAAAACAACTCCAGAATTTACCAGCAGCACCACTCTAGACATTCTCAATGACCATGTCTCATTCTTCATTATCTGAGGCTGGTGACAGGTAGAAATCTCCTGTCTGAGCCCTTCAAATAAGCTGTGTTTCTCCACCACACAACCCCTAGTTCTGCCTTCCAAGGCTGCCCAGTCCACTCTCTTGCTCCATGCTCACATTTGCACTATTCTCTTTAAATTCTTCAAAGATGATTTATAACAAGTGTCTAATGATTGCAAATCTTCACCCTTGTAGTTCTGATCTTACTGGTTGTTTTTGCCAACTGTCAATCATAGCAGCATGTTTCATTTTGTTTTCATTGATTCTGGAATGCCAATTTCTGTTCCTTGTAACTTTATCTGTGGAAATTCTCTGAGGGCTGTGTTTAAGGTGTATTCCTCTAGAGAGAGTTGGTATTTGCTTCTGCAAGGTACCTGACAACTCACCATCTAGAATGAGTTAAAATTTTGAGAAAGTAATAGAGGTTCTGATCTCAAAACTGAGTGATTTTGAGATTGGGGTTAGAAATTCTTGGTGGCAGAGGAGGGGTTCTTCTTTCCTTCTCTGAAAAAGCCAGACAGCATATATTTCTATTGTTTCTCTCTACATGAAAGTTTTATTTTATTAGCCCATGCCCTCAAAGTGTCACCATCTGAGAACCCAGGCTTTACACTAAGGTCCCTAATCTGCCTGGCCATCCAGCTGGGTCACAGATTCTGTCTCCTGTTCTTGACATTTTGTGCCATTGAGAACTCAAGTTTAGGCCATGAGGAATCTGCAAACCTATCCCCAGTCTATTGTATTCTTGTCAATTCTTACCTCTGATTAACTCCTTTATATTCTTGTGAGTTTATCCATGCTTTGAAAAGACTTTTAAGAAATTATACCACCAGGCACACAGATGTAGAAGGAAGAAAGGGAAGGGGCTGGAGGAGAGAGAGCGAGCCTGATTGCTCAGAACTGCTCTTCTCCACAGTGAAGTCACCAGTAAGCTCCTGGAGTTATTATGACCTCTGTTGCTCAGACAACTCATTATAGAACTAAGACTGGAAGCCTCATTTTGATGGCAAGGCTACCTGTTTAAACTCTGCTAAACTACCACAGTAGAGAACAAAGGAATGTTTCCTGCAAGAAGTACTATTCCTGGCCAAGAAGATCGTATGTGAGACTGCACAGAGAATAGACCTTAATGATTCAAGTAAAACAGAGCTAGTTAGACCCATCTGCCCTAGGATCCTGTGAGCCATTTAAATGTATGTATGAGCTAATGACACGTAATTGCAAATATGTATGGCATACTGTACATTTCGAAGGGTTTAAGTTCCCTACCATGACAACTGCCTCATACCATGAGTCCTTTAAAACCAAGGAGACCCACCATGTCCCCACAGCGTGGATGTTACCTGCAACTGTGCCCCACAGCCACAGTGAGACTGTGCCCACGTCACCCTAGTGTCAATCAGCAACCTGCCAGTCTGGCTTTCCTCCTGAGGCCTCTTGGAACACTGTCACGTTCTATGGGATGCCTGAATCCAGCACAATATCTCTTACACTCTCACCTGCATTATCTCCTTCTAAGGAATATGTTGCCACCAAAGCTGGACATTCTCCCACCACCTGTGCCTGAGTGAGTGCTGGCCAGCATGACCCCCATAATATTTCCTTGGCTTTCTGAGATCCCATTCCAGCAAAGGAATACAATAAAATATATGAAGAAGGACTCAAATAAAGAATAAAAAATTGCAAGACACAGTACTAGTCCCAGTGTACCTCTAGGAGTCACACTGAAACCTGCTCGGAAACAGGCAAATAGGACTGTGAATGCCCCAAGTCAAAGACAGAAGCCTCATAAGCTATCCAGATGACTCCCCATCCCAAGCATATTTCATTGGAAGAGTAGGTTCAAAGGATAGTTTTAGACCTGAGAGAAAGGGCTAGTAAACTAGATATATTCTTTCAATGTCTGAGCAAGAACCTTCAACTGAAAAGGAATTTTAAAACTGTCTCTTCATGGAAGCAGATTTTACATGAAAAGCATAATAGCACAGATGAATTTCAACCTCAAAATTAATAAAGATGTGGGCACTGAATATATCTGAAGGCAGAAAGAAGAAAGGAACGTGAAAATGACAGTCGCTCAGTCATGTCTGACTCTTTCTGGCCTGAATTCTCCAGGCCAGAATACTGGAGTGGGTAGCTGGTCCCTTCTCCAGGGGATCTTCCCAGCCCGGGGATCAAACCCAGGTCTCCCACATTGCAGGTGGATTCTTTACCAGCTAAGTCACAAGAGATGCTCAGAAAGAAGAAAGGGTGGGGGGGTGGGCGGAGGCAGAAAAGTTTCAAATAAGGAAAAGGCAAGGAAAACCTTCTCACTGAAGATATCAAATTTGTGATACCAGGACTTATTAAGACAATTCTTAATTTCCCCTTAAAATGGAGGGCCGTTATGGGGCAAATGGACAACTTTTGGTCATATATGGCCCACAAACATTTTTTAAACATTACTTTCTACTCTATTTTTAAGCCAAAACTTTTAGTAGAAAAATTCAGAATCGGCCAAACTGACTCATGAACTTCATCCTCTCTCTTATATGGTGACATAAGGAAGAGAAATGAGAAGGCCTAGATAATACTGGAAACAAATTTTACGTTTAATCAGCAATTACACTTATTCTTACGTCATAACAACTATTCCATCTTTCTCCTAGATTTCTATTCAGGAGAAATCCAACATTATAACAATTTCTATGACAAAATTATCTTTCTATGATGCTTCTTTCAGAAGCTTTTGGTGCCTTCTCTGGATCTGGGTCAAATCTAACTACTGAACTTGCCCAATAGCTGTCCTACACATTGCCAACTTACAGAAATTCTGATAAATAACAATCAAATCTATGGAGAAAATCAAGTACAGAAAAACACTCCTAGACAATTTTAAACCTCACAGGCATTTAAATTTTCTTTAGCTGTAAAATATTAATGGCACAAAATTTCCAGGGAACCCCTTGAGCACAGGAACGAAGCAGCCACGTTCTCCGTCTTCTCACTCTGTTCCTCAGTCACGCTTGGGATCTGAATCACTCGTCTCTACTACCAGCCCCAGAAGCCTTGCCTGCTTATCTTCTCCAGCATTCTTCTGTAAAAACACTCGAAGTGGATTGCTTCTAAATGAGTTATTGCATATTTATATAATAAAATGCTATGCAGTCAGTCAACATAAGGTTTGAGAACGTTTATTGTTATGGTAATGTAGTCATACTATATTAACGTAAAGAAAATAAATTACAAATCACCATTTACAAAGAGTCCATTTTTAAAACTCCAGGCAAAACATATGTATGTCTCTGTATGTATAAATATATCACTCATATAAGTTTTAAAACATTGGAAAGACATGTACAAAATTACCAATGATGATTATCTTTAGAAGGTGAGATTGTGAATACATTTTTGTCTTCCATCTTTTTTATTTTTCAGTGAACATATATTTCTTTTGCACTATTAAAAAGCAGTGTAAAGCCCACTCTTTTCAGAGCTCAGCGGGCCCTGGATATCAGTCTCCATGTTCCTTGTGTTCTGCTGTATGCTGAAGCCTTGGTGGGGTATGGATCCCAGAAGTTGGTTGGAAATGACAATTTTGAGGTCTCATGTCAGACCTCAACCCTTCACAAATAGGTTCCATCTGGAACTCCCTTTACATTAAATGACATTCTATAGCAAAAGCTATGACAATGACCTTCCTATAAGGCACTTAAAGTAAGTATATATGGCCACATGCACTTTTAATACGTGTATTACGTTAATGGTTTACACACTGTCCCCAGGGATTCACTTAGGTGGTTCAAGAAGTTTGAAGAAAGTTAACTCAAATGTTTTGTAAAAATATAGATCTTTAATTATTCATAAAAATAAAATAAAAAATTACCTGCCACATTTTAATACTGACGATACCAGAAAGTTATTCCTTTATGCCACCTGAGTCTCTGCTATCACTATGCAAAAAACTTTAATTGTAATATTGTTTAAGAAAATTGTAGCTGTGGATTAATTTTCAATGAATAATCTAGAGCAACACAGAGTGTTTGTGTCTGTGTAATTGAACCAGGCAGTTCAGCATCACAAGGCACAAGGTCTAGATACAGCTACTTACCACATTTCCTCACCAAAGCTAAAGGGTGTACAAGGACGTACTGCATTACCACATCTCCATATAGTTCTGCATTCATTTTTTAGCACTTAAAATAAGCATTATATCTTTTACATTTATAATAGTGTGAATCATATTTGGATAGTTTGGTGATACAACTTGGAAATGAAATGTTTCTATTGAATTCCTTTTTCAAATTTAATCAGTCCTAGCAGAGTATCCAGACATTACAAAGTGAGCTGTTTACAAAGTTTGCTATATCTGAGGGAATCAGAATTTTCTGCATAACTAAAACAAGACATCAAAACTGAAGAGATCATGTTAGGGTGGCTATACAACTGCAGCAGTCATTCACACTGCCTGATGTCCATTCTAAGGCCATACATAGAATCTGAGCACTTTGCTACCTCTTGGCACAAGCCACCATCCTGAATGACTCAAGTGCTCCTCATCTATCCTCCTGCTTTGTTACCCTTTGAACTCCTATGGCCTGTCCTCAACTCTAATTCAAGGCATTTTCTGCCCAATATGCTCCAAAGGTCTTCCATTCCATTCAAATAAAAGCCAAATTCTGAATAATGGTTTGCAAGGCTCTTCAGTCTGCCACCTTGTCCCCTGGAAGACTCCATCTCCTGCTACCCCTCACTGATTTAGAACAGCCACACGAGCCTCCCCAGGAAGGTTCCTCAAGAGCCTGGCATGAAGGGGCATCCCCCAGGATCGCTGCTACCAGTGTCCCCATCCCCACACTGAACCACTGGTGACCCAGGCCTCTACGGAAGACCCTCCAACACTAACAGGCCCAGAAGCAACTTCTTGTAGGTGCAGCTGGACACTGTCATGCTTTCCACCCAGACAGATCTATAACTAAAGATAGATTCAAGTGCCCCTGGGGCCCAGTCCAGTGAAAGTGACCAGATCACGCCTGTCCATCAAAGGCACAAGCTTTCTTCATCTCCACCCCATTGGTGCCAAGTGTGAATGTGGATCCTAGATTTTTGGATCGTTTCATTGTATAAGGGAAACAGAAAGTCCTGATTTTTAATGGAATCTCCCACAATTAAAATTTTGGCAATTCAAAAATTTAAAAAAACAAGAGCAAAAAAAAAAAAAAAAGAGAGAGTTTGGCGCCTTCCCACTTAAGTTCAAAGAGGACTAGACCTTGCTGCTCCTACCAACTCAAGTGCAGTCTACTCCCTCATCTCTGGAAGATATTTAACCATGCATCATCTTCTTAGTGAACCTTTTCCAGGTCATCCTTACAACTACACTCCATGCTGCTGTTCCCTAGGTTTTATTTCCATGTTTCACTAATCACCGTTTGAGATAACTCTTGCTCAAACGACTGACTGATTGATGGTCTGTCTCCCCCACCTAGAGTGTAAACTCCATGCAAGCTGAGAATTGTGTCTACTTTTTTCCCTTCTATAACCCCAGAATCCTAGAACAGTGTCTGGTACAAAGTACCAGGCACACAGCACGTATTCATTAAATAAATAGAGTACTCTAAATTCAAATCCATCACAAAATTCTTATCAATAAAATACCCTCTTTAATTGTTTCCTATCATGGGACCACTTCTTAGATTTTTTTATGAAAGGGAGTTTTACTGCCACCAAAAAAAGCTGCATAAAATTATAAGTTCCAGATGCAAAATTATATCTTCATTATAATTTGAATCTATTTATAGTACTTAGCATAATACTGCAACAACCACCCTTATGGCAATAATCCAAAGGTCACACATCCTTCTGAACAAGAGTCTCTCTCTACCCATTAGTCTCCACATAGGTACAATAATATTGTTCTATTTAAAGGGACACTATTTTTAAGACTCTTCTTGGGATTACATCATAAACTTAATTAAAAAATTAATTAAGGCCACCAAGGGCTTTCTTAAAACCATTCCAACACTTTTCTAACATTGTCACACTCTGTGATCATAAACTTTGCCACATGCATCTGTACTTTCAGTCCTTTTTTTTTTTCTTTTTCAAAGCACTGTTTCTTTTACATGCATGATTTTGTTATATCTTCAAATCACACACATTCATTAACTTGAATATACCTTTAGGAAACATTTAGCAAACAACTGATACCCTTTTGCACTCAGTGTATCCACACGGCTAAGCATGGCTCATGCCCCATGTGGATGACTTTCTCCTATCATTTAGTATACAGCTCTTGTCTTCAGTGTTCATCTCCCTCCATTTCATACCACTTGGCATGTACGTGTATGATTTTAGAACACCTTCACCTTGATGAGTTAAACTTTCATCAAGAACTGATCAGGAGATTTTTAATATCCAAAAGTGTCAGTTCTGTCTATAGCCATATCACCCTGAATATGTCGAATTTCATCAGAAGTGTCAGTTATGCCAGTTTTAAAATCTCTTCTTCCAACATAATTATTTCTTCATCCTAATGATATTGCCTTAGCATGTTAAGATGAAAATCTGAAGTGATAATATGATAATACATTCATTTCCAGAGCTAACAAAGTTGCAAAAGAAATATAACAGCCTAGTCACAACTGACTAATTTTTTGGTTGCCATTAACTACAGCAGACTTTTTAGCTAAGGCAGATAGATGTGTAGTGGTTTTATATTAATATATGCTATATCAAAAGAAATATAAATTGATATTGTGGCAGTACAAATGAGTGTACTAGACATGGATTACGAAGCTGGTCTAGATACATCCAATTTTACCTTGAAGTCACCAAAGAAGTGTGAAGGCAAAGTAAATTGTATGCACTTTATATAAAAGTCAATAGTAGGTGTTTCATTTCAGCCTTTGATCCTGGTGGTTTAAAGTGAATAGAATTTGCACACTTTAAGATGTAAGCAATATCCACCTATGTATTATCTATAACTGTATCAAAATAGAAATCAAATTTTCAATAAAAATACAAAACATTCCTTCATCACAAGGTTGTGAACAGAAAAACAAGCACCTGGAGTCAATAAAACACAAAAAAGTCCATCAACTCTGCTGAACTACGTGAGTTTATACTAAAAGAAAAAAAAAAAAAACTTGTACTTGACAAGATTCTAGACAACAAACTGAAAATTACATGTCACATCTCGATCAATTCTTCTTTAATCACATTCTGTGATTAAAAGAGCACAGAAACATACTTCTTGTTCTGATATATTTATACTGAGATCTTAACCATCACTCTTGATCTCTGCAGTTTCTACTTCCATCTCTGGCAGTAATTCTCCATTGCTAGAAATACCAGCATGCCTTCACATAAAATCAAATTCCACATATAAATCATTAGACTGCTGCCATTCTGTTAAAAACAAACAAACAGAGTCCCAAATTTTATAAGCCCTCTTTTTTTTGTTATTCAAGATTCTCACAGGATGGGAGACACTGATCAGCATTTCTAGCTGTACTCTACATAGCACCCGTAGCCCAAAATCCCAAAAGTGTTGGCCATCCTGATCCAACAGAGGAGTCCTCATAAGCAGCTGGGTGCCATGTGAGTCATCCACATCTTATTCTCTGTGTGCTGAAAATGGGCAAGTCTTCCATATCAAAGGATCTGAAGGTGTATGGAAAGGAAACAGATTTGGGTTTTCATAGGGCATTCGGCACCTTGTTGTTTTTTAGGTCAAAGTTCTCCAGAGGGTCTGGCAGAAGTAGCTCTGTGTCTGTCATCACCGACTCCTGGCTTGACTCAGGGGCCTCCACGTTGGTTAGGGATGGGATTGGTAAGGACGGAAGGACATGGGTTGGCTGCTCTGTCTCAGTCTTGCCTGGGGTTGTTCCAACAGGACCCAGGGTGAATTTCAAAAGATGGGAGCAGATTTTCAGACTCCCCATTCTCTACCTGACAACTACACAGGCCATTCCTTCAACATGTAATGGCAAAGCCTCACTACATTTTCCCACTTCATGCTGAATTCTTCCCAACCCAGGAGTCCAGAACAAGAGGAATGCAGACCATTCACAGTTACAAGCCCTGAGCATCAACAGCATCACCTCTGCTGAATATAAAATTCAGTGCTTTTCAAAATAAAGAATATGATTTCATCTCGTTCTACCGGTCTACAGGAACGACCACATTTTATACCTGTAGGAGAGAACAGCTGTTGTCGCTGCTGCGATATGACTAGGTTTTACTAAAATCCACTTGAAAACTTGAAGACTCATTCTCATAACAATTCTAAATGCACGGTGAATCAATAAAGTTTCCCCAAATTCTATTACAGTTAGAAGTTTCCACCTTAACCAACTCAGTCCAAACACTGAGAACCTGTATTTTCTAATGCCTCTTAGGGGTGAAGATTAGCCATCCATAGCTGCCCTTGATTTTGACATTACTCTGCAAAGGACTTCAGTATATCCTCAGTTATTTCCAACTACCATCCACTTTTACCAACAGAAAACTTTCCTCAATCAAAAGCAAACCACTAAAACGACCCAGAAATCACTCAAGTAAATAGCCAAAGTATTCCTCTGAAACCTCTTCCACCAATCTCATTCCTTCTGCCAACACGTTCTGAGAAATCAAGGCAGAGCTCTCCCAAAGCGGCTCTTGGGTTTCACCTGACCGGCTCTCAGGGCATCTCCTGTCCTGGAGCCACCTGATCGCGCACCAGAAGCTGCCGCAGCGGTCTGCGCAGGCCCGAGAGCCTGGGACTTACGTTGTTCATGTACTCGCTGAGCAGGTCCTGGAGGGCTTGGCGCACCGCGTTGCACTCGGCCACGATCCGCTCGCGCCGGTCGTCGCGGGTGCATGAAGAGTCGGCCATGAGCGCTGCGCCGCTAATGATGCTCTCCAGGCGCTCCTCCAGGGACGGGCGGAACCGGGCCTCGCTGAACGTCATGGGGTCCAGGATGATCTTGTTCTGAAAGGAGCGCAGTGCCAAAGAAGTCAGCAGAGAAGAGGCGGCTACCTTTGTACCCTGATCTCGAAAACAGAAATTTCTGAGACCAGGACTAGACTCTCCCTGGAGAATAAGCCAGCTACTTAAATAAAGGCTAAAGTGGCCTTGACACGGTCTCAACTTTCTGTCAGATACTTTGTCCTAAATCTAATCTTCAAGGAGAAAATGCCACGTTTTGTTTTAGAATGTGTTCTTGGGAAAGGCTGTATCAATGGAAGGGTTTTCTAAAGAGACTGTGACACGAATTTTTTTTTTTTTTTTTTTTTTGGTAGGCATCTAGAAATACGTTTCAGTATAGCACTTTGGGAAGCTATGAGATTTTAAAGCCCTAGACTAGAATGTACTATGTAGCAGACAACTTGAGGATGCGTTAGTGGTGACTTGTGTACGCACTGTGTCCCCTCATTAGAAGCAAAGGGTCCCATGGCAGGATGCTATTTGAAACCTGAGTAAATAGCATCCAACAGGCATATACATTACAAGTTACAATATCTCCCACTAGGAACTAATACTTGGCCACCTGATGCGAAGAACTGACTCATTGGAAAAGACCCTGATGCTGAGAAAGATTGAAGGCAGGAGGAGAAGGGGGCCTCAGAGGATGAGATGGTTGGATGGCATCACTGACTCGATGGACATGAGTTTGAGCAAGCTTCCGGAGTCAGTGATGGACAGGGAAGCCTGGTGTGCTACAGTCCATGGGGCCACAAAGAGTTGGACATGACTGAACAACTGAACTGAATTGAGGATCCAATGTGTTGTATAAAAACTAGATTTCTAGAAAAGGATTCATAATGTGTGTGTATGTATCTGTGTGTGATTGAGATGCACAGAAATATGCATCCAGAATTCAACAGATATATCAGCCTATGTGAAGATCTGAGAATCATCAGGTCTATGCAAATGCAAGATAGTGAATGGTATACTAGGAAAACGAACAGAATAAAAGCAGACCTAAGAAGGCCCAATTAATCCCAACTTACAAAGGTTTACAGAAAGACAAAAATCAAAAAGAAGACTGAAACTACAGTCAGATAGAGCAGAATCTGAAGAACAATAATTCCAGCAAGGATGAAGTGTGTGGTAACCAACTGCAGGAAACAAGAGAGACAATAATGACTTTGTCCAGAGGTTGGTTTCTACTGGGAACCCCTTTTCTGCTCTGAACAAGGAAGACATTCCAGCAACATTAATCAAAGTGAAATGACCTGCTGCAGGAAATGGTTTGCTTGTCTTCACTGGAGGCACACACTCAAACATCCAAGGACCACCATGGTGGTAATGGAGTAAATGGTCTTCCAACTCTAGGATTCTTTGGTAGGACTGCCTTGTCATCCTTTGATGTCATATATACATATATTTAAGAAAACACAATGTATCATATCTACAAATATAATAAAGAAAGAAAATGAGAGTAGGTAGTTATATCATTGACCACCTGCCACCTGCTGAGTACATAGTATGTGCCTACTAGATTGCTTAGTGCTAAAAAGAGGGTGAAGATTAAAAAAAAAAATGGGTAGACTTTTTTCCTAATAGGATATAAAATAGCTACTTAGTTATTACAAAATAGATTTAGGTATGCAGTCTGAGAAAACCTGTCCTAACTCTTCAAAACATCCTAAGGTATTTGAGGAGGGGGGCACTTCCCTGGTGCCTCAGCCAGTAAAGAATCTGCCTGCAATGCAAGACACCTGGGTTCAATTCCTGGATCAGGAAGATCCCCTGGAATAGGGAATGGCAACCCACTCCAGTATTCTTGCCTGGAGAATTCCATGGATAGAGAAGTCTGGCAGGCTACAGTCCATGGGGCCCCAAACAGCTGGATATGACTGAGCAACTAAGCACGCATGCATGCACACGCTCAAATGATCCATGGCTGCGATTCTCTGATTCCTGTTAAAATGCAAAACACCCTAACAGGGAGATCCTTTGAGCACAAAAGTATGACATCCTGAGGAATGAATGAAGCAAGTAGTGACTTAGAAGGAAGCACTCACTAAACACAGACCAGGTCTGAGGTCCACTGGAATCGTGGATTTCCTAGGAAATTACTCATTGGTAAAGTTCTCTCTTCAGTTTAGAGGACGAACAGGAGATATGCTATACTGTGATAGGTTTTGGCATAAAGACCACCTTCACATTTGCCTTTTCTTAGGTCTTAGATAAAGGATAATCTTTACTTAACTCAGAATAGTGTTACTCAAATCCTGTCCCTTGTGCCCAAGTAGCCTCCCGAACAGTGTCAAAAAATCACATGGAAGCCTCAGTACAGTGGATGGCTTTGCAGCTAGAGGTGTCCTGCCCCATCTGCCATCTGTTCTAGAGCTGTGTCTGCAAGGACTCTTCCCAATGGGATCCATATATGTTCTCTCTCCCTTTCTACTGCTTTTCAGATGATGCATTTATAATTTTTTTTTACCATGTAACATGCATTAAGTACTCATACTCTAATTAAAGAAATAACTAATCAAAATATAATTAGGCTATTATCCTTTATAAGCATTACTGATTTTTTAAGTACTCTTTTATAGAAACTCCTATTAACGTAATACAGTGAAAAGTATTTGTTCTGCTTTGAGGTTTCAGGAGACTCTTAAGAGTTATATATCGGCTTGAGGATAGATTTTTACTAAATTTTTGGACTAAAAATATAAAGAAATGCCAACTTGATAGAAATATGCTGAGGTAAATTTGAACTCAATAAAGACAACTTTAAAAGTTTCTCTGCAGAACAAGGAAAATGTACTATTGGCATTATACTATTACTTCTTAAAGTATTTTCCATGGAATCTGAGTCTAGAGATGTAATGTTTTGATGAAAAATTAAGTTTTCCTGGCCAGATAATTTTTGGAAATACTGCATGGCCCAAGATACATTAACACATGAAATGCTTTGGGGAATTCTGCATTAAAGAAGCCAGTTTGCTGCACCATTCCTCAAACCTATTTGAGCCTAGAGGGGGTGCCCTTTTAAAATACATGCATTATCTATGAGAACCTAAGGAACACACTTTGGGGATCTCAGCAAGAGAAAATTTACAGCGGCAGTGGAATGAGCTCCAAACCTCCATGGCCCGGGGCTGTCATGAAAGTAAATGCACTGAAACATTGAGCTTGAAAAACTCTGCATAAAAGTTACACTATTCATCATATTTCTAATGGAATTATTCATTACTTATAGATCACAGGGGAAAGGCTTTAAAAAAATCTCCCTGGAGAAGAAACAATAAATTTACAGTATTTCTGTCTATATCCATGGTGGAGATGGGGAGCACCATGATGGATATGAAAAGCTAGAGGGGAGAAGCCTCTGAGGGGAAAGCAAAGGCCTAAAGGGCAGCACACATGTGCGTGTCCACCTGTGTGCATGCGTGGAGGGGGAGGGGTTGGCTGTGTACGTCTATCTATGAGGGGTGGGTTCGGGTTGTGTGTAATGGGTATGGAGATAAACGGGGCAGAAGGTATGGGTTGTTGGTGTGTGTGTGTGTGTGTGAAGAAACAGATGAAGTCAGAGGCTTAAGGACTAGAGGATAAGACCATCTACTGTTGCTAAAGTGATAGGAAAAAAGAAACTCCTAGAGCTGGATCCTAAGCAAGAAATTCAGAGAATGAAAGTCTAAGATGAATGAAGCAGGAGTGCTGCTTCTGAATTATTGGGGAATGACTTTAAAAAGAAACACTTGGGCAAGTTCTCTTTGCTAGCACATTTGAGGGTCATTTCAAGTCAGAATATACATCTTATTTTCTAGCATCAGCTCAGCCAGTCTTCGCCTCTCTATGCGGCTGCCCTCTACTGGCCAGAAGGCGCTCAGCAGCAGCAGCACCCAGGATTAAACCCAGCTCCCTGGTCACTGAGGGAACATTTCAGGGGCAAGCACCAAACAGAGAAAGAGCAAGGCCAAGGCTTCCTGGCTCTCCCTTTATGGCAAACATGTGCTTCCACAAGAGGATTTTATGCTGTTTCCAAATGTACAGGCTTATTTTTTTTAGTCCACTGAGATTTTACATTTTAAATATCTAAGTCCCTTGTTTGCATTCCTAAAGCTCATTTAATCTTTTCATCCTTTTGATATTTTAGTTCATCTTCTACTGTCATTTTAGTTCATTTTAAAATTGTGGGACTGCATTTTTTACTTGTCTTTTTTTTTTAAATAAGGCTTACTTTAATTTCTTTTTATCTTTTCTATTTTCAGACCCTTTATAATAATTGAACTGCATATCTTACATATTTTGTGCTTTGTGATTTTTACTTATTTTTAAAAATAAGTAAATTTTTTACTTTAAAAATCACAGTTTTCGTTCTGACAGTTTATAGAGTGGTAACTGGAAAACATGACCACAAACACAGAAGCCACAATATTTCACTCCCAAGGAAAGGGGGTTAGGATCCTCTTCTACCATCAAGTTGGTGCTATAATAATCTCTCTTATCCTGAATAACTAATTTCCCATTTTTTTCCAATGTTGAACTATATAAAAGTTTTAACTTGATGTAATTCAGGGAACCATACATTTTGAAACTACTTCCCAGAATAATACATTCACCTGTACTCAACTCACATACAACTGTTTCAAGAGCACTGTTTTTTAGTCACTCCTATCATCATTCTCTTTACAAGGAGTCACATACCTAAAATTTCAGGAATATACCCAGATGCTGAATTAAACCTGCTGCAAGCTCTGACACCATAGGGTGCAGCAGAGAGACCTCTGTCAAAGCAAGAAGCTGAATGCATTTCAAATGGTTTGATTGGTCCACAATTCTGCACCCATGATATTACTACCTCCATCTTATTAAAGAGGAAGATGGGGACAGATATGTTTCTCCCCGGACATCCAGCTAGGAAACAAAGACACCTGGCTTTGAGCACAGGGCTTTAGACTTTAAGTTTAGTGTTCCTTCTACTGTTTCAGACTGCCCATATTCAGTTAAATTGAGTCTAATAAATCTAATTATAAAAGTATATTTCTTATTTAAAAAAATAAGTTCTCTGAAACCAAATATTATGTATAAGTATTATCCATCATACTATCTTCTTTTCTGGCATTG
>SJYA01001600.1:36788-139344 GCA_006410615.1 Neotragus moschatus
TTGTTGGTGTGTGTGTGTGTGTGTGAAGAAACAGATGAAGTCAGAGGCTTAAGGACTAGAGGATAAGACCATCTACTGTTGCTAAAGTGATAGGAAAAAAGAAACTCCTAGAGCTGGATCCTAAGCAAGAAATTCAGAGAATGAAAGTCTAAGATGAATGAAGCAGGAGTGCTGCTTCTGAATTATTGGGGAATGACTTTAAAAAGAAACACTTGGGCAAGTTCTCTTTGCTAGCACATTTGAGGGTCATTTCAAGTCAGAATATACATCTTATTTTCTAGCATCAGCTCAGCCAGTCTTCGCCTCTCTATGCGGCTGCCCTCTACTGGCCAGAAGGCGCTCAGCAGCAGCAGCACCCAGGATTAAACCCAGCTCCCTGGTCACTGAGGGAACATTTCAGGGGCAAGCACCAAACAGAGAAAGAGCAAGGCCAAGGCTTCCTGGCTCTCCCTTTATGGCAAACATGTGCTTCCACAAGAGGATTTTATGCTGTTTCCAAATGTACAGGCTTATTTTTTTTAGTCCACTGAGATTTTACATTTTAAATATCTAAGTCCCTTGTTTGCATTCCTAAAGCTCATTTAATCTTTTCATCCTTTTGATATTTTAGTTCATCTTCTACTGTCATTTTAGTTCATTTTAAAATTGTGGGACTGCATTTTTTACTTGTCTTTTTTTTTTAAATAAGGCTTACTTTAATTTCTTTTTATCTTTTCTATTTTCAGACCCTTTATAATAATTGAACTGCATATCTTACATATTTTGTGCTTTGTGATTTTTACTTATTTTTAAAAATAAGTAAATTTTTTACTTTAAAAATCACAGTTTTCGTTCTGACAGTTTATAGAGTGGTAACTGGAAAACATGACCACAAACACAGAAGCCACAATATTTCACTCCCAAGGAAAGGGGGTTAGGATCCTCTTCTACCATCAAGTTGGTGCTATAATAATCTCTCTTATCCTGAATAACTAATTTCCCATTTTTTTCCAATGTTGAACTATATAAAAGTTTTAACTTGATGTAATTCAGGGAACCATACATTTTGAAACTACTTCCCAGAATAATACATTCACCTGTACTCAACTCACATACAACTGTTTCAAGAGCACTGTTTTTTAGTCACTCCTATCATCATTCTCTTTACAAGGAGTCACATACCTAAAATTTCAGGAATATACCCAGATGCTGAATTAAACCTGCTGCAAGCTCTGACACCATAGGGTGCAGCAGAGAGACCTCTGTCAAAGCAAGAAGCTGAATGCATTTCAAATGGTTTGATTGGTCCACAATTCTGCACCCATGATATTACTACCTCCATCTTATTAAAGAGGAAGATGGGGACAGATATGTTTCTCCCCGGACATCCAGCTAGGAAACAAAGACACCTGGCTTTGAGCACAGGGCTTTAGACTTTAAGTTTAGTGTTCCTTCTACTGTTTCAGACTGCCCATATTCAGTTAAATTGAGTCTAATAAATCTAATTATAAAAGTATATTTCTTATTTAAAAAAATAAGTTCTCTGAAACCAAATATTATGTATAAGTATTATCCATCATACTATCTTCTTTTCTGGATTTGAGTTAACTTTCCCTTCCCATGGATAGTTGAAAGTATAGCCATTAATTCAAGAAAACAGGTGCCAGTTACTTTGGCCCAGATCAAAGAACCCTTTATTTCAAGAGGTTCACGGTCTACTCAAATGCTAAAAAACAAAAACATGTTGAACCAATTGTAATTTGAAAAATATACCCATAATGTTAGGGAATGACTGAGTGATGGGAATCTGCACATTTTGGAGGTGGGAGGTAGTCACAGAGATCTTCCTGGAGGAGATTACTCCTTAGCTGAGACGTAAAGAGTGACAAGCGGTTGACCAAGCAAAATTAGGGGCAAAAGAAGCAATGCAGACAGAATAGGAAGTGGGAACAAATGCACAATATACAAAGTGTATCACAGTATACCAAGTGTATCAGAAGCAATTTACTGAAGCTGAAGTGTTAAGTCTGAAATCACAGGTGTGGTGTGCCATGAAGGGGCCCTAAGCAACTCTCTTTTAAGAGAAACTTTTGTGTAAACACAGTTAACTGACCATATCCACTGGCTGCAACTATAGATCCACCAGTTTCACAAGCAGTCACATCTGACCCCAGCAGCCCCTGTCAATCCCTGAGCCATTTCCTGTCCAGTGGGGACTTCTTGGGCAGGCAACCTCCGCTCTCGCTCTAGCCTCCTTACTGGCCCGGGTGAGACCAGCTCAAAACTGTGCCAAGGCTCTTCCTATACTGTCCTCTCTTTCCTGCTAATTTCACAGGGAGCTGACCTGCATAGCAGTTAAAAAGCTTTCCTGGCCTATTTCTGCTGGTTCTCTCCCACCTAATCCTACACAGACAATTCCTTTATTCCACATTAAATTCCACAATAAACTCCTTTATTCTAATTCCATACGTTTTGGGATTTGCTTCTCCAAGGACCCGAAAGGACAAAAAAGGAGACAAAGTTGGTGAAGAGAGCAACAGCCAGATCTGAGGAGCCTTCTCTGCTGTGTTAGGATGCCTTCACTCTGTAAATGCCCCTTCAGACACTGGAGAGTCATCAAGAGTTTGAAACATAAGAGTGGCATAATCCTGTTTGGTTTTAGAAAGTTTTCCCCAGCAGTCAGGGAAGTCAGCTTTGGCAGAAAGAGAAGGCAGGGAGCAATTATCAAGCCTTCAGAATCCAGAAGAAAGATGGGCTGAGTACAAGATTGTGTTTGTATAAAAAAGACGAAGGGCATTGTATTGGACACATTGAGAATGTGAATCTGCAAAATTTGGAGATATATTGGCTATAAGAATGTAGAAGGAGTCAAGGATAAAACCTAAATTTCTGGCATGAGTAACATCAAAATGCACATATCAACCAGTTCTATCCCAGGTGTCAGCATCCTATTTTATAAGTAAAGTTTTATTAGAACAGTTAGGCCCATTCATTTACATACTGTCTATGGCTATTTTCACACTGCAGTGGAACAGTTTAAAAGTTAGGACAGAAACTGTATGGCTCACAAAGTTTGGGATATTTCCTGTTGACTCTTTAAGAAAACATTTGCTGACTTTGAACAACTGTGATAGGTAACAGATAAAGAAGAGCAGGTCTAGAGTGTCTATGATTTATTTAAGTAGAAAAGTCTGATGAAAAGTTGATGGTAAGTATTGATATATGAAAATGGGCCAGCTATAAAGTGGAGTAGCATTAGAATAAAGGCTGGAGTGGAAGCCATGAGATTGGATGTCCTTTCTCAAGGAGACGGAGCAGAATAAGAAGATCAGTGAATCCCAGACAGACTGGGAAACCCCCAATATATCACAGGAAAAAAGTCCACAAATGACATGACAAAGAATGGTCAAAGAGATCTGATAAGACCTAGGAGATTTTATGGCCATAGTTTACAAGGAAGGATACTAGGGAATTTTATAAAAAGGGTAAATAAGCTCAAGACTGAAAATGTTCAGTGAAACTAAGAGGTAAGAAGTTACCAGTGGCAAATTGTGTGCTTACATGTGTATATCTGTGTGAATGCAATATTTATTTATAAATATTTTAATCCAAAAGCCACATCAGGCTCAATGGAAAGTAGTAGAAGCAATTTATTTAGCTAAATAAATTGGAGGTGAAACAAAAATATTTTCAAATTCATAAAACTAACATTTTCCAGAAGGTTCTAAAAACAACTAGAAACTATAAAGAACTAAGTGGCATCAAATTAGGAAGGAGTAGATAAAACTGCATCTGTCTGATTGCAGATGTTATAACTGCTACTTAGAACAAATGGGAATCAACCAAAAATTTATTGCAAATTAAAATTTTTAAAAATTCACGAAAGCATGTATATTTATATGTAAAGTCAACTGCCTCTATACGTACAAGAACTATCCAATTGAGAAGAGCAAATTTATAAGGGAAAGAATTACAAAACAACATACACAGAAAAACACACTTAGATGTGACTAGATACAAGAAGAAATGTGCTGAAGAAAGGTGAATGGTGTAGGCAGAGGGCACAGGGCAGAGGTAGAACTGGGACATACACCCTCTAGCTCTGGAGTCAAGTTCAATGGAATGGCCATTTCTCCATCTTAGACACTAATGTCTAGCTGTAGTATAATGTAGTACATGACTCTTTCTACTTTAAGAAGGTATGAAAAACAGTGAATAATGATCAGAGATCAAAACTCACAAGATGCTTTTTGCTGTTGTTCAGCTGCTCAGTCGTGTCCAACTCTTTGCAAGCCCATGGACTACAGCATGCCAGGCTTCCCTTCCATCACCATCTCCCGGAGTTTGCTCAAACTCATGTTTATTGAGCTGGTGATGCCACCCAACCATCTCATTCTCTGTCATCCCCTTCTCCTCCTGCCTTCAATCTTTCCAGCATCAGGGTCTTTTCTAACCAGCCGCCTCTTTGCATCAAGTGGCCAAAGTATTGGAACTTCAGCTTCAGCATCTGCTACTTGTTGTTTAGTCGCTAGGTGGTGTCCGACTCTTTCACAATCCCATGGAATGTACTGCACCAGGCCTTTGTCCATGGGATTTCCCAGGCAAGAATATTGGAGTGCTTTGCCATTTTCTTCTCCAGGGGATCTTCCCAACCCAGGGATTGAGTCTGAGACTCTCACATTGGCAGGCGCATTCTTTACACTAAACCACCTGGGAAGCCCACAAAGCTACTTTAATCTACTTTTATTTTGTTATCTATCTCCAACAGCACAGCAGGCATTATAACACACTTTTTCTACCAAGAAGGTAAGCAAATATTTCTTAGTCTTTCCTGAGCTATGAATTAACAACCATCTTAAAGCTGAGTTCTTACCAAATGGCACTCAAAGCAGGAACTGAGCATGACTGGTATAGGTGGTGAGATCAGGAACATAAAAGTAATATACTTAATTACAGTTATGTCAGTAGAAAAGCTCCAGCACAGGTAACCCTAATGGAGTGATTTTATTCCCACAGATTACGTTCCCAAGATTTTAAAGGCTCAGCTGAGTAAAGACGAGGCCTGGCGTGCTGCAATTCATGGGGTCACAAAGAGCTGGACACGGCTGAGTGACTGAACTGAACTGAACTGAGGAAAGTGAAGGCTTTTTTTTTTTCTTTACTAGCCAAGAAATTACTTGCTAAAGACTGGGAGAAAAATCTTATTTATTATCTTTAGATCTTCCAGGCTTTCATTCTTAATTAAACTCTTTAGAGAAGTACTTAGTCATCTCAAATGTGTACAGAATTTTCAAAATGCCAGAGAAGACAACAACAACAACAAAATGATTTAATCAATTGTTTTCCTAGCTCTAATCTTATAAACATGGAAAAAGCCAATGCTAGCGGTATGAGTAAGTTCTGTTTCTTTGTTGTTTGTGACAACCCTGTAAGATAAACGTGCCCTGGGTTTTTACTACCTACATAGTTCAAGGTAGCAACTAACGAAAAATAATAAATTGTACTGTTCTACCTCATAAACACTAGACCTTCACCACCTACTGTCCAAGATAACTACTTCAAATCAAACAAGCAGAAGAAAGAATAAATGTCAACATGCCCTTCTGCAACCATTCACTTTCGTTTTTTAAAGATGTCAAAAAAAAATAGTCTCACAAAGGAAGGTAACATTAGTCAAAGTCATTCTTCTAAAGGAATATGTCATTCTGGTCTGGAGTAATTAAAGCAATGCAAATCAGAAAACTTAAATGACAACAAATGTTTAAGGGAGGGAATATTTCTCCTTTAAATATTCTGAGACTGTTCCTGGAATTGGCAACAATGTACATGTCTTAACTACCCCCCCCCTTTTTTTGGCACTTTTATCATCACTTCACCCTATTTACCTATGTGTATTTAAACTGTGTTCTTTGTCTTATCTTGGGGTATAACCGGGTAGGTTTTTTGGTTTCATTGATAAAATAGCTTTTCCTTCCCTCCTTTTTCCTCAAGCATGAAGTTCAGGAGTTTTTCTGTTTCTTGATGCATGAAGAAGTACAAAGCCCTGCAGTCTGGAGTGAAGGTTTCCGTAGCCTGGTTGAAACATGAAAATGACTGAGCCTTCCCAGAAAAATGGAAACTTTGGTTCAGTTCAGAGCTTTCTGTGGCCTTGGTCTGTCAAAGTCATCCAGGTCATAGAAGTCACAGAGAATTTCAGAGTTGTCAACATTTGTTAAGGCATTTAATTTTATTCACTGTATTATTTTGCTGCTGAAATAATTCCAAACAAAGCAAGCAAATGAACAAGTCCCAGCAGTATCTATCAACCCGTCATTCACTATACGGTAAGACAGCATCACCACTCAATGTACACGAACCTGAGCAAACCCCAGGAGATGGTGAAGTACAGGGAAGACGGGCATGCTGCTGTCCATGGGATCACAGACTTGAACATGACTTTGCTACTGAACAACAACAAAGTATTTTTTAAATGTCTATCATGTGTTTGTGTGCTCAGTCCTTTCTGACTCTTTGTGACCCTATGGACTGTAGGCTCTTCTGTCCATGGTATTCTCCAGCCAAGAATATTCGAGCTGGTTGCCATTTCCTCTTCCAGGGGAATTTTCCCGATCCAGGGATTTAATTGGCATCTCCTGTGTCTCCTGCATTGGCAGGAGAATTCTTGTACCACTAAGCCACCTGGGAAGCCCAAAATGTCAGTTGTCAGTTTAAAATCTAATAATCCCTCAGGCAGTCTCTTCCAGTCTCCCATTACAATGTCTATAGAGAGAAGGGGGAAAGGAATTTTATAGACCCGAAAATTGAGAATGAGAGACATCTACTGATAATGAAGCATGGTCCTAATTCTGATTCTGAATGCTTTAAATCCTTCTATTAAAGATTGATGTCTGAGATAAAAGCATAAATCAAGATCATTTTAATAAATTAACCGAGGTGTCTAAATCAAAAGTGTGTTATTTGTTTAGCTTTAAACACTAATTCTCCCTGTGGTGTATCAATAATTAACACAGATTCATTTTCATCTTTTTCAGTCTTTCCCAAGCTTCTCTCCCAGTGTGAATCTTTCTATCTCTAAATACAAAGTTGTTCATAGCCCAACTGGGGTAACACTTGAAATGGAAAATACTAAAGGTACTGAGTTTTAATCACCTAATTATTTTTATTAAGCTATAGATAAAGTCTAAAGTCTTCAATCTGGATTTGCCTTAATTTTTAAGATTGCATTTTAAAATTGATTTCTTAACACTTTCTTCTCAGGCATATACTTAAAGATAAACTAATTATACCATTTATAATATACTTAAGATATTATTTATAATTAAACAGCTCAGTTTAATTGGAACTAAATGACAAAGATAATGACTTGATAATTATATAGCACTTTTTATTCTTAGATATCTAATGTTTTTTTGAAAAATAAATCTAAGACCACATTAATTTCATTTGAGAAGAGAGTATGCTATTTAACAAGATGGAGTTACATATTTACCAAAGGCAATGGATTAAAAAAGCTGGGTGAGGAAGTCCGGCTGTGGACTCTTCTACCTGGATGTTTTGACTATCTTAGGGAAACTATTTTCATTTTGCCTAATTCCGTCATCTGTGTATGTTGCTGAGTTGTTGCAAGCAACATGAGCTCTCGAGCTCTGACAAGAACAGTACTTAACAAATCACAGTAAAGCAGGGCAGAGGTATTATCCTCTGCTTTACATTATGGACTGATCAGAAAGCAAGTGTCTAAACTGTCTAATTGAGCCTTTAGAGGGTTGAAGAAAAAAAAAAACTGATTTTACTCTTTGGCTGAAAACACAGCATATTATAGCTTCAGTCTCCTTAACTCTCTACATTGTTGACCCTCTTTTTAAACCAGTCTTCATCCTCTTTGACTTCTGTGTGAAGTGTTAGTTGTTCAGTCCTATCTGACTCTTTGTGACCCCATGGATTATAGCCAGCCAGGGTCCTCTGTCCATGGAATTCTCTTGACAAGAATACTAGAATGGGTAGCCATTCCCTTCTTTAGGGGATCTTCCTGATCCAGAGATCGAACCCAGGTTTCCTGCATTGTAGTCAGACTCTTTACAGTCGGAGTCACTTCTGGTGGACTTCTGTGTAGTACTTAATACAATATTCCATCCACTCCTTAAATTAAGCCTCACCTGCGCTAACGGGTTTCCCTGGTGGCTCAGAGGGTAAAGTGCCTGCAACACGGGAGACCCAGGTTCAAACCCTGGGTCGGGAAGATCCATCCCCTGGAGAAGGAAATGATAACCCATTCCAGTATTCTTGCCTGGAGAATGCCATGGACGGAGGGCAGTGCAAAAAGTCACACACAACTGAGCGACTTCACTTCTGGTGCTAAAGGAAATTGTGCTTTACTGTGGGTCTCCTTGTGCTTCTCTGACAGCTCCTTCTCTCATTCCTTCCTCAGTTCTCCCTTGATGTACATGAGCAGCTGGAATATCTCAAGGTCCCGCTCCTTGTCCTCAGAAATCTTCTCACTGCCCTCTTTCCTGGAGAGATCTCCTACCCAGGCCTTAGCCATTATCTAGTCATGAGCAAGAACTCAAATCCCACGTCCAGTCTTGTCTCTCGAGGTCCAGGCCTTTCCCTATAGCAACACACTGACCATTGCCAACTAGATATCCAATTGTCACCCCAAGTATAAAGGAATTCTTCATCTTCCTCCAAAGCTTAGCAGCCTCAGTCCCATGGAGGAACAAGCAGGAGAGAAAAACAGGAAACTAAACTCTCACTTCATCCTCCTGGTTTGCTAGTGAGAAATTAGAACCCACGAGAAACCCTCACTTGACAAAGAAATGAAGTGTTGCTCCCACAGGCTAGGTGCTTGTTGAGACCACACAGTAAAAACTTGAGGAGTCATTCTGGCTCTGAAGTCCATGTGCTTGCAGCCTCATTCTCTCAGGCACTTCTATTTAAAGATCAAGCCATTCTTATAATACATGCTGTTCAGCTGTTCAGTCATGTCTGATTCTGCAAGCCCATGGATTGCAGCATGCCAGGCGTCCCTGTCCTTCACTATTTCCCAGAGTTTGCTCAAATTCATTTTCTTTGAGTCAATGATGCCATCCAACAGTTTCAACCTCTGTCACTCCCCTTCTCCTCCTGCCCTCAGTCTTTCCCACCAGGAGTAAAGTGATACAGAGGTGGACAGTTTGGATTAAAATCTTGGCTCCAGTTCCTTCTAGCTGTGACTTCTAACTGAGCAGGTTGCATAAATGATGAGGGTCTTAGTTTCCTTATTTATAAAACAACAGCAATATCTATAGTGTAGACTCATTGAGAAAGTGAAATAATATATGTAAGGAGCACAGAGGAGTAATAAATTTTAACAATGAAGCCATTTAAAATAACTCTTTCAAATACTTTGTGTGTGCTTAGTTGCTCAGTCATGTCCCACTCTTTGCAACCCCATGGACTGTAGCCCATCAGGCTCCTCTGTCCGTGGGGATTCTCCAGACAAAATGCTGGAGTGCACTGCCATGCCCTCCAGGAGATCTTCCCAACCCAGGGATCAAACGCAGGTTTCCTGCATTACAGAAGGATTCTGTAGTTCCACTGTTACTCCACCCTCTACCCTATACTCAGGCCATTGTTGTCTTTCATTTGCTCCATCATCAAACTCTAAATTAACCCCTTTCTTGTACAACTTATTTTTCCCTAACAGATCATTCTTAAAATTCTTCTCAGTTCCTCTGCTCCACTGGTCCAAAACCTTCAATGGCTGTCAAACTACCTCTAATCACCAACTACCTGACAACTTAGAGATACCACTCATCTTACCTAGTAGTTCTCCATTTCTATTTTCATCATTCCTTTTGTAAGATTTGTTAAAGTCCCCAATAGAACTAAACAATGGGTTGCATTTTTTCATCCAACCCTCAGAATTGGGATGTTATTTTTAGCAAGGGCAACTTAAAGAAATGTAACTTCATATCCATTCACTTCAAGTCTCAGTGGCCTTCAAACTTCTCTCCAGCCTAACGGCTGTATGTGCCTTTCAATGTCACCTCCCAGGACTCTCCCTAGAAACTCTTGGTTTGAGATGAAGTGGCGCCTGACTACCACATTCCACCTCCATATACTTTCATGGGTGCTATGATATTAATTCTCTTTTGAAAACTGTGGGCCTCCCTGGTGGCTCAGCAGTAAAGAATCCGCCTGCAGTGCAGGAGACTCAGGCTCTATCCATGAGTCGGGAAAGTCCCCTGGAGAAGGCAATGGTAACACACTCTATATTCTTTCCTGGGAAGTCCCATGGACAGAGGAGCCTGTCAGCCTACAGCCCATGGAGTCGCAAAGAGTCAGACACGATTTAGTGACTAAACAACAACACTGAATATTTTAGTACCTTCCTCCCTGTTGCCTGTGTGAAGCCCATGTTGACCCTATGCAGGGCAGACTATCTTTAACTCTCTGTGTACAAGACTCTTTTCTTAAGTCCCATTACTTAATTCCTCGTCATTTATCATCCAGCTCACCCATTTGGCTCTTGTCTTCTTGTCTGACCTTACTATGCATCATTAGTGGGAGGGGTGTGTGTGTGTGTGTGTGTGTGTGTGTGTGTAGTCTCTCTCTTGTGTGTTTGTATGTATGTTTAACACAGAGACAGAGAGAAATAGAGGGTTAGGAAGAGACCTCCAATTAGGATGTTTTTCCCCCACATTTTTTTATCTTCTACTACACCAAGCTGAATGCTTTGCACATAAGTAGTTGATTGCATAGAGTCGGACACGACTGAAGCGACTTAGCAGCAGCAGCAGCAGTTGATAAATATTTGCCAATTAACAGATTGAAAATTCCATAGACAGAGGAGCCTAGCAGGCTTATAGCCCACTAGGTCACAAAGAACTTGATATGACTGAGCAACTTTCATTTTACTCACTTACAAGAACAATGTTTTTAAATAACTTAAAAAAAAACTAGGGATTATCCACAAGTTATATTTCTGTCTAAAATCCTCTCCTCCATATATCCTTAAAAAGTAAAAATGGCAAGCAACGTGAAAAAAGAATCAAGAAGTGACATGAACCCAATAATCCAGCAACTGAATAATTAGTTACTGGATTGTCAATGGTTTAAATTTTTCTAAGTTTAATAACAGGAGAAACAAACTTCTTATTCCTCAAATTAGTTACACTCTATGTCTGTGATTTGGAATGTTAAATTATCCACTTAACACAGAAAGTCAATTTATATTTCTCAGAAGCAATTATGACTTAATTGCTGTTATCAACCTAATAAATTACTAGGTGATTTCCACAAACTAGTTATACACTTAAATTTCATGTCTGATGAAAGAATAATTGTATCAATATTCTGCAAATATGAAAAGGAAATTGGTTCATTGGCCACGAGGGAAATGCATACACCTTGAGTGTAAACTCATCTATCTTTTTCTGTCTACTTTTAAGCACACAAATTAAGATGAGAAAGATACATTTTGCCTCTCACAGGAATAATGTGCAATACGTTAATTGCTTTTCAAGAAACACAGCATGGCCTGACAAATATTCTTTGTACTTAATGAGGATGTCATGTTCTTCTTTGAAGTCTGGATTTTGATGTGCATCCGTTGATAATACTTTAAATCATACAGAGTCTTTGTATAACACTGGAACATAGACACCCGAAAAGGATTAACCCAACTGAGAAGATAATGGATGCCCTTTGCAACACAATAGAATGTTTATGAAGGAGTGTCATGTCTCCTCTGGGGAAATTGATACGGCCATATCAATTGAGAAGAAATCATTGGAGGATAATCTAGTGAGCCACAAAGATCAAAACAGTGAGCATTTTCATTTGTGGATCCTTTCAACAAACGCTTATGCTCACCATATTGATGAAAGAATGAATGAGACCTGGTCTCTGTCCTTCTGGTGTTCACATCTGTAGACACAGAACTGGAAACAGAATAATACACTTACTACTAGTATACTCAGTGTCTAGTAGTAACATAAAAGGGACAGTGGTTTAGTTAAAAGGAAAATTAGAGACAGTTTCAAAAAATAAAGCACCTTGGTAAGAATAGGTATACATTTATTAGGTTAAAAAAAGGCAAAGATTTCACACAAAGAAAGCATCACAAGAGGGAATGTATGAGAGAAAGAGCAATTGTACATCTGAAGAATAATAAACAATTATGACGGGACATGGAACAGAAGGTGAGAAAAAAGAAAATCTGAGATAAAAGAAGTAGTCGGGGTCCTAGGGAACTGATCTGATGCCATGCTAAGAACTTCAAACTATATCCTGGAGATGGAATTTCACTAGTAAAGAAAACATAATATCTGATTTGCATTTTGGTAAAGCTAGCCCATCAGAGGTAATGGGGTGGAAGGTGAGCAGGCAGAACAACCAGTGAGCAATGGTTCAGGCCAAACATGGACCTGAATAAACCGTGGTCATAAAACATGAAGGTGAGAGGGTCCAGCCAAAAACTGTAAAAGGAACTGAATTTACAAGAGTTTAACTGGAGAGGAAAGCAGGTATGACTCTCAGCTTTCTGGACTGAATAACCACATTCATAAAGGTCACTGCTGCTGCTGCTAAGTCACTTCAGTCATGTCTGACTCTGTGCGACCCCAGAGACGGCAGCCCACCAGGCTCCCCCATCCCTGGGATTCTCTAGGCAAGAACACTGGAGTGGCTTGCCATTTCCTTCTCCAATGCATGAAAGTGAAAAGTGAAAGTGCAGTTACTCAGTCATGTCCAACTCTTTGCGACCCCATGGACTACAGCCTACCAGGCTCCTCTGTCCATGGGATTTTCCAGGCAAAAGTACTGGAGTGGAGTGCCAGTGCCTTCTCCGCATAAAGGTCACACTTTAGTCTAAAATAAGAACTACTAAAAGAAAGGCTAGGCTTGACAGGGGAATAACATTATGTTTAGTTTGAGAGTACTTGTATGCTTAGATGTTATCACACAACCAGATGGATACCAGTCTGGCGCTCCAGAGAGAAGCTGGGACCAGAGAAACAGGCATGCAGCACAGGGGACCCCAAGCAGCCAAGCCTGGAGGTCCTTTAGGGAGAACTGAACAGAGTAAAAATAGAACTCTAGAGGAAAAAACGCACTTAAGTGGCTGGAAAGAGAAGCAAGCCCAGGAGATGGGAGATGGGAGGGTCAAAGAGGCAGGGGGAAAGAAAAGTCTATAGAGTCATTCTAGAAAGTTACAGGAAATGTAACCTGGAGGAAGAATCAGTTTAAGGAAAGAGATGCCTCAGCATGAAAACCGTTACCTGGGCGGTGAAACCTTCACAACTGGCAGGCTTCTAAGGCAGGTGGCTCAATGACTTGATGACTTTTAAATTTATCAAAATCTAAGATATATTGATTTAAACCCGAAGCACATGGCAAGGTCAAATACACATTACTGTTTTTGTTGTTACTGTCAGCAATTTTGCACCATCAACACTTTCTCTCCTTCTTAAATGTAACTAGGTTTGAACGGTAAGTATTAATATAACCATTTCAATTAAACTGACATACTCACTTTGCCTCCTCTGCTCTCCAGCAGATATTGTCACACATTCCTTCTTTCTCTCATTCGACAAATGTTTCTTGAGAGCCAACTATGCACAAGGCCAAGTTAAGTACCAGAAGTAAAATTGCTACCACAATTTTTTTAATGGAATACCTTCTAAAAGAACATGAATCAAAACACATGATGAAGAATGCACTACTTCTTTTTACTGTTCATGAAAACTCCACGTGGATGTGTAAAATAGAGAGCTAGTGGGGAGCTGCTGTATAGCACGGGGAGCTCAGCTTAGTGCTCTGGGATGACCTCGAGGGGTGAGATGGGGGTGGGGTGAGGTGGGGGGGAGGCTCAAAAGGGAAAGGGATATTTCTATACGTATAGCTGATTTGATTTCCCTGGTAGCTCAGCTGGTGAAGAATTTGCCTGCAATGCAAGAGACCCTGGTTTGATTCCTGGGGAAAGATCTGTCATATAACAAGATTTCCACAGGCTGTGTCAGCAAGATTTCCTGGAGAAGGGATAGGCTACCCATTCCAGTATTCTTGGGCTTCCCTGGTGGCTCAGACAGAATCCGCCTGCAATGTGAGAGACCTGGGTTCGATCCTTGAGTCTGGAAGATCCCCTGGTGGAGGGC
Organism: Neotragus moschatus; assembly: GCA_006410615.1. Classification (NCBI taxonomy): domain Eukaryota; kingdom Metazoa; phylum Chordata; class Mammalia; order Artiodactyla; family Bovidae; genus Neotragus; species Neotragus moschatus. Next base: position 50,906 of record SJYA01001600.1, read on the forward strand.
ATGGCAACCCACTCTAGTATTCTTGCCTGGAGAATCCCCATGGACAGAAGAGCCTTGCGGGCTATGGTCCATGGGGTCGCAAAGAGCCAGACACACCTGAGCAACTGAGCACAGCACAGCACAACTGATTCATGTTGTTGTACAGTAGAGAATAACACAACATTGTTGAGTAATCATACTCCAATCAATAAAATAAAATAAAACACTAACTACAAAAAAAAACCTTCACATGGAGAGTCATGAAAGATGGAAGTCCTATGACTTCCGAGCAATCTGCCATCTCAGAAAGTGCAGCTCTGTTAGCTTTCTTGCCTGAATAAATGCTATCTATGTTTGCATTCCACGTAGTTGGTATGTTCCTCTTGGTCTCAATTCTTTTAGGCTCTTTCACTTTAATCTATATTTGCTATGTTCTTTTCACTGCTAAGACTCCTTCTTGTTCTACTCTGTACCTCCCAATCTCCACCCTCTCCAGCATTCAGCAATATACGAATTACTAGCCACGTCTTCCACCACACATCTCAATTCCGCACACACAGCCTGTGGAAAGCCCGAGTTACACAGCAGAAGGTCTGAACTGCATGAGTTTAAATCAGTCATAATGTGCATGGTTTCACCAGAGTTATTTACCTCCTAGAATTCTCTATTCTGCTCTAGTCTGGCAGCAGTTAACTGATAAGAAAATTAGCCTTTCTTTTCTATAACATACAAGGCTGTGCAAAGCAATTAAGTAGAGCACAGAGATGGAAAGTTGCTAATGAATTACCAAGGATCTCTCCTCTCTTCCCCCAGCCCATCCCTGCACACAGACATTGACTCTGAGTGCTGGTTTTAAATTAATTACTTCTTACTTAGGAAAGTAAATAGTGGTCTCTAGGGAGTGACAATTTTATAATATACAGCAATTATTCTCTGAGAAAATGAATCTATGTACAACTGGTTTTTGCATAATTATAAATGTATAACCATAAACAAAAAGCATAATGAGCTGAAAATGACAACAAAGAACAAACTGCAGAATTGGGATTGCTACTGACATTAGCAAAAGATATAGATGGTAAACCAAAGTTACTGGCAATGATTTAGAAAACTGTTTGAAGTTTCTGGGCCAAAGACACACAAGTGGCTTATATCTTATTTCCCAGCACATGATTCACCAGTAACGAGGCTTGTATTTACATTTTCAAGTACATGGCAATCTGACCATTAGTTAGTTTTGATCGTAAATATATAAAATTTTTAGAGTCTACTTTGAGGAATAGGTCCATATTAACTAGATTTACAATATAAACTTTGTTAAAGTAACAAATTTTGAAACATTTTTGACTTACAACCAAATAGGTAAATTTAGATCATTTTCAAAAAAAACAAATTAAGATTAAATTATTTTTATACTGAGAAAGATAATAATACAAAGGCATCCATTTCTCACCAGCACCATAGCTAGTATTTATTTAGTGTTTATGTCAGCCAGTCTACAAAGTGTTTTTGTATGTTTTACTAATCCTCACAGCAAACCTCCATGGCCTCATTAGACTCATGGGAAATGAAAGCTTCAGTTTAGTTCAGTTCAGTCCCTTTCAGTCTGAAACCTTACAGACCTGGTTAACCATTAGGGAAGGCCAGGTGGTAATCAAAACAGGCCTACCTGAAACATGAAAACCAATGGCTTCTTTTACTTCCAGGCCAATCAACAGCAGCTGTTTGATGTGTAGTAAGTGGGAACTCTCAAACTCTCTTGTGTCAGTAGACCAGAAGAAAGACAGGGAAGCTTCAGGTTTTTTGAAAGACAACTTAGTGGCAATGTGAGAAAATGGGCTGAAGAAGATTGGAAGACTAGAAAGGAAATCACTTGAAAGGTTTTTGTCAAGATGAGACACAAAATTCTGGCAGAATCAAGTATCCCAAAATATTTATTAACTATGGATCTCATGTGAAAACTGATAAGCAGGGATACAGGAATTCCCAGCCATCTAATGGAGGAAATAAGACTTGTATTTATGACCATAGTGAAATATGGTAAAGCCTAGCAATCATGATAAGTTAAGTGCTTTGGACATTTGCTCTGAAAATTTCAATTTGAGACAGAACTCTTTGTCTTTAACATTCAGCGCTTTCCAAAAACAGAACAAGAAATGGCCACCAATGATTTCCTCCCAGCAATGCCCTCCAAAGGCAGAAGGCGTGCTAGGTGTGTGGAGTAGAAACTTCAGAACTCATGATAAATGAAACTGGATGACACTGAATACCCTTTCCAACTTCAAAGTTTTATAGAGTGATGAAGAAAAGAAAATCTTAGTAGGAAATTAGTTTCAAAATGAAAGAACTCTGGGTCTCTCTCTATCAAGGATAAATAGATAGTGTTCTATCATTACAATGTCAAGTTTTTTTTTATACTGACCTAATTGAAAAGCACTTTTTAAAAAAATATTTTAAATAATGTTTCTAAAATCAAACTTTATAAAATTATTAAAAGAATGTATTCAATATTATACCATGACCTACTGGGAAAAAACTTTATTTAGTGTTTTTTTAAACACTAAAATTGAGAATGTGTGGGCATGGATTAATCAGACTTAAGTGAGTGATCACTTTATGTAACCATCTAGTTTGAAGGACATAGTTTTCCCTGGTAATTACTGTGAAAAGTCAATATCTGGGAGACTTTGTTGGAACTACAACCTTTGATAAATTAATAATTTTTTGAACTAGGCAAACTAACAAATTTATAGGTGCTCTGGGGGCACCAGATATTGGCTACTATGGACTGGGCACCTATGAATGTTCATCCCATAAAATTACTATCACAATTTTGAGGAGTCAACATTATTACTCCATGCTATAGACTCAGAAGCAGAGGTACAGAGGGAAGAGTTTTCATGTCTGGATTCAGACATAAGCTTGTTTCCTTCAGCCTACACCATGCTGTTCCATGGTGCATGAGGGAAGCCAGCATGACCAGGAAGATAAGCAGGGCCTCAGCTACACTCTCACTACATCAGCCACCTGCCCATCTTACTGTCATGCATATCTGCAGGTAACTGGTTCCCTACAGCCTTCGCTAAATGCATGTGTACACAGGGCATCAGAGGACACTGGGAGAAATGAGCGATGGGACTCAACAGGTTATAGCAAAGCTTCCCAAATATGCTGCAGGAGAAGTTCCAGAAGTGTGTTAGGGAATTTGGTTGGTTAAAAATCCAAATGAGTGTTTTTAGGAGCAGGAGGGATGTATGTGTGTGTGTGTGTGTGTGTGTGTGTGTGTGTATGTGTGTGTGTGTTTACTTCAGCACAGANGACTTACAACCAAATAGGTAAATTTAGATCATTTTCAAAAAAAACAAATTAAGATTAAATTATTTTTATACTGAGAAAGATAATAATACAAAGGCATCCATTTCTCACCAGCACCATAGCTAGTATTTATTTAGTGTTTATGTCAGCCAGTCTACAAAGTGTTTTTGTATGTTTTACTAATCCTCACAGCAAACCTCCATGGCCTCATTAGACTCATGGGAAATGAAAGCTTCAGTTTAGTTCAGTTCAGTCCCTTTCAGTCTGAAACCTTACAGACCTGGTTAACCATTAGGGAAGGCCAGGTGGTAATCAAAACAGGCCTACCTGAAACATGAAAACCAATGGCTTCTTTTACTTCCAGGCCAATCAACAGCAGCTGTTTGATGTGTAGTAAGTGGGAACTCTCAAACTCTCTTGTGTCAGTAGACCAGAAGAAAGACAGGGAAGCTTCAGGTTTTTTGAAAGACAACTTAGTGGCAATGTGAGAAAATGGGCTGAAGAAGATTGGAAGACTAGAAAGGAAATCACTTGAAAGGTTTTTGTCAAGATGAGACACAAAATTCTGGCAGAATCAAGTATCCCAAAATATTTATTAACTATGGATCTCATGTGAAAACTGATAAGCAGGGATACAGGAATTCCCAGCCATCTAATGGAGGAAATAAGACTTGTATTTATGACCATAGTGAAATATGGTAAAGCCTAGCAATCATGATAAGTTAAGTGCTTTGGACATTTGCTCTGAAAATTTCAATTTGAGACAGAACTCTTTGTCTTTAACATTCAGCGCTTTCCAAAAACAGAACAAGAAATGGCCACCAATGATTTCCTCCCAGCAATGCCCTCCAAAGGCAGAAGGCGTGCTAGGTGTGTGGAGTAGAAACTTCAGAACTCATGATAAATGAAACTGGATGACACTGAATACCCTTTCCAACTTCAAAGTTTTATAGAGTGATGAAGAAAAGAAAATCTTAGTAGGAAATTAGTTTCAAAATGAAAGAACTCTGGGTCTCTCTCTATCAAGGATAAATAGATAGTGTTCTATCATTACAATGTCAAGTTTTTTTTTATACTGACCTAATTGAAAAGCACTTTTTAAAAAAATATTTTAAATAATGTTTCTAAAATCAAACTTTATAAAATTATTAAAAGAATGTATTCAATATTATACCATGACCTACTGGGAAAAAACTTTATTTAGTGTTTTTTTAAACACTAAAATTGAGAATGTGTGGGCATGGATTAATCAGACTTAAGTGAGTGATCACTTTATGTAACCATCTAGTTTGAAGGACATAGTTTTCCCTGGTAATTACTGTGAAAAGTCAATATCTGGGAGACTTTGTTGGAACTACAACCTTTGATAAATTAATAATTTTTTGAACTAGGCAAACTAACAAATTTATAGGTGCTCTGGGGGCACCAGATATTGGCTACTATGGACTGGGCACCTATGAATGTTCATCCCATAAAATTACTATCACAATTTTGAGGAGTCAACATTATTACTCCATGCTATAGACTCAGAAGCAGAGGTACAGAGGGAAGAGTTTTCATGTCTGGATTCAGACATAAGCTTGTTTCCTTCAGCCTACACCATGCTGTTCCATGGTGCATGAGGGAAGCCAGCATGACCAGGAAGATAAGCAGGGCCTCAGCTACACTCTCACTACATCAGCCACCTGCCCATCTTACTGTCATGCATATCTGCAGGTAACTGGTTCCCTACAGCCTTCGCTAAATGCATGTGTACACAGGGCATCAGAGGACACTGGGAGAAATGAGCGATGGGACTCAACAGGTTATAGCAAAGCTTCCCAAATATGCTGCAGGAGAAGTTCCAGAAGTGTGTTAGGGAATTTGGTTGGTTAAAAATCCAAATGAGTGTTTTTAGGAGCAGGAGGGATGTATGTGTGTGTGTGTGTGTGTGTGTGTGTGTGTGTATGTGTGTGTGTGTTTACTTCAGCACAGAATCAAACGAAATCTTATCCATGAGTACCAAGCCCATTGTCATTACTGTATCATAGGAAGCACAAGAGAAGGGGAAGGTATAATTCTGGAGGGCTAAGTATAGACAAGCACTTCTAACACAAGAAATCATAAAGAAAAATAAGACTAAGGAAGTAAACATTTTAAATAGATCACACTTTTCACCATTTAAGAGTTCATGCTTGATTTCCAAATTTTACAGTATGGTTAATAAATAAATGATAATCAAAATGATATTTGCCATCACACATTTAGACAGTTTAGAATATGATAATCAATTACATCAGTATTCACTATTAGACTTAGTGCTAATTATTTGAAATAAAGATGCGCTCAGATCCAGAGAATCAATGTTCCTAAGAGAGAAAATCATTATCCTGGGGAAAATACAGATTCTCTCATTTCCCCTCGTGAAAAGAAATAAAACCAGATTGGAAACATAATACTTTTGATTAAAGATGTCAGGGAGGCAAATAAATGAGAATTTGAACTGCAATTTTCAAGAAGGGTATTTCAAATCTCATTCTGTTATTTGCCCAGTGACTTTTTGCAGCTCTATGCTTGCTAATTGAAATGTAGAAGAGAAAATTTAATTGCCTTGGGATATTTCCTTGTTGTAATTATAATAAGACATACTATAAAAGCAAATGATGCTATCAGGAAATACTCTTAGGCTTATTACACCTTAAAAAAGTTAAATTTTCTTGGAAGCAAGAAGATGTGAGAGGTATCAATATTCTGGAATAAGATTTCTCAACGATAAATGATGAAGCCAGATAAATGGGTCTCTGCTTTCGTGCTCAGGAAGAATACCTTGTCCCAGATGCTGGCTGGCTGTCTCATGCTCTGCCAGCAGAACCACCCCAAACTCTCCACCTGCCCTGAGCATCTCTTGTTACAAACTTACTTGCATCTGTATCTATTTTTACCGCCACCCCAGGGCTACAAACTTCAGAAAAGGATTAATGCAACATCCATTGCATAAAGTTAGTGTACAGAAAGGTGTCACCAGCAGACTAACAATTCTCTGAGGGCCAACTGCACCTTCGTACATCCCCTGAGTTTGGGCCACGTAGGATGGCCTTAGTCTGTGCTACACTTACAGGTACAAAGAAACTCACTAGAGTATGACTTAATATTCTATTTGACCACCAGATGTCAGTGCACAGTAAAGAATGCTAAAAACACCACTGCTTGTTTCTGGCTAGCAAGACTATTTTGTTGAGTTTAGTTTCCAGAATGAAACCAAGCAGATAAATTCAGAGATTTTTCATAGGGAGAAGATATGAGACTTGCTGGGTCTTCTACCCTCTAGTTACTGATTTTATGTCCCAACACATGGGAAAAGTTCTCCACTTTTTTTTTTAAAAGGTGTGTAATAGTCTGTTGTTGCTTTTTAAAAGTAAAAGTAAAATAAACATGCTAATTTGGAGCTCTGGTGGCTCGGACGGTAAAGCATCTGTCTACAATGCGAGAGAGCCGGGTTCGATCCCTGGGGAAGGAAATGGCAACCTACTCCAGTATTATTGCCTGGAAAATCCCACGGATGGAGGAGCATGGGAGGCTACAGTCCATGGGGTCGCAAAGAGTCGGACACAACTGATCGACTTCACTGTCACTTTCACTTAAACCTAAATAGCTTAAACTAAATTAGAAAAATCCTTGATGTTGTAGAATTTGGATTAAAAAAATTCAAAGTATATATCCATAAATTATTAGGCACTTAATAGTCATTTTGGTGGGACTCTAAATTAAAAGCCAGGAAAAAAAGAAATCAATGCAAGAAAGTTTTATTACATAAAAAATCAAATATCCCACAAAGGGCTGAAAGTTCTCAAGATGTCCCAATTGGAATTATAAAAATGTTTGCTTCTTTGAATAATTAAATCTTATATTAATTATTTGGATATATGAAAATAAGTATGGTTCTCAAGGTCTATTGATTATGCTCCTTCAACATGGTTCAGATACATATACTTCTTCCCATTTCTGTTCCCACAATGTACTGACATGCATAACTCTCACTCTAATCACTCTCCTACACTGCTGCTTTGCCGTTCTCAAATCCATTGTCCACCTTGCAGCCAAAAGTGAAAGTGAAGTCGCTCAGTCCTGTCCGACTCTGTGACCCCACAGACTGACTGTAGCCTACCAGGCTCCTCGGTCCATGGGATTTTCCAGGCAAGAATACTGGAGTGGGCTGCCATTTCCTTCTGCAGGAGACCTTCCCAACCCAAAGGGATTGAACCCAGGTCTCCCACATTGCATGCAGACGCTTTACTGTCTGAGCCACCAAGGAAGTCCTGAGGGATATGTAAAAACACAAATCTAACCAGGCATCCCTCTGCTTAGATCATCATCCTCTCCCTAATGCCTCCAGTTTGAAGCCCTACCCCCTGCATGGCCTACAGGGCTCCAGAAGCTTTCTCCAGCTCCTTGACTTAGCCAGAATTCTCCCTGGGCTCCAGAAGCAAATAGCTTACACATACTTTACCCACCATGCCTCTGCATGCAAGGATGTTCTTTCTGTCTGAGAAACCTTCTGATTCACATTCATCATGTTAATTCCTGCTCATGTATCACCTCTTCCAGGAATTCTTGGATTTCACTCTTCCTAATCTTATCTCTGTCACACACACAGGTTAGGTGCTTACTATGCATGTAGTATTGTCACCCTGCTTATTTAACTTATATGCAGAGTACATCATGAGAAACGCTGGACTAGAAGAAACACAAGCTGGAATCAAGATTGTCAGGAGAAATATCAATAACCTCAGATATGCAGATGACACCACCCTTATGGCAGAAAGTGAAGAGGAACTTAAAAGCCTCTTGATGAAAGTGAAAGTGGAGAGTGAAAAACTTGGCTTAAAGCTCAACATTCAGAAAACTAAGATCATGGCATTCAGTCCCATCACTTCATGGGAAATAGAGAGGAAAACAGTGGAAATGGTGTCAGACTTTATTTTTGGGGCTCCAAAATCACTGCAGATGATGACTGCAGCCATGAAATTAGAAGACACTTACTCCTTGGAAGAAAAGTTATGACCAACCTAGATAGCATATTCAAAAGCAGAGACATTACTTCGCTGACTAAGGTCGTCTAGTCAAGGCTATGGTTTTTTCAGTAGTCATATATGGATGTGAGAGTTGGACTATGAAGAAAGCTGAGTGCTGAAGAATTGATTCTTTTGAACTGTGGTGTTGGAGAAGACTCTTGGGAGTCCCTTGGACTGCAAGGAGATCCAACCAGTTCATTCTGAAGGAGATCGGCCCTGGGATTTCTTTGGAAGGAATAATGCTAAAGCTGAAACTCCAGTACTTTGGCCACCTCATGCAAAGAGCTGACTCATTGGAAAAGACTCTGATGTTGGGAGGGATTGGGGGCAGGAGGAGAAGGGGAAGACAGAGGATGAGATGACTGGATCACATCATTGACTCGATGGACGTGAGTCTGAGTGAATTCCGGGAGCTGGTGATGGACAGGGAGGCCTGGCATGCTGTGATTCATGGGGTCGCAAAGAGTCAGACACAACTGAGCGACTGAACTGAACTGATGCATGTAGGTGTATATGATATGGCAGCATTTAACACTGCAGTAACTATAGCTGTTCAGTAAGCATTTCTCCTTTACACCTTTATGACTGTTCTTAGCTCTCCTATACCGAAACCTTATTCCAAGGCCTAGAGTTGCTATCTCAGTAACTTAAGTTCACATATCCTTAGTTACTTACAGGGTTTGAAGTAGTAGCCAGATACCTGAATCCAATTTCTGAGATCTTACCAAAATCCTAGGCTACATCCAATAGCCATTAAGTGAGAATCGCCTCATAGGAATATAGTAGAGGGCATTTTTACATATTAAGCACTTAATACTTAATAAAAGCATTAAAAATTAACACATATAACTGTATAGACATTAAGCCTTCAAAAATATTGGCACGAACTCAGAGAAGCAGAAAATTGCTGAGCTTGCCTGCCCTATCTTATTAGTACCTGAATTAGAAATCTGAAATTGCTTTCCAAAAGCTAAGCAGTCATGCTTACTGTCTTTCATTTTTATGCATTTGGCCTCCACCTTGCTAATTGCTTTAGAACATCAGCTACATCTTGCACTTTCCTGCCAGTATGTTTACAGTGTTCTGATGGGGTCCTCTCCTCTTCTCTCTCCACCTTCACTCTCATGTAAAGAAATACACAGAAAACTTTTTGTCTTCTTAGCCAAACATGAGAGTTCCCAGATTTCAGTAGGAATGACTGTACAGAACATCAGAGAAGGAGACGAGGCCTGGGGTAAGCCTTTCTGATAATTAACTATGTTGATATCCACAGCAAAAGGGAGGGTTAGAACTGGGAAGGGACTGAACAAGACGCTCGGTAAAATGTCTTCTTCATGGTGGCCTCCCTCCTTGCCTGATGTTGTAGAAATCATGAAGCAATAAAACCCTTTGCGAATCCCTGAGCCAGCCATAATTTTGGTTCACGCGTCCTTAAGGGACCCACACTTGCCCAGGAGCATCCATTTGGGACTAGGAATAATAAGAAGAAATGGTTATTTCCTATTCTAAAAGACAAACAGTGATATTTGGAGAAGGAGGTCAAAAGAGAAACTCTACTTCAGATTCATTCAACACAGATCTCTGAGGTCAGGTATGTGGGCCTCTGACTTAAGTGATCTAATAACCCTCCAGCTCTCCACTGAAGGTATATTATAACACTGTATCCCAAACCCAAATCCAGGGTTGCTATTACTATCAGATACCCAGAAACCTCTTCTCCATGACCCCATTTCAGGAGCTGGTATCCTGAAATGACTGCTGCCACCTGGAATCAGGCTACTTCCCCTCTTTCTCTGGACTAGATATTCTGGAATATGAGTGCACCCACTGAGACCAGCACACAGTTGAAGTCACTCTAGGGAGTGAACACTGGAGCACTGGGCATGGAGATGCTCCCTGGGGAGTGACCATTCTCTCCCACTCAGTCCCTTCACCATGTCAGATGACATTCCCTTGCCACCCTCATCCACCTGTAATATAGGCGTCACATCATTTCTCACTTTCACATTCCAACATTTCCATCCACTGAACACCAGATCAGGGAGAAAACTGAAACTAGATCAAGAAAAGAAAATACATTTAAATAGAAGGAGGAAAAAAAAGAAGAAAACATGAGAAAGTAGATGGGAGGTATGAAAAATTAGGCAGAAATACAAGTGACAACTCACATAGAGTATGTATGTCGTGATGACATTTCAGCTCAATGTGGTTGTGACCAGACTGTCCTACTTCTCAGGCACAGATTTAAATCTTGCAAGGGAGAAGTAATGCAATGAAAGGGAAAGTATAGTTAATACTATTCAACACCTTCCTCCCTCCAAAGTTGAAGCAGTCAAGAACTAGAGAATAAGAGTGCAAAGGTTCCATGAATGCAGGGTTCCCCAAGACCCTCAGACATAGTGGACATATGAGGACATAGAGGAGAGACAGGAGCAGATGACAAGGCTGAAAGAGGTAAGCCAGTAAGCAGCAAGTAGACTGGGATCACTCCTTAACACTAAGCAAAAAAAAAAAAAAAAAAAAAAGTGAAATATGAGAATATGGTTAATTATGGCAGTCACTTTTATTTCATTTTCTTTTTTGGTTATAGAATACATTTTTCTATAGGCTGAGGGGACTGAACAAGTGCAGAAGGAAAAACTGAACAGGAAAGAAAAATGGAATTACTAATCAAGAAAATTCCCAAGTGAAATGGGAGAAGAAAGAAGCAAAAACACAACTAGAATATTTAAGATGAGAGGAATCTGAAATTAAGATTAGAGGACTTGTCTGATTTAAAAGAAAATAAAAGAGAAATAGTTACTGATTTTGAAGACTATGTCATGAATGGTGTGAATTTCCATATTTCGAAAGCATCTTTATCTATAAAAGAAAGTTTCAGAAATTAAGATATGGTATGCTCTCTTTTCTTTTAAGGAAATTCTGTAGGAATAACTTTTCATTCTCCTCTCTCCCATTCTTGAAAGTTTTCTAGTAGTCAGCATTGACATTATAACATGATTTACTTCTGAGCAGTCATTGCATTTTTCTAAGCTCTTTCCAGTATCCCCCAGTAGATAGTTTCACTAGATAAAATTAACTACCTTAAACTGCTGCATTTTAAATAGAGGCTGACAGTTCCACTGATTAGCAATCATTTTACTTTTTGCTGTTGTATCATTAGAAACTGTCTTAACAGTTTCAAGTTGTTTAAATACTGGGTTTTTCACTTCAGTCTTTTATTGCATAAATCACTACAGCAACTATTCCTGTAGACAGGATAACAGCACCAGAAAATTGATCACCAATCATTGAGATCTAATTATAACTACCCAGGTAAAAATCAATCCTATAATCTTAGATGAAGGCAAAAATACTGATTTTTCCCTTGTATTTAATTAAATAAGAAACTCAAAGCCACTTCTGCAACCTACCTCTTGAAAAACTGCTTGACACAATGATGACTATTATTATGAAGTGGACTTCAACATCAGGAGACGACCGAAAATGTATTTTCTATATATATGGTTCCTTTTACTTCAAAATCTCAAAGTTGTTTGACTTTTCAAATTCCTATTACATTGGCAAGCATTAAACCAAGCATCAGGAAGGAATGTTACCAGAAAAGTAAATCACAGGAAGTCTGAGTAAGTTTCTCATCCAATGTAATACCAATTTGTTTAATATCTGAGAATAGCATTTAAAATTCAAGACAGATGCCTGTGAATTCTAAATCAATTTCAAGCCAATATGCCTGGGAAATAAAAAATGCTAAAATATTCATTATGTAAATATGGAAGAGAAATGTATAATTCTGTTACAAAGTAAGGAGCAATAGAACATTATTTTTAGTGAGAAAATTTCAAATATCATTAAGTGATATTCAGATTTTTTGGTGTAGCATTACACCAGTAGTAGCATCATTACTTTTGAGAAGCTGAAATTAATTGCATTTATTAAATAACTGTTTTTAGGGATCCTGACCAAATGGAATTACTATCTAATTCTACCGCTAACTGAGACAGCCCCACATGTTGATTTTTGTCAACATCTGCGAAATTTTAGACATTAAATAATGCTTTATTCAATTGACGTAGCTTGAGAAGTAATAGCCATTTAACATATACTTAATGTAAGAATAAACCACCTAGTTAACATGTATAATGATATATAAAGTTAATAAAATATAATTAGTGAATTAGTTACTATGCCATTTTTTATTTTAAAAAATAACTTCAATTATTATATTTATGTGTTAATTTCCCAAAGCCTTACTTGTCCAGCATGAGAAGATGCCACCCTATTAGAACAGGTGGAAAGTATATCAACATATTTTACTAATATATTTTCCCCATATGGCCTTAAGTTTTTATCTTCTGAGTCTAAAGGTATAATACCCAGAGATGCCTTGATTGTTAAGTTCACTGTGGCTAAAGGCTCCTTTTAATGAAAATCATTGAGATAGAAAGAGAACGAGAAGCTGCAGGTATCACCTTCTTGGGAAGAAGGCGGCAGCAACTGAAGTGTCTGGACTGTCCTTCAAGAGAGGCCTCTGTATGTGCACGCCTACATTATTAGCAGGCCCTCACTTAGGTTTTACTGTTTACTTTTTTATTATAAAATAAACTATGATTATACTGCAATTGATCAAAATCTAAATAATCTACCTATTCTTAATTTTAAAAAGCACCATTTCCAAAAATAAAAGCATCATTTCATGAAAAAATTTTGTATTTGACGTTGTAATTTTCTATTCTGTTTAACTGAGACATTTTTCTTCTAATGTACTCACTAAAAATTAATATGGCATTATAATGTGTTAATATCTAAGTGCATGACCTACTCACATTTGTTTCCTTAAATTATGGGTTCATACATTCATATTTCAGAAAAACAAACCAACAAAAAACCCTCATCATCACTCTATCAAGTTCCAGAAAAAACACCCTCTTAGAATTTTTATAGGGACTGTAGGAATCTTACAAAAATTGATAAGGTCAATAGTTTTTCCTACCTCTGACCCTGACATCTTTTACCAGAAAGGAAAACTTACCCCTGGTAAAGGTTTCCCTAGTGGCTCTGATGGTAAGGAATCTGCTTTCAGTGTGGGATACCTATATTCTCCCCCTGGATCAGGAAGATCCTCCGGAGAAGGGAATGGCAACCCACTACAGTATTCTTGCCTGGAGAATTTCACGATCAGAGGAGCCTGGCAGGCTACCGTCCATGGGGTCACAGAGTGGGGCACAACTAAGCGGCTTTCACTCACTCATTCACCCCTTAGTAGAGTAATTCAATTCCCTCTCTATGTCCTCTATATCTGTATCAGGATTATTTCTAGCATCTATAAATAAATAAAATTAAGTATTAAAATAATAATTTTGTAAATTTTTAGTAAAATAAAAGTATTGTTTTTACTGTTGGTTTTGTAAACAGGATCTCTTTTCCATTATTTCATTTCTTTTTTTTTTACAGTATGGAAATCTAGTGACTTTTATATGTTTATTTTAAAATTGATAAATTTATTGAAGTGCCTTATTAGTTCTAATGAATTGTACGTTGTCTCCTAAACCTTTGTGAATACATTACATATTAACGCCCAATTTCTGGTAAATACTTGAAATTTATTATAATTACTCCTTATAAAATACTTTGGAAATAATATATAGTCTGAGTTCAGTATGTATACACATTTCTTTGACTAACTTAAAAAAATAAGGGAAGGAGGAGAGCCGTCTGTGAAAACAGGGAAGAATTATCTGTGTATGCCTATTATCTGGGTATGTGTGTGTGCTTAGTCACTCAGTCATGTCTGACTCTTTGCTACCCCACGGACTTCGGGCTCCTCTATCCATGGGATTCTCTAGGCAAGAACACTAGAATAGGTAGCATTTCCCTTCTCCAGGGGATCTTCCACACCCAGGGATCAAACCTGGATCTCCTAAATTTCAGGATTCTTTGCTGAGTCACTAGGGAAGCCCTCATCTGTATACAAAGTGTTATAATTAGCTCTCCTTTATATCATCCACTTCCATGCCTTTAACAGTCGTTTCCTCCTGGTCCTCTTTTCTAACAGGCAGTCAATCATCTCCTGCCAAAAATTCATGTCTACGTATCCAAGAGCAAAATCATCATCTTTTTCCACAGCTGTTAATAACTGATTTTTCTCCTGTGAATTTCCATTACATTGTATCTCGTCATTTAGAGTCTTGGTTCATTCTTTGTCCTTTTTCTCCTCTACAGGAAAACATAACTCTTAAAAGCAGATGCTAATTATTTACAAATGCCTGTAGCTCACAACACATATAGGCTCTTATCGAACATGGGATAAACTCAACTGAATTCCAGCTTTTCACAGATGGGCCATATCCTGACCCAGGAGTGGTGAGAACTGTTAGCCTGGACCATTGATGACAGGCATCCTTCCAGCTCATTTTGTTGCCTCGAATATACCCAGGCTCACTGAGCCCTCCTTCCACTGGTTCCCTCATTGGGACACACCCCTAGAAACAGCAGGTTCAGAATGTGAGTCTTTCATGGGACTAGCAGAGGTGCCACCTGGGGCGGGGCGAGGCAGTGCTGATGCAAGGAAGACCAGATCCTGGATAGGATGAGAGGACAATGGAGTTTGATCGCCAGGGACTGAAAAATCAAGAAATTGAGATCAGTCCTTTATTCAGACACAACATATGGGTACTGTACACCTACATTGCCTAGGACATTTACCTCTTCAATAATGAAGTGCTGTGTGCTCAGTCGCTCAGTCATGTCTGACTCTTTGGGACCCTTTGGACGGTAGCCTGCTGGGTTCCTCCCCCAGGGATCTTCCTGACCTGACCCAAGGATCAAACCTGCACGTCTCCTGCATTGTAGGTGGATTCTTTACTCACTGAGCCATAGGGGAAACCCTTAATAATGAAGATAAACTTGCAAATTATAAACTGTCCTTACTATAACAATAAGGAAAGTTACAGTATTCAGGGTTTCTGCTTGAATACGATCAGGTTCTTAAATATAGTTGTCAGTTCCTTCAAAGACCAGTACTAGGTTCCACCAAGATGTCAGATTCCTAGTAACAGTGACATATCAGTTAGCTTATCTTACTATTAGAAGCCTCCAAAAGAGGTAAATCGATGCTATCTTGGTATCCCTTCATCCCTAATATATTTTCTCAGTGAAAGCACACTCCCCTCTGGTTACATCACCCAGACGCTTACATCAAACTCGTTCAGAGCCGCAGCCAGCTCCCCGATGCCCGTGTGGCCTTTGGCTTCATCGGTGGGAGAGGTAGCTTGAGCAGCATTGGAGATGCCGGCAATGGCCTCCTGGACTTGTTTGAACACGTAATCTCGGTTGGCTCTGGTGGCAGCAACGTCTGGGTGGCGGAGAAAAGCTTGGGAGGCCGTGTACAGCATTGTGGCGTTCTTCTTCAGAGCTCCTCGAGCGGCTGCCATCTCATCTCGACAGTGAGGGTCCTTCAGCTCCTGTGTGTGCAAAACACAAATGTGAAGCTTGCCATGAAAGTATCTGTAACAGAGCTTAGAGTCACAGACTTCTAGGACCACATCAATTTTATTTGTATTCAGTTAATATTTAACTTTATTTGTTTATAAGATGCTGTGTAATGACTACATTATATGTGGTATTGGTATGTCATTAAATCTAATTTGTACTGATCAACACAAAGGTAAAAATGTAGAACTATAAGACATGAGATTGAGCAAACTCCAGGAGATGGTGAAGGACAGGGAAGCATAATGTACTGCAGTCCATGGTGTCACAAAGAGTTGGGCATGACTTAGCAACTGAACAATATGAAATAAAATATTTATACTCTCTGAATTCCAAGTTGAGATGCTCATTTCATGACATACATTATTTAACTTACCAGTCTAAAATCATAACATAAAACAATTTTGTACCTGGGAAATTCCATATGACCCAGCAATCCCACTCCTGGGCATATACTCCGAGAAAACTACAATTCTAAAAGACATGGATACCCCAGTGTTCACAGCAGCACTATTTACAATAGCAAGGGCATGAAAGCAACCTAGATGTCCATCAACAGATGAATGGATAAAGAAATTGTGGTAGATTTATTCAATGGAGTATTACTCAGCCATTAAAAGGAATAAATTTGAGTCAGTTGTAATGAGGTGGATGAAACTAGAGCCTCTTATACAGGCTGAAGGAAGTCAGGAAGAGAAAAACAAGTATTCTATAATAAAGCATATAGATTGAATTTAGAAAAACGCTCCTGATGAACTTAGTTGAGAATGGTCTTGTGGACACAGTGGGGGAAGGTGAGGGTGGGAGGACTTGAGAAAGTAGTATTGACATATATATATATATACTATTGTGTGCAAAATAGATAGTGGGAAGTTGCTAAATAACAAAGGGAGCCCAGCCTGGTGCTCTGTGATGACCTCGAGGGGTAGAATGGGGGGAAGGGGACAGAGGCTTAACAGGAAGGGGATATACATATATATGATGTCAAAATAGTACCCACTGGGGAGTTTCTTTATTTTCAGCTTTAAAGAGCATTATGATTATGAATGATTATATTATGATTATGAATGATTCACATTGTTGAACAGCACAAACCAACACAAAATTGTAATTTAATCCACCAAGTAAAAGTAAATAAAGCTTTTCAAAAATGCAATACAAATTTAAGAATTACATGTTAATATAGGAAAACAAGTGAAGAAGAAATATTTTTTCTACATATATTTTAGAAACCATCTCCTCTCTCCAGCTGCCAAGAATTTGTACATGCTGCTCTTCTCATGTGAAATATCTGAGCTTTCCTGTTCCAGCCTATCCTTTCCCTTGATGGGGCCCATCTCCTGAAAACCCACTCTCCATCCAACTCTCTAAGCTACCTCTCCTTCTAGCTGCCCCCACATGGCCCTCTTCCCTCCAATCATTAAAATGCATCATGTTAAGAGCAAAGAGCCCTAGTTATCTTGTTCAGTGGATCTTCAGTCAATAGCACAATGTCTGGCTCATAAAAATGCATCCAATAAATAATGCTGCAAGACTGTAAAAACTGAGCCACCAACAAAGTAAGTGGCTTGCGTGGATCAGTTAGTTATCAGCAGATGGAAAACCCAATCTTCAATCTTCTGACACCGTGCCTGCCTTCATAATCAATTACGATTATAAACACAGGAAATCAAACTCGTCTGATTTTGCTTACTGCATCACTGGCACTTCATTATCATTTTCACAATGCAGTTCAGTTTTATAAAAAACCACTGTTAATGGCAGATCGATCATTTTAGTTTAGGGTATAATAAAGAAAATAGATCACAGATGATTTGCTTTCTAAGTTTTGGATGCCAAAATAGTACCACTGGGGAGTGTCTTTATTTTCAGCTTTAAAGAGCATTGTTAAGAAAATGTTCACAGTATTTTTAGAAATATTAAAGGCAGTACTGTTCTCTCAGAGCCATGCAGGACTGCCAGCTGAGCATCTCTGGGAGAAAATTTCTCTAGTTTCAAAATGTATCATTAGAGGGTATTTGAACCACTGGGGTTCTATTCCTGTTTGCTCAGTTGGTACATGATAGATGGATGACCTGGAAACAGTAAATCGTATCCTCTCCTTTTTTTGGTCAAAATAATTCTGAGACCAGCACATTATATTTGATATCTAGGATTGGTAAGACAAACGGACAATAAGAAGTAAACAGTCAGACTTCCCTGGTGGCCCAGTGGAAAGGAATCTGCCTGCCAGTGCAGGGGCCATGAGTTTGATCCCCCATCCAGGAAGATTCCACGTGATGTGGGGCTACAGAGCCCATGCGCCACAACTTCTGCGCTTGTGTGCTGCAATTACTGAAGCCCACGTATCCTAGAGCTGCACACTGCAACTACTGAGCCCCGGCGCTGCAACTACCAAAGCCCATGTTCCTAGAGCCTGTGCTCTGCACCAGGAGAGGTCGCCGGAATGAGAAGCCTGTGAGCTGCAACAAAGAGGAGCCACTGCTCACAACTAGAGAAAGCCGCCAAGCAGCAACAAACACTCAAATAATTAAAAATAATGAAATATATATATTTATTTAAAAAAAGCAGTAAACAGTTGAGCCATCTATCCCCTTCTGCTTAGACACTAACAGATCAATGCCAGTCAACACAATTTCTAAACCGAGACAACTTATTGTTAGCCCTAAAGCTCAACACAGATAAATAGGGAACCAACATGTGCGGGAATCCTTTACACTGGACAGTCTAGGCAGTGCCATTGGAAGTTATCAAGGGTCTTAATTAACTTTCAGAATGCCTGGCCAGAAATTTCATATTCCATTCTGGGGTATCTACACTGATAAGAAAATCTAAATATGAAAGTGAGAAATAGAGGGTAGGAAATTCTTCCCATAAAGATATTTTTAGAAACATTTTTAATCACATGGAAGAAAACTGTAAACAATGTAAATGCTGAGTTATGAAGAACTGGTTAAGTAAACTACTGAAGTTCTCATTTGATGAACTCTTTATAAAGTAAAAGTGTTAGTTGTTCATTCATGTCTGATTCTTTGTGACCCCATGGACTGTAGCCTGCCAGGCTCCTCTGGGATTTCTCCAAGCAAGGATACTGGAGTAGGTAGCCATTCCCTTCTCCACAGAATCGTCCCAACCCAGGGATTGAACTCATTTCTCCTGTATTGCAGGCAGATTATTTACCATCTAGCCACTAAGGAAGTCCCTGGACTCTTTATGTGGATATTAAAAGACGTTTCCATAAAGTAATAAAATTGGTAATATAAATAAAAAGAATACAACATGCATACTTATATGTATAGCATGAATATAAATGTCAAAATATGAAGATAAGCAATTGAAAGGCAATCCACCAAAATATAAGTACCACGTTTTTGTGGCTGATAGATGGCTATGTGCCCCTTTTCCCCTTCTTTTCTAAATTTTCTTGAAAGAGTCTGAAATAGCAACTAGTTAAAATGATGCTAATGAGATAAAAATAAATCATATGTATGGGCCTTTTGAGATGAATAGCTCATATTATTCCCATGGATTTTAATACCAGTTACATGCTGATGATTTGATGAGGTTTGATCTCCCCTCATGTCTCTGCTATTTGACATTTCTACATGGATATCTTATAAGAATCTCAAAATCAATGTATTTAACTATGATATCTTGATACCGCTTGATACTGCTAGAAGACTGGCCACTTTCCAGTCTTCATCCATCTCAGTAAATTCACCACCATGAACATATTTGCTGAGACAGAACCTCAGATGTGAAATTGGTCTCATCACTCCCTAAGCTCCCATAGCCAGTTCCACAGCAGGTCCTGAGTGTTCTGTTTTCAGTGTAAATTTGGGCTCCCTAGGCTTTTCTCCATCTTTACAGCTGCCATGCTAAAGGAGACCATCTCTGTGGCAGGAAGGACAGGGCAGGGCCGCGGGACAGCTTCATCAAGTGTAGGCATTAGGCAGAAGACAAAGTCACTTCCATTTTTTTTCTCTCTTAATGAGACCACAATGCATGAAGGAATGGCAACTAAAACAGAAACTCTGCAGCATCTGAGCAAGAAACTCTGAGCATGAAAACCATGGAGCAGGTACAATATAAATGCAGGACCTTCCACATGTGGAAGGTCAAATGCGGGAAAATTTAAAGGGAAAAAACAGCTCTTAGAATACCTGTAGCGTGGCTTCAGGAGAAAAATGCCAGGACCAGGAGCTGATGCACGCTGGTACAATCCAGGACAAGGTTGTTGATCTGCCATTTATCTTGTAGCCCTTTGAATGGGTAGGGGTCTTTTTGATTAGGGATTGAACATTCACTGAGGGAAGAGCTGATGTATGTCCAAAGGACTCCCACACTCCTCTCCTTAACTTGTGCTTATGCCCTGAATAAACTGCTACTTTGTTCTCTTTGCTCCTCAGCCTCAGGTGTTGAAACAAGCTAAATAAATAGCTTCTGGGCCTTAAACCTTTGCTTCAGAGTAACTTCACTTCTAACCACACTACACATTGTGGGATACTAAGCAAGACTCCACCTGAAGAAAGGATTCTGTTGATAACAAAATACCTGAAAGTAATCGCATGTACTAAAATCACACAAACTCTGGGAAATAGTGAATGACAGGGAAGCCTGGCATGTTGTAGTCCATGGGGTCACAAGGAGTCAAACACAACTGAGCAACTGAACAACAACAAAATCATGCCTGTGTGGCCATCACAAAGCACTAGAAGCTTTTTAGGGAAAGGGATCAGATCTTGGTCAAATTTGTTACCCAGGTATTACTTCTGTTTGGTACAGATGAACACTCAAAATGTTGGCTAGAACTTTCCTGCTGGACATAGAGAACATTAGAAGAAGTCACTGGAAGTTGCCAGAAATCCTGGGAGCAGTTAAGAGGGCAGGTGAAGAGGATTTGAACAAATCTCCCCATATTTAAAGATGCTATTTGCTAAGAAGAAAGAAAAAGATACAATCTTTGGAACACACAATTCTAATGGTCCCTACAGAACAAACAGAGCTGGCCAAATGGAGGTGCCATCTTGGGACAATGGGGAGCAGAGAAAACGCAAGCCACCCACTCTCATTAGTGTGACTCAGTACCTGTGCTCTCCTTCCCTCTTCCACTCCACCTGCTCCCTCTCTCTCTCTCTGCCTTTCCTCTATTTTTCTTCATGTTTTCTTAATCTTTTTCTTTTTTTTTTTTTTTTTGATTTTTTTTTTCTTAATCTTTTTCATAAAAGTTTTACTCTGCATGCTGCACACTTGGGAGAGAAGTGTTGTATATATATATGGCGCTGTCCACAGGGTGGGGAGGTAAAAACTGAAGGCCAAGGGCAGTGCCCAGGGAGTGGCCACAGTGCCACACCAGTCTGACACTTTTTATTTCAATCAGGTCAGACATCGAGAACAGTCCTGTGGTGTGAAGGGGGGGAGGTACAGGGAGGGATGGATTGGGAGTTTGGGGTCAGAAGATGCAAACTCTTACATGCAGAATGGATAAACAATAGGGTCCTGCTGTTTAGCAATAGGAATTATGCTCAATATCCAGAGTTAAAACATAATGGAAAAGACTATTTTTAAAAAACTGTATCTATATGTATAACTCAATAACTTTGCTGTACAGCAAAAATTCACACATTATTCTAGCTATGTTGCAAAGATGGGAGAGTGTGAAATTACAGTTTTTAATGTAATTTCTTACATTAAAAAATAAGTAAATAAAGGTCAAAAAAAAGAGAGAAAGGTTAGAGTCTGGTGGGGTTGGCAGGGTGGTCCCCACCAGTAAAGCGGGTGGCCTGCAATCAACTGTAAGTACCCAGGAGGCCTGGGAGTGCCAGCAGTGCACAGTGGGGCCAGAAGTGACCCAAGTCGGAAACTGCCTTTGTGATCACAGGTCCTAGGGTATCTGATGATCTGACAAGCGGTTGATGCAGCCGATGATGCACTGTCCAGGTCTACAAAACTGCAAGGTTACGTAAACTTACTCACTTTTTCCCCTTGTTGTTGTTGTTCAGTCGCTCAGTTGTGTCCAACTTTTTGCAGCCCCATGAACTGCAGCATGCCAGGCATCCCCATCCTTCACTATCTCCGGGAGTTTGCGCAAACCCATGTCTACTGAGTCAGTGATGCCATCCAACCATCTCATCCTCTCCCGCCCCCTTCTTCCCCTGCCCTCAGTCTTTCTCAGCATCAGGGTCTTTTCTCCCCTAGATTTCCAAAATTTTTCCTACCTGTTGTCTTCTCGCAGCTACATAGTTAAGTTTCACCATCTCTTTTCCAAATTCTTTAAAGCGATTTGCAAGGTCTTGCTCATTTGTGGCATTTTTGACAGCTTCCAAGGCCTCCTCCACCTGAAACAGACAAACAAAAAAATCCAATATATTTATAACTGGATAGTATTTCAATACTGGACTTCACTGGTGGCTTAGTGATAAAGAATCTGCCTGCATCACAGAAGATGCTGGTTTGATTCCTGGGTGGGGGAGATCCCCCTAGAGAAGGAAATAGCAACCCACTCCAGTATTCTTGCCTGGGAAGTCTCATGGAGAGAGGAGCCTGGTGGGCTACAGTCCAAAGGTTGCAAAAGATTCAGACATGACTTAGTAAATAAACAACAACAAATTTCAACATTGCTAAACCTGTTAGAAGTACCCACAAGCATTTATAATAAGAAAATTACATACTATTTTTTATACAAAAGATGCATGCATGCTGTTACTTCAGTCATGTTCTATGCTTTGCAATCCTATGCACTGTAGAGAGGCAGGCTCCTCTGTCCATGAGAATCTCTAGGCAACAATATTGGGGTGGGTCACTGTGTCCTTCTCCAGGGGAATCTTCTGACCCTGGAATGGAGCCTGCGTGTCTTAGGTCTCCTGCATTGACAGGAGGGTTCTTCACCACTAGTACCACTTGGAAATCATTATATATAAAAGATAATAACTGCTAAACTTCTAAATCATATAAAACACTACATTGTTTGTATTTTGAGCTGTGATTTCCATAAGGAATATGGACTTTTACCTTCAAGTAGAAAGATAAAGAAAAATAAACTTAAGAAGACGTATGGAGGTAAAAACAAACACCAGCAATCTTCACAGGAGGAAATGTTTTGTAAACAAAAACTGGAGGAACTCTTGGGCTGCAGAAAGCTTGAGATAGCTTAAATCTGCATCTTGGCATCACCTCAAAATCTGCAGCAAAAGGACTGCAATTTTATTTTTATTTCATTTATTTCTTTACTTATGGCTATGCTGAGTCTTGGTTGTAGCACACGGGCTCATCAACGCTGCTGGCAGGATTTCTCTTGTTGTGGTGAGCAGGGCCTACTCTCTAGTTGCAGCTTTGGGGCTCTAAAATATGGGCTCAGTAGTTGTGGCAGATGGGCTTAGCTGCTCCAAGGAATGTGGAATCTTAGTTCTCAGACCAGGAATCAAACCCGTGTTTCCTATATTGGCAGGAAGATTCTTAAGCATTGGACCACCAAGGAAGTCCTAGGGATTGTAATTTTAAGCTGTGATTATGCCTTGCCATTCCATAAAGGAGAAAACAGTGAGCCTCAAGAAGTAAGTGAATTTGAAGTTTTGTTGCCATTTAAGGTGGCATCAACTAGGATGAACAGAGTAACAATCACTGGAAATAACCAAGAACATAATCTTGAGTGAACAAGGCACAAGATGGAAACTATATTTGCAAAATCAAAAGTTCTTAGTTTCGAAGGGAGTCTGGTGGAGAGGTCTCAACTAGTATAGGCTTTTGAGAAAGGCAGCAGAAAAAAAGAGAGAGAAATAGTAGCTCTGAGAGTTGGACCATAAAGAAGGCTGAGCGCCAGAGAATTGATGCTTTCAAATTGTGGTGTGGAGAAGACTCATTAGAGTTCCTTGGACAGCAAGGAGATCAAACTGATCAATCTTAAAGGAAATCAACCCCGAATATTCATGACTGACGCTAAAGATCTAATACTTTGGCCACCTGATGCTAACAGCGTACTTATTGGAAAAGACCCTGATGCAGGGAATGATTGAAGGCAAAAGGAGAAGGTGACGGCAGAGGATAAAATGATTACATAGCATCACTGACACAATGGACATGAATTTGAGCGAACTCTGAGAGACAGTAGAAGACAGAGAAGCCTGGCAAGCTGCAGTCCATGAAGTCACAATGAGTCGGACACAACTTAGTGACTGAACAGCAACAAAGCTCTGAAAGAGTGATAAAAAATACAGAGAATGCATGGCCTACTGCAGAATTCGAATTGCCTCTTGTAGTTTAGACTGAATCGAAAGACAACGTACAGACAGCTCATGGTTGAGAATGTAGGGATCCAAATGACCACTAAAGTGGCTAGAGAAAGTCACAGGTTAACACAGTACCAAGTGATAGCGATACACAATTTGTTTAAACTTGACACAGTCACAAAGGTTGCTAATCCAACCTCCTCACCAAGTTTCACTGGGTGGAGGAAGAAAATGGTGTATATAAACAAGTGATAATGGATACCATCATATCCTTTCCTCCGTAGATATTACAATACCATTCAGTTTACCCAACAGACTACCATTTCATTAAGGAAAGAGTTGCAGCCAGAATGGAGGTGATTTATAAAGATGGTGAAAGGAGCTCAATCTAGACTCCAGATAAAATTGTTTCCATTCTCATCATCTATGAAGATTCTTTATCTTTTTTTTTTCTATTTGTAAAAATACAAAATTATTTAATTCATCAATTTTTATCTTTTCCAATTCCTGGGCAGGCTTTAATTATCCTCAAGGAAAAGAGAAGCATAGTTTAAAACAGAACTGTTGTGTGTTAGGATGTCTTTTAGGCACTCGAGTCAAAGGGCATTTTATAGTATGAAATGACTCATTTAAACAGTTTCACAGATTAATGAGAATCTCATATCTCAAACCTTTAAAACAACACATCAGTGATGTCTCCCTTTCTAATAGATTTATAGCATGGCTATCAGCAGCGCCACTGAGAGGAAGCTCTTGGCAGTTAATTTGCTCCTGCTGCTTATTTGAGTTGTAAATCTTTTCTTAGGACATAAAAATCTGGCCCCAGGGAAGAACAAAATAATTATCTCAGAAGGAACTAAATCTTGGGTTTGTCTTATTTTATATATACATACTTATATAAAACAGGCTTCTTGTTGGTTTTTAATCAGGCCAATTTGGAGTATTTATTTTGCTTTGTTACACATCACTTATTTCCTTATTGTTTTTCTCTGAAGAATCCAGATGCTGGTCTGAATTTATGTTTCTAATTCAATGAAGTTCCTTGGAAGAGCAACACCAGTGATTGTGTCTATCTGTGAAAAGGTAGACTTTGTCATACTCAGAGTTCCAGAGTGGCAGGGATCTAGTGAGAAGCTCTCATATCGAAACACACTTCTGAACCTATCCAACACCCCACAGAAACGGAGAGAATGGAATTAACATCTAGGATTTAGGATACTCTCACTGGCCCAGTACTATTAAAGAGATAAATGATACACACAGAAAGCGGGAGAGAGAAAGAGAGAGAATAAATACAAAGTGAAAGGGACA
The DNA here is from genome assembly GCA_006410615.1 of Neotragus moschatus. Taxonomy (NCBI): domain Eukaryota; kingdom Metazoa; phylum Chordata; class Mammalia; order Artiodactyla; family Bovidae; genus Neotragus; species Neotragus moschatus. The sequence continues at coordinate 76,278 of SJYA01001600.1, forward strand.
CAGATGAGGAAGAAGTGAAAAAAAAAAAAAAAAACAGGGTGGGAGAGAAATGCGCAGCATCCAGGCACTTCTGAAAAGTCAAAAGCAATATGAAAATCAAGTTTTTGCTTTTGAACAGAGCCAATGTTCTTTTGCTATTTTCAGGTGTCTGGAGAAAGGAAATTGACTTCTACATGCCAAGCAATGAATCCTTCTGCCAGTGCAGGACACCAGAGACTCCGGTTCAATCCCTGGACTGGGAAGATACCCTGGAGTGAGGAATGGCAACCTACTCCAGTATTCTTGCCTGGAAAATTCCATGGACAGAGGAGCCTGGTGGGCTGCAGTCCATGGGGTCACAAAGAGTTGGTCACAACTGAGCAACTGAGCATACACACACAATAGTGAAGCAAACATCTTAAAAGGTAATCCTTATGTAGAAAAGGAATCCAAGACACTTTGTCCACCTACCTGCCTCACAATGACACATATAGGTCAGTATGTGTAGGGAGGGCGGGCTATGGAGTCAGACTGGCCTGTGTTTGAGCCCCAGCTCCGTCATTTGTTAGCTCTGTGATCCAGGGCAAGTCACTTAACCTTTCTGAGTTCCAACTCCAATGTCTTCATAAATAATATGAAGGCAATAGAGTCCAGATACTACAAAAGGTTGTTCTAAGAATAATACTAGATACAAAATGAAAAAGAGAAGAAATAAAAATGGAAAATATAAGGTGGCCAACTAAGTTCTAATAAATATAAATGGGCTAAATGTTTTAATTAGAAAACAGAAATTCTCAGATGGGGCCTTTACAAAGATCCTGCAATATGTCATCTATAAGAGACAATTTGAATAAAATGATATAAAATGTTGAAAATTAAAAAATGAAACCTTCTACACTAATGAATTTATAAACCTACTTGAAATTGATAAATAGGTAAAATGCCAATATTGATTTTAAAAAAAAGTAACAGAACTCGAAAAGACCAAAGAATGTTATAGAAATGGACATGGCAGCCAAAGATGGCTTTTCTACTCTTTTCCCAAACAAACCAGGCACATTAGGTGGGTGAAAAACGAAATGTAAAATAGCAAATACATAGCAGAATGCCTGTCAAGAATTAGGAGCTCTTTTCACAGACACAGGTTTCCCAAGTAGCTCAGTGGGTAAAGAATCGCCTGCAGAGATGCAAGAGAGGCAGGTTCGATGCCTGGGTAGGGAAGATCCCCTGGAGGAGGGCATGGCCAGCCACTGCAGTATTCTTGCCTGGATAATCCAATGGACAGTGAAGCCTGACAGGCTATATAGTTCATACAGGACTGAAGTGACTGAGCGCATGCGTGCACACACACACACACACACACACACACACACACACAGATACTGACTTGCTATATAGTCCACCTAAGGGTAAACATTGTTTCTGAATGATTGTAAAAAGGAAAGACTACATCTTGCTCATGGACTATTTGCAGGTAACACGAAATCTGGAAATAGTGGAAGGACCTGGTGGTCTCATGGGGGGACTGTTACAAGGGGAGTTTGCCAGGGCTCTGTGTGCCAAGCTGGATTGGGAAATCACTTCCAACAGGCTGATAAAGAGGCCCTCAGAGCAGCTGCCACATCCTTCCTTGTAATGAATACCCTCCGGACCTTGGGCACTACTGGCAGCTGTTTTCACAAAAGCCAGTCTGGGCTGAGAACACCAGTGCAAGAACCCTCAGCTCTGGCAGGTCTGCCTGTCCTTAATACTGGAGCCTGTGCGTGGGAACAGCTGAGAAAAGTGAACATTCCAGACAGGATATTACAGTGTCCTCTGTCTTTACTGGATTTAGAAATTATTTTCAAGCTTATCTCTCACAACTCTTAAAATCTTTGATCTTCTCACAGAGTCTGCTCAATATAGCCCTTACCCCCATTTCCAGAGCAAACCTACTTGCCACTATTATTTACTCCACAATTGCGGCAATGTGTTTGAGACAGACTCTTTAAATCTAGTCTCCAACTTTCCTGATTGAAATTTCACTCATTTATTTTGACATCATAAAAGGAGACTGAGAATTCATGTACTAACTGAATACTTTTTAAGCACCTTCTAGGGCCAAGGCCGACATACAAGGCTGGGCACAGCACCGGACACAGGAGTCTGCCCCTCCTCCTGGACTGTGTGATACAGTCACTGTCCATGTTGTTACGATCAACATCTCTGTTTGGACAGATGGACTTCATTCCAGGGTCCTAATCTTGATACTCAGTTGACTGGACTTTAAGTGACACCCAATAAAACGATTTAAAACAATAAGGCCCCTATGTACAAACTTTCAAGTTGTGGACCTTCAAAGATGCCAACATGCATTCCCTAAACTGAGTGAAATTGCAGCTTGCCCTCCGTCTCCTGTTGCTGGTGATCCTTCAGCTTCACCATCTCCCACTTCGCCTTCCTCCCCCAGTCAGTAGCTCTTGTCTGTTCACTCAATGCCAGCCCCTGTATGCCAGCTGTTGTACTGGCCTAGCGTACTTTTCAAGGCACTATATTGCAAGATGAAAGTGTTTTATTTTTCAGTTTGTTTTATATGTATTATTTGTGTGAAAAGTACTATAAACCTATTACAGTACAGTACTACAGAGCTGACCAGGTTAGTTGGATACCTATGCTAATTTTGTTGGACTCATAAACAAATTGGACTTACGAACACACTCTTAGAACTGAACTCGTGTGTACGTAGCGGACTCTGGTATGTTATACGACATACTCTCGTTAGGATCTGGATTTATACTGATATTTTAAACTCTTAGGTTGGAGGAAAAATAACTGCAGTTTTGGACTCTGAATTTTAAATCATTATAACTATGCTCAAGTACATCTTTATTAATCAAAATAGGAACCATTGCAATCCACACATTTTTGTCAATGAAAAAAAAGCTCGTTTATTCCTGTAGCATAAAAATCTATACTTCATGATTTGACAAACTCTTGGAAAGCATTTTCTGAGTCCTGCTAGTTGTGGAAGCATTTTCGCTGCAAAAGTTGTCGAGACTCTTGAAAAAGTGGTAGTTGGCTGGCAAGACGTCAGGTGAGTATAGCAGATGAGGCAAAACTGTGTAGCCCAGTTCATTCACCTTTGGAAGCATCAGTTGTGTGACATGCAGTCTGGAGTTGTCTTCGGGAACTGGGCCCTTCCTGTTGACTCATGCTGGCTGCAGGCACTGCAGTTTTCAGCGCCTCTCATCGATTTGCTGAGCATACTTCTTAGATGTAATGTTTTCTCTGGGATTCAGAAATCTGTACTGGATCAGAGGGGCAGCTAGACCACCAAACACTGACCACGACCCTTTTTTTTGGTGCAAGTTTTGCTTTGGGAAGTGCTTTTGAGCTTCTTCTTCGTCCAACCACTGAGCAGGTTGTAGAAAATCCATTTTTTTGTCATGTATCACAATCCAATAAAGAAATGGTTCATTGTTGTTTCCTAGAATGAGAAGATGGTACTTCAAAATGACTTTTAAAAAAAACTTTTAGATCATGAGGTACCCACTTATCAAGCTTTTTCACCTTTTCAATTTGCTTCAAATGCCAAATGATCAAAGAATGGTCGACACAGTTCTTGGGCAACTTCCAGTGTAGCTGTAAGAGCTTCAGTGATGGCTCTTAACTGGTTGTTGTCAGCTTTCAATGGCTGGTCATTATCCTCCTCATCTGCAAGGCTCCCATCTCCTTTGTAAAATTTCTTGAACCACCAATGCACTGTATGTTCGTTAGCAGTTTCTGGGCCAAAGAGTAGTTGATGTTGCAAGCTGTCTCCACTTCTTTATGATTCATTTTGAACTTGAACAAGAAAATTGCTAGAATTTTCTTTCTGTCTAACATAATTTCCACAGTCTAAAATACACATAAAATAAGCAGCAAGCAATAATTCATTAACCAAAAATGCAAAGCAAGAAATGTGTATTAAAATGATGTGTAACATTGTTACTGAAACAGTATGTGTGTGGAGTCTGGCTCCAGCTCAAAAGCCAATAAACAGGCCAGGTTGGTAGAAAGGAAAGTTTGCTTTATTTCAGATGCCAGCAACTGCGGGGTGGGGGGAGGGTGGCAGACATCAGTCCAAAGGCTGATATCTGTCCAAAGCAGAGGGTGAGGGCTTTTTATAGACAGTCAGGGGAGTGGTTACATGCAGAAACAGCACAGTCATCTCTAACAGTCATATTGAAATTGGTCATTAGTGGTCTGACTAGCATCATCTTGGTTGTTTTAGCTACAGTTCATCTTCAGTTCCAGGATGCACTTGTTCCCATTTCTTTACAGTCAATTCTCAGAATTGTGGCAGCCCAAGTCAACTTATATGCAAAATACATCATGAGAAACACTGGGCTGGATGAAGCACAAGCTGGAATCAAGACTGCAGGGAGAAATATCAATAACCTCAGAGATGCAGATGACACACCCTTATGGCAGAAAGTGAAGTCTCTTGATGAAAGTGAAACAAGAGAGTGAAAAAGTTGGCTTAAAGTTCAACATTTAGAAAACTAAGATCATGGTATCCGGTCGCATCACTTTTCAGTGAATAGATGGGGAAACAGTGGCTGACTTTAAATTTTGGGGCTCCAAAATCACTGCAGATGATAACTGCAGCCATAAAATTAAAAGATGCTTACTCCTTGGAAGGAAAGTTATGACCAACCTAGATAGCATANAGCCATATCCGACTCCTTGTGACCCCATGGACTGCAGCATGCTAGGCTTCCCTGTCCATCACCATCTCCCAGAGCTTACTCAAACTCACGTCCATTGAGTCGGTGATGCCATCCAACCATCTCATCTTCTGCCACTCCCTTCTCCTCTTGCCTTCAATTTTGGTAGATTCCAAACTAATTATGATAATCAAGAGGCTCCCCACCCTACATCTCTCTCTGACTGCCCCTCCCACCTAACCCTCTCTGCTCCAGCTACGATTCAACCCTATTCTTGTGAATACTCCAAAATTTTGCCTCACTCTCGTGCCTTTGTTCTGTCCTCGGTTTGTGAAGCTCTGTGTAGGTAAAACTTTCTGCCCCACCTGAATCCATCTCCCCTCTTATGCAAGAACACCCCAGCTGTGAGCAGTAAAACCATTCTCTTCTTGAGCTGGTTATCAAATCCCAATTCATGCTTTCTGCCTGCTCTGTGAACACATGGCTGAGCCCTTTAATAATTGTTCCTTTGTTAAGATTTGTAGGGAGAGTGTGCCAGACAGGTGACAGAGGAGGAAGGGGTTTTGTTTGCTGGTCCTGGAGGGCTCCCTGGACAGAGGCAGCAGCAGGCGCAGCTTCTCCAACACCAGGTGCCCCCAGGGGTGATTCTGTAGTGGAGTGTCTCCAGAAAGACATCTCTTCATGAGCAATTTTTTTCTTGACTCCCTAAAGGGCAGATTTCTAGCAAGTTCCATTGGCTTGTGTGGCACCTCAGTATCCCTTCTAGAATCCACTGATCCAGGAACATCTGGATCCTGGCCCTGGTGTGGGTGGGCTCTCTCTCAAGGGCTCCTTCCATCTGCCATTCCTATACTCCATTCTTCCTAGTCAATCCCTTGTTGCTCTTATCAGAGCTAATAACTCTTCACGTTAAACTTTCTGTGCTCAAATTACTGTGAAGGTTCACTCACTACTGGACAGAATGATGCCTCCTCTACTCTTTGACGTGGGCCAACTTCTTTCCAGGGGGTTCCCTGGTGGTCCAGATGGTAAAGAATCTGCCTGCAATGCAGGAGACCCCGGTTTGATGCCTGGGTTAGGAAGATCCTCTGGAGAAGGAAATGGCAATGCACTCTGGTATTCTTGCCTGGAGAATTTCATGGACAGAGGAGCCTGATGGGCTACAGTCCATGGGTTCACAAACAGTCAGACATGACCAAGTGACTGACACTTTTTCACTCTTCACAGGCTCTTTCCACACCCTCAACTCCTAGCTCTCAGCTTCAAGCTTGGGCTTGTGACCCCAGCCTGTTCAATCTGATTCAAGCAACTGATTCAGGAAAACACAAATCTCATTCTGTTCACTGAGACCCATTCCTAAGTCCTGTCTTTCCCAATCACATTGCCCTTCTTCATATTATCCTGAATTCCCCAACAATACATTTGGTTAAACTGATCTCATTCTTGTCTTGCAGGTGTGGTGAGGGAGAGGAACAGTGTTGACCAAACTCAGAAATCAGCACGTCTCATTTCCCCTCTAAATAATTAACTCAGAGATATGTATCTGATTTAGAAGCCGACAGACCCAACAAGCTTGTGGAACGTTTATTTGAGCTTCTAAGGAAGAGAATTTCTTTTTTGCTATCTCTAGAAGCATGTAATCGTAGTCATGAGAAAAGGGCCTACAGAGAAGAGTGTTCTTCCTGAGAAAACATAGAAACTGGTCCTTGTCACAGGTCCTTGTCACTGGTCCTTGTTTGTACCTTGATCAAGCTCTGCCTGAAGCCGACTGCCTTTGGATTTGTAGTCTGGTGAGTCAATATATTTCCTTTTTGAAAGACTAAGTTGGGTTGGGTTTGGTTATTTAAAAATGGAGAACTTCCTAATTATTGTATTTTCCTTCCAGATGAGACCACAGCGATATGCACAATTTCCCCAACATGCACTGTACTCTTTCTTAATGTCTCCCCCACTACCAGCCTATAAAGTTTTAAAGGTAGGAGCTGAGTCTTATTTACCTTGGAAGTTATGTATCGTGGCACAATGTTCTGCACACAGTACGCACCCAATAAGCATCTCTTGAAAGGATAACTGAATAAACAGACAAATTTTAAACAACCCAGCTATATGAAGTCAATGCTATGACAGCTCTGATGAAAAAGGTATGCTAAGAATATGGGCAGTAATTTCTACATTTATAATTAGAGACAAGGATGTTTTATACTAATTGCTTGCTGTTATTTCAAACATAAGAGCCACATTATATGCAGCAGAAATTAATGCAACATTGCAAATCAACCATACTATCATCAGAAATATTTTAAACCATATGAGAACTGCAGAGGGAAACATAAGACTATTGAGAAATAATGTTACTGGGGATTCTCTAGTCCATTTGATGCTAATGTTACAAAAAGTATAGATAANATAAGAGCCACATTATATGCAGCAGAAATTAATGCAACATTGCAAATCAACCATACTATCATCAGAAATATTTTAAACCATATGAGAACTGCAGAGGGAAACATAAGACTATTGAGAAATAATGTTACTGGGGATTCTCTAGTCCATTTGATGCTAATGTTACAAAAAGTATAGATAATGTTAAACCTACCCCCCCAAACAACTGGGCAACAGCATTATATTTGGCCCCTGGTAGTATCAAAGATAGCCTGAATTTTCTGAGACGCTGACTAAAGGGTTGTATAGTCTATGTTGCTGTTGGCTTTCCAAGGAGAAGTTCTGAGACAATTGAGAACATCATTATTCCAGGAGTCAGCTTGAGTACAGAAAAAAGTGATTGTTTCCTCTAACATACTCATGTCTAGGTGAGTTTGTGTGTAATGTCATCACCAATGCCAAGAACCGAACAATAGAATCTGATTACATTCATTCGGAGACTAGGGAAAATAAATATCGCTCTTCTCAATCACTGATTGAAATGCGAAACTCCTTTCAAAGTGTGAAGTGTCACATCTCAGCCTAACACACTGACAATGTCAACTGATTATAGGATACACCAGGTGTCTGCAGGGAATCACTCACCAGCAACTTCAACAATACAAGTGATTATAATTCAGTAGTTTTTAATGATGTCTGATGTGCAAATGATTCTTTTAGCTTCACTCAGGAACATAAATTCCCACTTTGGCGATAACTCAGCTTTGAACTATATGTCACTCACTATTTCATCAGTAACTTCTTGAATTTAAAATAACTACAGTAGCAAAAACCTTTGACAGCCCTATCGAATCTTTAATAAAATATATTCAAGAGAGCTCAACATTAAAGCACACGTGAATACTTACAAAATAAGGCAACTAGCTTCATATGAGCAGTTAGAATATCTATGTGTGTGTGTGCTAAGTTGCTTCACAGTCATGTCTGACTCTTTGCAACTCCATGGACTATAGCCCGCCAGGCCTCTCTGTCCATGGGACTCTCCAGGCAAGAAAACTGGAGAGGGTTGCCAGGCCCTCCTCCAGGGGATCTTTCTGACCCAGGGATCAAACCCGTGTCTCTGATGTCTCCTTCATTGGCAGACAGGTTCTTTATCATTAGTGCCACCAGGGAGGCCCAGTTATATGAAAAGATGAACTATACCAGCATAAAAATTTAAGTTTACAAACGTAATTTTAAGGTAGCAGAATGCAAAAACCTATACTCTGCCAAATCACACAGTCTCTGTAGAATTCCCAATTCTTTACTTGATTTGAACGATTTACTCAGGATTATTCAATTTGCCAACAATTACCTACAGGGTGCGGGACAGAAAATAAAGGCAGGCATTTTAGAAGAATAAATGGAATCTCCTTCATCTACTCAGTGAATTATTGATGCAAAAACATGGCAATATGTTTCTGATAAGAAGGCAATTCTGTCCATGTTCCTGTAAGTTACTCAGAAACAAGAAAATAAATCAATATCTGGAAAGAACAGCAATAAAGTTTTGGCACACGGCCTAAAAGATAAAAAGTAAAATATTATCTGTAATGCTCAAAGGTAAAATAGCTATGCAGTAGTTAACACGGCAAGAAGCTACAGGACTCCCTATAGTGTGTTAATTAATCTTCAGATCCAACAGGAAATCAGCTTACTACTTTATTATCATTAGGAATCATCTGATACTCTTTTGCCCATCTATGTTCTATCATCCATTTGGTAAAGAAATTCATTTTATTTGGAAGAAACCTTGATAACAGCATGAATGATCGTTTGTGACCTGCTCCATCAAAACAGGTCACGACATTTCCTTCATCTCCCATGTGGCTCAGTTGCTCAGTCGTGTCCCACTCTTTGCAACTCCATGGACTGCAGCCCACCAGGCTCCTCTGTCCATGAGGATTTCCCAGACAAGAATGCTGGAATGGGTTGCCTTTTCCTTCTCTAGGAGATATTCTCAACCCACGGACCAAACCCACATCTTCTGTGTCTCCTGTATTTGCAAGTGTGTTCTTTACCACTTAGACACCTGGGAAGACCCTCATCTTAAGTTACAAAACAAATAAATAGATGCTAGCAGACAAATTTGTTTATTAGAGGATGTGCTGCTATGGAAAAAAAACAAAAATGCTAAGTAGAATTGTATACTATGTCTATTTGTAATTAATTGTTGGCACATTGTCTTTTTCACCTGGTTGGAGCACTAGTCCCATCACAGGACAACCTGATTAACTCAGTTAACACCAGAATCTGCAGTTCCCCAAGGACACCACAAGAGGGCACCATTCCACCACTACTGTCCCCTGCAGAGGTTATACTTTGAGTACAACAAATGTGTTATTTAGTCTTACAATCATTTTTAATTTTATTGCTGACAGTCTGACAGGACTACTTAATATTGCTGGGTTGACCTTTCCACATTTTGTGCTAAATCTTTTTTTTTTTTTTTACTTCTCTTAATCTGCTGTATCGGGAAGAGGATATAATTGACTCTACATTAGGACAGGCTGCAGTGTGATACTACCAGCGACAGCACTGGTCAAAACAGACGGATAAAAGGCAGTATTCCAAGCATCAACTGGTGCCATGCAGCACCCTACAGACCCAGGCTTCATGAGCACCAGCCACGTGTGGGCCGATCAGAGGGAGTATTTTTTTTTAGCTTTCATCACTCCCCAGAAGGAGCAGAAATGGCTTGCCACAGAACATGCATGCATGCGTGTTCAGTCTTGTTCAACTCTTTGCGACTCCACGGATTGTAGCCTGCCAGGCTCCTCTGTCCATGAGATTCTCCAGGAAAGAATATTGGAGTGGACCCTCCTCCAGGGAATCCTCCCAAGCCAGGAATCAAACTCATGTCTCCTGCATCCCCTGCACTGGCAGGCAGGTGTTTTACCACTGAACCACCTGGGAATCCCAGCACAGAGAATGCTAACATATAAGACGTAAAGTTAATTTCCTTAGTTCCAGTCTTGTTCTCCTTGTAAAAGAAGACGGTCCCTCTGGGGAAAGATTTTTCTTACAGTGTGGCTTTTGAAGACTAGGCAGGTTGTAAGACAAAGATAAGAAAACTCTTCAACACACTTGAGAACAAAGTCATCCATAGCCTAAAAGATGCACATAACTCAGTGGGGCTGCAGGAATAACAGCCAGTACTGTGGCCTGAGAGTGGCTGCGGAATCTGACAAAGGTGACAGGTGCCATTGACCAGACACTTACTTTGCACAAGACTCTGTGACAAATGCATCATAGGAATTTCCCCGTTGAGAACTCCCCACGGCTCTGAGGGCTGCACTGTCATTAGCCTTCATATCAACAGATGAGGTGTTTGATGAGGTTTTAGTTTTTACATTATATATATACATGGGCTTCCTAAATAGCTCAGTTGGTAAAGAATCCGGCTGCAGTGCAGGAGACCCCGGTTCAATTCCTGGGTCGGGAAGATCTCCTGGAGAAGGGATAGGCTGCCCACTCCACTATTCTTGGGCTTCCCTGGTGGCTCAGCTGATGACAAATCTGCCTGCAATGAGGGAGACCTGGGTTCAGTTCCTGCGTTGGGAAGATCCCCTGGAGAAGGGAAAGGCTATCCATTCCAATATTCTGGCCTGGAGAATTCCATGGACTATGCTGTATGGTTCATGGGGTTACAAAGAGTTGGACATGACTGAGCGACTTTCACTTCCACTTTATACACATATTTATTGAATACAGTTGATTTATAATGTTGTTAGTTACTATTGTACAGCAAAAAGATTCAGTTGTACATCTTTCTTTATATTCTTTTCCATTATAGTTTATCATGTGACACTGAATATAGTTCCCTGCGCCATCTAGTAGGACCTTGTTTATTCATTCTCTGTATAAAAGCTTACATCTGCTAACCCCAGCCTCCACTCGGTCCCTCCTCCAGGTACCCCCTGCCTTGGCACCCACCAATCTGTTCTCTACGCATATGAAGGTTTTATGTGGTAGGTTATGACAGGCTGGGAAGTGGACACCAAATAAGATTACACCCAGGCTGTCTGACTCCAGTGGCCAAAAGATTGAGCATAATATTACACTGCCCTTCAATATCCTCTGAAACAGGTAGTCTCTCTGCATATCGCTCGCCTCATCCAACTTGCAAGAGCCTTTCCTGGTTTCTGAGGCCTACTCTCTGGGGGCTTCCCAGGTGGTACTAGTAGAAAAAGAACCCACTGACCAATGAAGCAGACACAAGAGAGGTGGGTGCGATCCCTGGGTCGGGAAGATACCGTGGAGGAGGGCACGGCAACCCACTCCAGTATTCTGGCCTGGAGAATCCCATGGACAGAGGAGCCTGATGGGCTACGATGGTCTATAGGGTCTCAAAGAGTTGGATACTATTGAAGCGACTTAGCAGGCACACACTCTGTGGGAGAAAATTCCCAAGCAGGTTCTGCTCTGTGTCCCTTGGCTCCTCAGGCACCTGCACAGGGACCATGGAGAGTGAGCAACACCTGCTTCGTAACCATGTGACCCATGTTGGGGATGCTGGAATTGGAGGCCTTTCATGATATTGCAGAATTTATACAAAACTTGGAAATCTTGGCTCCTTTCTTGGGGCCAGCCCAAGTAAGGCTCTGCCTAAGAATTTTTGACACAGAACATTTGTGCTTTTGGAAATTTCTCAGTGAACTCCCCTACTGGACAAATATGAGATGGAAAGTGAGGTAAGAGCAGGTTGACTTTATTCACTTCCTATCTCAACTACCCCCTCATTGTTCATTTTTATGGGAAAAGACCATAAGAGGTTGAAGGAAAGTGATAAGCCAAGAATGGCAGACCTGGGGGAACTAAGCCAGCAATAGGTTGGTTCCCCAGAAACAGAAGTCCATGGTTCACATCCCATCGTGTAAGGACCCTGAGGTTCGTGTAGGGTTGTTGCCAATAGTCCAGGAATGAAAGCCACAGCAGGCATGGAATAGTGATCTTTTAGGCAGAAGCCATGTTCCTAAGTAACTGTTCCGTCATCCAAGAGTAGAATCATCCAGGAGGGGTCAGACAGTAGTCGGCAACTAGGAAAGAGAGCCAAGACTAGAAGTCATGGGCTGCGAGGGTTGCACGTGACCCTGAAAAATTTGTGACCAGGGCGTGTGTCCACTTCCATTAAGAAACAGAAGGCTTAACTGGAGCCAAGGAATCCTGACAAGCAAGAGACATATGATGGGGTCGGTGGGGCACACGTGCACCCAGAGGCCCAGTCCAGGTGTGTGAAATGAAAACTGATGCCGCAAGACTGACTTTAGTAAACAGTGGCTTCTTCTTATTGCCAGACTAAGAGGGGTTCAAAGTACATAATTCTATAAAAGGGCAATGATAGAGCAGTTAGCAAAATAGAATGTAACCGGATCTATATTAAGGCGGGCAGAGGTGGTCACGTGGCCAGCTGCCTACAAGAGCTGCGTGTGTGTCCCATCACTCAGTCATGTCCGACTCTCTGCAGCCCCACAGACTGTAGCCCGCCAGGCTCCTCTGCCCACGGAATTGTCCAGGCAAGGATACTGGAGTGGATTGCCTTTTCCTCCCCTAGGGGAACTTCCTGACCCAGGGATCGAACACTAGTCTCCTGTGTCTTCTGCAATGGCAGGCAGGTTCTTTACCACTGTGCCACCAGGAATCCCTAGAAGGGCTGGTCTGGCCTGAATTACTACAGAGACCAGCACTGCTCTGAGTCTCAAGACAAGACCAAGGTGGGCACCCCACACGAGGCCTCTGCAGCCTGAAAGATGCACAGTTTTGTACTCCAGGAAATAAGAGGAAATTTAAACTCCATGTTTTGAGAGAAGACAATTCAAGTGAATAATCTATATCTTTGAAAAATATATTATTGAGTATAAATTGGGTATTAGAAAAATTAAGGGGCTACTACTTGGGTGAGTAACCAAGTAGTGAGCAGTGACCCTATGAGCAGTGACACATTGTCAGTCCAGGTCAGCACGGTACTACCCACGGTCAACATCACCACCCACATAAAGCATATTTTGATAAGTTCTACCTACGTACAATTTTCAGATGAGACAAAAGCCTCATGACGTCTGCCATGTCCGCCAGGATGAGCAAGCGGGTCACAGCAGATAGTAGAGCCCGTGCCGCCCGCACCATGGTGCCGCGCTTCACTGACGAGCAGGGGTCATCCGCAAACTCCGAAGAAGCGATGCGCATGGTCTCACCTGGAAGACAGACACGGAGACACACGTGGGTAGACAGGAAGCTCAGAGGCGGGCAGTCACAAAGATCTGTGGAGGAGTAATCAGAGCTATCACTGCAAAACCCCCCTGGCCAGGTGGCACCAGCTCCCTCAGTGAAGCTGAGATTTTCAAGTCAGACTCCTCAGTGCCCCCAGACAGGTGCTGTGAACAAGACCCAAGTGTGAAATCATGTTTCTAGAATCAATAAGGAATATGTTTGATTAAGCTTGTCTAAGAGTTGAGATGAATTTGCCCGACCTGAATCATTCTCACTCTCCAAGTCCCTTGAAACCAGTGGTATTTACTAGGCTGGTTGGTTTCTGACAGCTGAAGAATAAAGCTAACAGCTCCAGAGGGGAATGAAACTAAAGACTTTGACCTAATGAACTCTGTTCTCTTAATTGAGTTAAATAGACAATAACAGACTACAGAAATAGTCCGTCCACGCATGCTCAGTCATTCAGTTGTGTCCGACTCTTTGCGACCCCAGGGATACAAGCCTGTTAGGTTCCTCTGTCCATGGGACTCTGCAAGAATACTGGAGTAGGTTGTCATGCCCACCTCCAGGGAATCTTCCCGACCCCAGGGATCTAACCCATGTCTCCTGCATTGCCAGGTGGATGTCATTCTGGGATACAGGGAACATTTATGAGACAATTGAACCAATTCAGCAAATATTTATTGGGCACATACTGGTAAAAATTCTCTACCAGAGTGTGGAAATGCAAAGGTGACTAAGAATACCCTGGCCCCAGGGAGTTCACAGTCTAACCAGGACACACATTGTAAATACATACTTAAAATACGGAGATTACATGCCATCATAGACATATGACTAAGAATGAAGGCAAAAAAGGAGAAGGAAGCAATTAACCCATTTAATGTGAGGCTGGGGGAAAAGCTGTCAATACCAATGGCCTTTGAAAAGCCAAGATGTGTTCACCTGGAAGATGAAGGTGGGCAGGGTGCCTAAGGCAGCATGAACACCAGGAGGCTCTAGAATTTGGAGGAGGGCGCTGAGCCCAGGGAAATGCAATCACCTGAAGGTCACAGTGAGTGATGGCTGTAGGCAAGAGAGGCACCAGGGCCTGGGACAATGGGCATGAGATTTGGACTGTGGCCTCAGGAGGAGATGACGTCACAGATTTTTATTTTGGCCACATTATGTAAAATAAGCTGGAGGGGTCAAGAATTGTGCAGAGAAAATCGGCAAATGCAGTTTTACAATCTGAGAGAGCAGATGAGGACATAGACCAGAAAAATAGGAATGAAATCCAGAGAGAAGATCTGTATCAATGAGATGATGACGGGAAACATGAAGAGACAATGGAGAGAATGGATTTGGGGATTAATTATGTATGGAAGGGTTTCCCTGATGGCTCAAAAGTAAAGTATTTACCTGCAATGCAGGATATGCAAGAGATGAAAGTCGATCCCTGGGTTGGGAAGGTTCCCTGGAGGAGGAAATGGCAACCCACTCCAGTTTTCTTGCCTGGAAAATTCCACGGTCAGGGGAGCCTGACAGTATACAGACTAGGGTCCCAAAAAGTAGGACACGACTGAGCACACACGCGCAATATGTACGGAAACCAGAGAGGAGTTGCAGGTAGTGGTGAATACAGACCCACCACAACGGGCTGGTACATATTTGCACAAAGGGACTCCTGGAGCGGGAAACAAAGGGAGGTCATTAACTACCTGAGATGGGGCCATGTTCCTGGGGTGGATATCTACCCATGGTACAGAGAACTAGGAAAAACCAGAATGGAGCTTTACACAGCAGAGCATACACAGGGGTACCAAGGTTTTGATAAGCCAGAAGAGTTCATATGACCAATGATTCAACTTAGGATGACACAATTCAGTCAATATTTTATTTACCAAATGATTAACTATCACCTGTTCATCAAAACTATGCTCATTTAAATAGTCAATTATTTCAATGAAAGTCTGTGCCTCCTAGCATTTATCCCAAGATATGAGGTAAAATAAGATACATTTCTCATAATTTTAGGGCTTCCCTGACAGCTCAGTCAATAAATAATCACCTGCAATGAAGGAGACCCCGATTGATTCTTGGGTTGGGAAGATCCCCTGGAGAAGGAAACAGCTACCAACTTCAGTATTCTTGGGCTTCCCTTGTGACTCAGCTGGTAAAGAATCCACCTGCAATGTGGGGTTCAATTGAACCCAGGGTTCAATCCTTAGGTTGTGAAGATCCCCTGGTGAAGGGAACTACTACCCACTCCAGTATTATGACTTGGAGAATTCCATGGACTGTATAGTCCATGGGGTCACAGAGTCAGACACGACTGAGCGACTTTCATTTCACTTCCTCTC
Organism: Neotragus moschatus; assembly: GCA_006410615.1. Taxonomy (NCBI): domain Eukaryota; kingdom Metazoa; phylum Chordata; class Mammalia; order Artiodactyla; family Bovidae; genus Neotragus; species Neotragus moschatus. The sequence continues at coordinate 91,918 of SJYA01001600.1, forward strand.
ATCATTTTACAGGCAGATCAAAAGATAATACAATTCCCTCAATGTTGTNATTAACCCATTTAATGTGAGGCTGGGGGAAAAGCTGTCAATACCAATGGCCTTTGAAAAGCCAAGATGTGTTCACCTGGAAGATGAAGGTGGGCAGGGTGCCTAAGGCAGCATGAACACCAGGAGGCTCTAGAATTTGGAGGAGGGCGCTGAGCCCAGGGAAATGCAATCACCTGAAGGTCACAGTGAGTGACGGCTGTAGGCAAGAGAGGCACCAGGGCCTGGGACAATGGGCATGAGATTTGGACTGTGGCCTCAGGAGGAGATGACGTCACAGATTTTTATTTTGGCCACATTATGTAAAATAAGCTGGAGGGGTCAAGACTTGTGCAGAGAAAATCGGCAAATGCAGTTTTACAATCTGAGAGAGCAGATGAGGACATAGACCAGAAAAATAGGAATGAAATCCAGAGAGAAGATCTGTATCAATGAGATGATGACGGGAAACATGAAGAGACAATGGAGAGAATGGATTTGGGGATTAATTATGTATGGAAGGGTTTCCCTGATGGCTCAAAAGTAAAGTATTTACCTGCAATGCAGGATATGCAGGAGATGAAAGTCGATCCCTGGGTTGGGAAGGTTCCCTGGAGGAGGAAATGGCAACCCACTCCAGTTTTCTTGCCTGGAAAATTCCACGGTCAGGGGAGCCTGACAGTATACAGACTAGGGTCCCAAAAAGTAGGACACGACTGAGCACACACGCGCAATATGTACGGAAACCAGAGAGGAGTTGCAGGTAGTGGTGAATACAGACCCACCACAACGGGCTGGTACATATTTGCACAAAGGGACTCCTGGAGCGGGAAACAAAGGGAGGTCATTAACTACCTGAGATGGGGCCATGTTCCTGGGGTGGATATCTACCCATGGTACAGAGAACTAGGAAAAACCAGAATGGAGCTTTACACAGCAGAGCATACACAGGGGTACCAAGGTTTTGATAAGCCAGAAGAGTTCATATGACCAATGATTCAACTTAGGATGACACAATTCAGTCAATATTTTATTTACCAAATGATTAACTATCACCTGTTCATCAAAACTATGCTCATTTAAATAGTCAATTATTTCAATGAAAGTCTGTGCCTCCTAGCATTTATCCCAAGATATGAGGGAAAATAAGATACATTTCTCATAATTTTAGGGCTTCCCTGACAGCTCAGTCAATAAATAATCACCTGCAATGAAGGAGACCCCAATTGATTCTTGGGTTGGGAAGATCCCCTGGAGAAGGAAACAGCTACCAACTTCAGTATTCTTGGGCTTCCCTTGTGACTCAGCTGGTAAAGAATCCACCTGCAATGTGGGGTTCAATTGAACCCAGGGTTCAATCCTTAGGTTGTGAAGATCCCCTGGTGAAGGGAACTACTACCCACTCCAGTATTATGACTTGGAGAATTCCATGGACTGTATAGTCCATGGGGTCACAGAGTCAGACACGACTGAGCGACTTTCATTTCACTTCCTCTCATCATTTTACAGGCAGATCAAAAGATAATACAATTCCCTCAATGTTGTAGTTATTTAAACCTCCTTTTTGTACTTAGGAAATGTGGGTGTGTAAGGAAATATATTGTGTAGCTGGATCTTTTAAAGAGGCTACCATCCATGATATGTATATGACACAGTTGCACAGCTTAGTTTTAATGCCTAGGCACAAATAGCTTGAACTATAACAACAGCATAGGAGAAGATTAAAAATTTTTTATTATGATACTGGTGAACTGTCAAGATGTATGGCCCCGAAGAATTGATGCTTTTGAACTGTGGTATTGGAGAAGACTCTTGAGAGTCCCTTGGACTGCAAGGAGATCCAACCAGTCCATTCTAAAGGAAATTAGTCCTGGGTGTTCATTGGAAGGACCAATGCTAAAGCTGAAACTCCATTACTTTGGCCACCTCATGAGATGAGTTGCTGCTGCTGCTGCTGCTGCTGCTAAGTCACTTCAGTTGTGTCTGACTCTGTGTGACCCCATAGATGGCAGCCCACCAGGCTCCCCCATCCCTGGGATTCTCCAGGCAAGAACACTGGAGTGGGTTGCCATTGCCTTCTCCAATGCATGAAAGTGAAAAGTGAAAGTGAAGTCACTCAGTCCTGTCTGACTCTTTAGCGACCCCATGGATTGCAGCGTACCAGGCTCCTCCATCCATGGGATTTTCCAGGCAAGAGTACTGGAGTGGGGTGCCATTCCCTTCTCCATGCGAAGAGTTGACTCATTGGAAAAGACCCTGATGCTGGGAGTGATTGGGGCAGGAGGAGAAGGGGATGACAGAGGAAGAGATGGCTGGATGGCATCACCGACTGAATGGACAAGAGTTTGAGTAAACTTTGGGAGTTGGTAATGGATGGGGAGACCTTGCGTTCTGTGATTCATGGGGTCACAAAGAGTCAGGCATGACTGAGCGACTGAACTGAACTGAACTGATAGCTCTAGAGGCCTAAATAAACTTTAAGGTAGAGGTTGGCAATTAAGAGATGCATATTCATTGCTTTTCTGCCTTTTGGCTAAGAAGAGATATATATTCAATCCAATGGTCCACAGGCTTACATAAATATCCTCTAGACCTATTCCTTGTCCCTAGAAAAGACTAAGCAGGTATCTGTGTGGTGGGGAGAAAGCTACTTCATTCTCACTCTGTAGAGTGCAGCCAGAAAAAAACATTATATACCAAGGTGAATCTACTGAAATGTTGAGAGGGAGAGGGTTACCATAAAGACTAGACATAAGTGCAAATGGTACTGTTAATGGATAAATCAACTGCTGCTGGAAGGGATCCACTTACTCAAGGAAAGGAGAAATTTTTTCTGCAGATGATCCCTAGGGAGCTACACTGTTGATATCAATTTTTTCAGGTTAAATTACTATGAGCCATCGCTTGGGTAAGAGTGGACTATTCAGGCAGGGGTCTTCGTAGGAAAAAAGAAAGGGTCCTAATAGGAGAGTCACACCTCCTTCCAGCTTGTGGAGTAAACATGCCTAATTAAACTAATTTTCATACAGAGAGTAACCATGAAACAGGAAGGGGGCAGAGTACAACATTTAAAAGGATAACATAGCCAGGGGACACAGCATAAACTGATTAGAACCAACTAGGTCCAATGGCCGATTCAACTTCTACTTGACCTTGAGCCTCAGTATAAGCTCACTGTAACACACTCCAGGCCCCCAATGGTTCTAACATGCATGCTTAGTCACGTCAGTCCTGTCTGACACTTTCCGACCCTATGGACCACAGCTCACCAGGCTCCTCTGTTCATGGATTCTCCATGCAAGAATACTGGAGTGGATTGCCATGCCCTCCTCCAGGGGATCTTCCTGACACAGGGATTGAAACTTCATCTCATTATGTCTCCACACTGGCAGGCAGGTTCTTTACCCACTGAGCCACCTGGGAATCCTAAAGATTCCAAGGATGACCAGAAAACATCAAAAATGGGTGGTGGCCCAATTTCTGGAAATCCCACTCTTTCCCAAAATAATGGAATTCTCTTCTTACTCATTTGCTTATGAAATTGCATTGTATGCTAGCTCAGTCATGTCTGACTGTTTGCAACTCCATGGTCTATACAGTCCATGGAATTCTCCAGGCCAGAATATGGGAGTGGGTAGCCTTTCCCTTCTCCCGGGGATCTTCCCAACCCAGGGATCAAACCCAGGTCTCCTTCATTGCAGGCAGATTCTTCACCAGTGGAGACACAAGCTCCACCTGGGAAGCCCACTTAGTCTGTGAAATTACCCACCCCTATAAAAACTGACAATCCCATATTCTAGGGCCTCTCGTTCCTCTTTTTCAATCTGAGATGGCCCACATTCTCTCTATAGATTGTGTTTCCTCCCTGACCAGACCTTCTTTCTCTTTACTGTGGCTCACTCTTGAATTCTTTCCTGTATAAAGTCAAGAACCGACACATGGAGGCTGTCCCAAGGACTCAGATGTGACCTGGGGTGTGACCATCCTTTAGCTCCCCATTCTCTTTTCTACAACAACTCACTTCATCCAGATGCTGACTGGCTAGAAATACTGTCTCAAAGCCCAGGGGATAACAGTCAGCAGTATGGAGCTTTCAGGCAGAGCTAATCAGTGTGGGGGCCACAGCAGGTCCTCCTGGGAGGAGCCAGGGAGATGTCCGTGAGAGAAAAAATGAGACCCAGAGACAAGAGACAGGAAGAGATCCACATGTGTAAACGTGACTCTGCAAATGGAAATGCCATGCTAAATTCTGAGATTATCCTCAAATAAATAATAGACCATTTAATCCAATATAAATTAAAACTAAAAACACAGCTGAAGCAGATACAAATGAGCTCATGTTTTTAAAGGTTTCAAAGGATAGGCAAACTGAAGTCAGCTATAAATTTAATTCATTTTACATCCCTGTAGTTTTAGGATTACTAAAAGAAAACGGAAATCTATATTACAAAATGATAAGAGAGTTTATCAGAATAAAATCAGCTATTCACTCGGGAACTGCTTTTTCTATACAACTAAAATATTTAGCTGAGAAATAGCATGTGTGTGTAAGAGCAGGAAGGGAGCAATTAGGGGAGGGCACCAGAGCTGTCTGTTTCTTTTATATACATTCTTGTATTCAAGCTCACTAACTTGATTATATATCTAAGGTCAGAGCAAGGCTTCTATGATCAAGCTTCTGTTCCTCTAAAGCCACTACTACCTGCTATAAAGAAGGAAAAAAATAACATCTTCAAATAAGCGACTTAGGGGAAATAGTAATTAACATAAATACAGTGCTTCTATATAAAGGGCTAGTTTGTAAGCATTATTCTAAAAGCTTTATATATATTAAGTCATGAATTAAAAGAGAATCTCTCTCTCTCTTCCTCTTCACATGCTTGCAGGCAGATTCTTTACCACTAGCACCACCTAGGTCTTTAAAGTAACAAAGACTAAGGTCACATTCTGACATCTCTCCAACCATTCTTAAGTTTGTAAGATCAGCAATTATTCAACTTCTCTGTTTTAGTCCCCTCAGCTGTAAAACAGGGCTGAAAATAAAAATAGCTACCTTGTAAGACTGTCATTAAAGATAATCCGTTCAAAGCACCCAGAGTAAGACCTTACCAGTAATGGGCACTAACTCATTATTGACTAGCAAGGAGATCAAACCATCAATCCTAAAGGAGATCAACTCTGAATATTCACTGAAAAGACTGATGCCGAAGCTGAAGTTCCAGTACTTTGATCACGTGATGCAAAGACCCTACTTATTGGAAAAGACCCTGATGCTGGGAGAGATTGAGGGCAAGAGGAGAAGGGGCAATGGAGGATGAGATGGTTGGATGGATGGGATCACCAACTCAATGGACATGAATTTGAGCAAATTCTGGAGATACTGAAGGACAGGGAAACCTGGTGTGCTGCAGTTCTTGGGGTTTCAAAGAGTGGGACACAACTTAGTGACTGAACAACCACCACAATAACTCATTAATACCATAGCTACCACTCTCACTGTGATCCTCTCCAATAAAACAAGAATAGTTGGTAAACTCCTGGTTAAAGATTTGGAAGTGCCTTTTGTGGCTGATTTCACTGTTTGTGTACACAGTAATATACAAGCAAGAAAACATCTGCCTGATAAAATTATATTACACTGAGGCAGACTATACACCCTCCTGCCCACTCTCAAAGGTGGTACTGGTGCTCAGTTTTCAAATTGATGCTTGTTTTGCTTCTTGTGCTACCCAACTGGAGGAAATGGGAATGTTGCAAGGCTCCTGTAAAGCAAGAGTCACAGTCCAAGAAATGGTGATTATTCTTTTGCCCAAATGCAGTAGAAGACTATACTCTTGAAAACAGTAAACAGTGATGTGCTAAGCTTAAAAGAAAAATGGAGTTCAGAGAATCAACACTGAATTCAGTATCATTTAATATTTTTATAAAGTAAAGAGAAAGGAAATTGATAAACATGATCAACTTAAATGTCATTGCGTAGTGAAAGTATTTTGAAATAACTGCACTATTTAAATGTATAATTAAACTAAACCTGTTGTAAGCGAAAAAAAAATTATTGTAAGCAAACAAAACTAATATAAGTAAAGCAAATAAGCATGCAATGCAAAGCTGCTGCTGCTGCTGCTAAGTTGCTTAAGTTGTGTCCGACTCTGTGCGACTCCATGGACTGCAGCCCACCAGGCTCCTCCGTCCATGGGATTTTCCAGGCGAGAGTACTGAAGTGGGTTGCCACTGCATGCAAAAAATTTTTTATAAATCCCAAATTTCAATAACCCTCTCTATATAACGCAAATTTCTCTATAAGTAGAATACTGATGACTTCTTTATATTGTCAATCAATGTCTCCATTGATCAATGTCTTTACTGTCCTACAACCATGATTACAAATCAAAACCCACTCAGATGTCAGTAGACTGATACATAGTACTTGTTAGTTGAAATGTAAGTTCAAAAACATCTTTGAATGTGATGAGGAAAGAAAAACAATACCATAACGTGCATCCTGACTGAACAGTAGAAATGACATTGTTATAAAAAATGCTACCATCTTACCCTGAATGAAAATGGTAGGCTCACCATTCCAATATGAAAATATACAGGACACAGGTCCATTCTTGCTAAATAAGATTGCTGTTGTTCAACCACTGAGTCATGTCCAACTCTTTGCAACCCCATGGAATGCAGCACATCAAGATTCCTTGTCCTTCACCATCTCCCAGAGTTTGCTCAAACTCATATCCATTGAGTCAGTGACACCATCCAACCATCTCACCCTCTGTCACCCACTTCTCTTCCTGCCCTCGTTCTTTCCCAACATCAGGGTTTTTTCCAATAATTTGGCTCTTTGCATCAGGTGGTCAAAGTACTGGAGCTCAGCTTCAGCATCAGTCCTTCCAATGAATATTCAGAGTTGGTTTCCTTTAGGACTGACCGGTTTGACTTCCTGTCCAAGGGACTCTCAAAAGAGTCTTCACCAGCACCACAGTTCAATGATATCAATTTTTGGTGCTTGGCCTTCATTATTATAACTCTCACATCCATACATGATACTGGAAAAACCATAGCTTTGAGTATATGACCTTTGTTGGCAAAGTGATGTCTCAGCTTTTAAATACGTTGTCTAGGTTTGTCATAGCTTTTCTTCCAAGGATCAAGTATCTTTTAATTTTGTGGCTGCAATCACCATCTGCAGTGATTTTGGAGCCCAAGAAAATAAAAAATCTGTCACTGTTTTCACTTTCTCCCCATTTATTTGCCGTGAGATGATGGTACTGGATACCATGATCTTAGTTTTCTTGAATGTTGAGCTTTAAGCCAGCCTTTTCACTCTCCTCTTTCACCCCCAAGAGGCTCTTTAGTACCTCCTCTCTTTCTGCCATTAGAGTGGAATTATCTATATACTCCTGGCAAATTTGAGTCCAGCTTGTGCTTCATCCAGCCTGGCGTATGCATGATGTACTCTGCATAGAATTTAAATTAGCAGGGTGACAGTACTCCTTTCCTAATTTGGAGCCACTCCATTGTTCCATGTCTGGTTCTAATTGTTGTTCCCTGACCTTCAAACAGGTTTCTCAGGATGCAAGTAAGGTGGTCTGGTATTCCCATCTCTTTAAGAATTTTCCACAGTTTGCTGTGATCCACGCAGTCAAAGGCTTTAGTGCAGTCAATGAAGCAGATATTTTTCTGCAATTCCTTTGCTTTTTCTATGATCTAGCAGATGTTGACAATTTGACCCCTGGTTCCTCTGCCTTTTCTATATTCAGCCTGAGATCTGGGAGTTCTCGGTATACATACTGTTGAAGCTGGCTTGAAGGGTTTTTGAGCATGACCTTGTTAGCATGTAAAGTTAGCACCACTGTGTGGTAGTTTGAACATTCTTTGGCATTACCTTTATTTGGGATTGGAATTAAAACTGACCTTTTCCAGTCCTGTGGCCATTGCTGAGTTTTCCAAATTTCCTGGCATATTGAGTGCAGCACTTTAACAGCATCTTCTTTCAGGATTTTCAATAGCTCAGCTGGAAATCCATCACCTCCACTAGCTTTCTTTGTAGAAATGCTTCCTAAGGCCCACTTAACTTATTAATATACTGTTTCTCTTTTACTTTTTTAAAAAAGGCAAAATAGGAAGGTGGTGGTGGGGTGGGGACTTAATGTCCCAATTCAAGAATTTAAGAGTATATTGGAGGACATCATGCAACCTAAATCTTAGCAGGTATGACCTAAAAGACCGGACCTTCTGCCTCCCTAAGAAACCAGTCCAATTTGAAAGATATCCAACTGCTAAATATTTTTCTTCACTTATTTTGGTCTTCACTATGTTCTTCTGAACCACACAAAAAAATATAGTCCTCTTTCCAAATCTATAAATCTTGAGAGAATTTTTTGCAATGTCCTTCATGGAGAAATAAAATGTCAAAACACACATCGGCTATTGCCTAAGAATTAACACTGCATTTAGATTACGAAAATGACAGCTTGCATAAAGAAGTGAACAAACAACTGCCCTTATTTTTCCAAATGTTAAGTACATACTAACTAATCATTCAAGTTGGGATGATTAGTTTGCTTTTATACAAACTTTTATGTAAGTTAATAAATATAAAAGGCACTGTCAATTAACTTTGGAGGGAACAAATCTGGTTTCTGGCATGTTGTGCAAACAAACGATAAGACTGATAACAATTGACAAGTCACTGGAAAGGAAGTGGCAACCCACTCCAGTATTCTTGACTGGGAAATTTAATGGAAAGAGGAGCCTGGCAGGCTACAGTCCATGGGATTGCAAAGAGTCAGATGCGACTGAACACGCACACACCACTCTGATCTATTTCATGACCTAAATGACTACCTATATTTGAGAGATATTAAATGTGAGCTCATTGATGGAATCCAATTTCTTAATATCAGAGCAGAAAAAAACAAGTATCAAAAAACTTATATGGCTCACCCGTAGTCACACAGCCAATTAATGGCAGAGTTGAGACCAGAAGCTGGGTGTCTTGACTCAAACTTACTACAATTTTACCACAACAGTCTTTTTCCTTCAAAAACTATTTTTGTATGGTTTCATAGATTCGCAACTGTGTAGTTAGTCCACATAACTTATAACTTAATCTATATAAATCTTTTTATACCAGTTTGGATGTCTTGATTCTATGATTAGATGCAACTATATTTGTAAGTTCCTATGCACAGGAGGGCCGAGAGGAGCTACTCCACGTTCAAGGTCAGGAGGGGCAGCTGTGAGGAGATATCACTCGTCTGAGGTAAGGAGCACCAGCTGCGCTTTGCTGGAGCAGCCGTGAAGAGATACCCCACGTCCAACGTAAGAGAAACCCAAGTAGGTGTTGTGAGAGTGCATCAGAGGGCAGACACACTGAAACCATAAACACAGAAAACTAGTCAATCTAATCACACTAGGACCACAGCCTTGTCTAACTCAATGAAACTAAGCCATGCCCTGTGGGGCCATCCAAGACGGGTGGGTCATGGTGGAGAGGTCTGACAGAATGTAGTCCACTGGAGAAGGGAATGGTAAACTATTTCAGAAATTCTTGCCTTGAGAACCCCATAAACAGTATGAAAAGGCAAAATGATAGGATACTGAAAGAGGAACTCCCCAGGTCTGTAGGTGCCCAATATGCTACTGGAGATCAGGAGAAATAACTCCAGAAAGAATGAAGGGATGGAGCCAAAGCAAAAACAGTACCCAGCTGTGGATGTGACTGGTGATAGAAGCAAGGGCCGATGCTGTAAAGAGCAATACTGCATAGGAATCTGGAATGTTAGGTCCATGAATCAAGGAAAATTGGAAGAGGTCAAACAGGAAATGGCAAGAGTAAACGCTGACATTCTAGGAATCAGCAAACTAAAATGGACTAGAATGGGTGAATTTAACTCAGATGAGCATTATATCTACTATTGTGGGCAGGAATCCCTTAGACAAAATGGAGTAGCCATCATGGTCAACAAAAGAGTTTGAAATGCAGAACTCGGATGCAATCTCAAAAACAACAGAATGATCTCTGTTTGTTCTCTGTTTGACATTCAGTGTCACAGTAATCCAAGTCCATGCCCCAACCAGTAACACTGAAGAAGCTGAAGTTGAATGGTACTATGAAGACCTGTAAGAACTTTTAGAACTGCTGCTGCTTCTGCTAAGTCGCTTCAGTCGTGTCCGACTCTGTGCGACCCCATAGACTGCAGCCCACCAGGCTCCACCATCCCTGGGATTCTCTAGGCAAGAACACTGGAGTGGGTTGCCATTTCCTTCTCTAATATACGAAAGTGAAAAGTGAAAGTGAAGTCGCTCAGTCGTGTCTGACTCTTAGTGACCCCGTGGACTGCAGCCTACCAGGCTCCTCTGTCCATGGGATTTTCCAGGCAAGAGTACTGGAGTGGGGTGCCATTGCCTTCTCCTAACATCCAAAAAAAGATGTCCTTTTCATTATAGGGGACTGGAATTCAAAAGTAGGAAGTTAAGAAACACCTGGAGTAACAGGCAAATGGCCTTGGAATAAGGAATGAAGCAGGGCAAAGGCTAATAGAGTTTTGCCAAGAGAACACACTGGTCATAGAAAACACCCTCTTCCAACAACACAAGAGAAGACTACACATGGACATCACCAGATGGTCAATACTGAAATCAGATTGATTATATTCTTTGCAGCCAAAGATGGAGAAGCTCTATACAATCAGCAAAAACAAGATTGGGAGCTGACTGTGTCTCAGATCATGAACTTCTTATTGCCAAATTCAGACTTAAATTGAAGAAAGTAGAGAAAACCATTAGACCACTCAAGTATGATCTAAATCAAATCCCTTATGATTATACAGCGGAAGTGAGAAATAGATTTAAGGGACTAGATCTAATAGATAGAGTGCCTGATGAACTATGGACAGCGGTTCGTGACATTTCACAGGAGACAGGGATCAAGACCATCCTCATGGAAAAGAAAGGCAAAAAAGCAAAATGGCTGTCTGGGGAGGCCTTACAAATAGCTGTGAAAAGAAGAGAGGAGAAAAGCAAAGGAGAAAAGGAAAGATATAAGCATCTGAATGCAGAGTTTCAAAGAATAGCAAGGAGAGATAAGCAAGCCNTGATGGACAGGGAGGCCTGGCGTGCTGTGATTCATGGGGTCACAAAGAGTTGGATATGACTGAGTGACTCATCTGAACTGAACTGATGGTTTCTCATGAAATACTTGTATCACTGATTTCAATCAGGTTAGATATAAACACAAAGAAGAGGAAATATAAAAGAAGCACATTGTATAATTTGAATTTTAGAGGCTGCAGTTGAATAAGCCATATTTCAAACTGTTATACTGTAAAATAACAAGTCAACCTAACTTTTTCTAAAGTAGTATTTGGCTAAACAAAGGACAGGAACAATTCTTATAATGAGAAAAGTTGACTGAGGATAAAAAACTCTATCACACATTTCAAAATTAGAAACAAAACAAAAAAATGTTCCAAGTAATTGCTATCATGAACGTGGTAAATGCTGCTTTAAAATCACAGCTTAATTAAGTTATATTTTTAAAATACCTCATGGTGAAGACTGATTTTCTTCACTAGTTTGAGGATGGGAAGAAAAAAAAAACACAAATGATTGGATTCTAGGATTTAAATGACACAGTCTGTGCTTTATTTTCTGAACTGCCATTGATTTTCCCGTCATAACAGAGAAATAGCAGATTCTTAAATGTGATTATAGCCATGTGTCTTCTTTATTATAGCCACATGACTAGAGGCTTCCTTGTCACCATCACTCTGCCTCCTATATTAAGAGAGCTCACAGAAGGACCACATCTAAATCAACATCAGGATATCAATTATAATAAACCCCAGCTAACAAAAATATATTTGTTCAGTGGGAGGATCTGGCAACAGGGAATGAACGAAATTGATTTAAGATAATTCAAAATCCTAAATTCAAAAAGACAGACTGCCAAAATGCGCTAATCAAAGCTTTCTTCACTTCGGTGATCAATAGCTTTTCATGTGGGTCAACACAGATCTCAGACTGCCTTCTCTCCTTCCAGTTCAAAAGTACATTTTTAACATAAGTGAAATAAGGTAATAACAAACATAAACCTTGAGAGGGAAAAATGTCCCAACAGGGTGACATGTAGTTTAAAGGGTGAGAGAAATTTGGAGGGTCAGAGAGTAACTGCCCAGTCTGTATAGCGCTTCTCTGGTGACAGTTGGTAGAGATTCTGCCTGTGATGCAACAGACGGCCTGCAATGCAGGAGATGGGGATTCAGTCCCTGGGTTGAGAAGAGTCCCTACAGAAGGAAGTGTCAGTATTCTTTCCTGGGAGATCCTTAAGTTTGTAAGCGTGAGTACATGAGCATATCTGTAAATATGCAATGCGTAGAAAGAGTCATAAACCATTTCATTCATCCTTTTATTGATTCAATAAGCATTTAAGCTAGGTGGTCACTGTTTGCTAGGTTCTGGATATTCAAGATGAAGTCACAATTCCTGCCCTCTCCTTACTAGCCTCCTAATCTTTCTGGTAGATTCACTAATAAAGAACATGTGTAGAGAAACACCCATCAATCAGGCATTTGGGAATTCTAGACAATTCTGGGGAGCTGGGATTCATGAGTATGTAGAGGAGGCTTAGTCAGCTATTATAATAAGGAAGCGTGGTCAAAAGCTATATGTCATGTGCACATGTATCTCTACCTATATCTAGAGAGAAAGATTAAGTTTTTCATGCTTTATCCCTGCAGTGTATAGCTTTTAGCCATGACTCAGACCAGCCACACAACAATGACTTCTCTTCTCCTCCAAATCACTGTTAGATTTCTAAGAAACAAAGAGTGTGGGTGAGAATGATGTGGACACACATACCCTTCATCATTAGTTAGCTTCTCAGCCCTATATTTGTTTCCTTTGTGGCACAGCTGGTAAAGATCGGCTGCGATGTGGAGACCTGAGTTCGATCTCTGGGTTGGGAAGATTCCCCTGGAGAAGGGAAAGGCTACCCACTCCAGTATTGTGGCCTAGAGAATTCCAAGGACTGGAAAATGAACAGGAGTTCATTTTCAATTCCTACTCTGAACAGCAAGTAGCTTTTCCCACCACAAAGAGTGTGGAGGAAAAATTAGGGAAGGAAATGTCAAAGAACCTATAGATGTGAAGAACTTATTTTATGAGACAGAGAATGGAAGCATTACTAAGCAAACCCAGACATAAAAAGCAAAATTCTAAGCCACTGCGAGATGGTATTCAAGGCTATGAAATAATAAGCAGGCAACCTGGCACGTTGGACAGGGGGCAATGGCAGCCAAGCACACACAGAGTTCACCATCTAGTCACACTTGTCTAGGGCTTGGCAGAGACAAAGGCCTGTATGACCCAACTGTGCATCCTTTATAGAAGGCCCTATATAAACAAAGAGCAATCAGCTATATTTAATCTTCATAAGAGTGTGGCTTCAATGATTTTTAATACACCCATTTGTTAGCTTCACACAATTCCATGCTAAAGAACCTTTTCAGGTATAAATGCATGAGGACACACAAACACAGATGCCCACCGAGTGTGCCTTATTTAAATACTTTAGTCAGGCTTTGGCACAGAGAGCTGGCAAAACCAGAAGAAGCAAACATTTAAACAGTTAGCCTTAAGGCTGCTTCTGCTTCATGTGCTACACATTACAATCACATTTGTGAATCTCCAAACCTAATATTTTCAATAATCAACAGATGCAACTAGAGATCATGTCCAAAAATGGAAGCACTGTGAAAATCTATTTTGCCCAACTCTGTGTGGATCTGTTCAGTGTTAATTAATGTTGCCTCCTCACTTCCAGTTACCTTTCACTCATCCTCCTCTTCGCTGCTGCTGCTGCTAAGTCACTTCAGTCATGTCCAACTCTGTGCGACCTCATAGACCGCAGCCCACCAGGCTCCCCTGTCCCTGGGATTCTCCAGGCAAGAACACTGGAGTAAGGTGCTATTTCCTTCTCCAATGCATGAAAGTGAAAAGTGAAAGTGAAAGTGAAGTTGTGTCTGACCCTTAGCAACCCCATGGACTGCAGCCTACCAGGCTCCTCCGTCCATGGAATTTTCCAAGCAAGAGTACTGGAGTGGGGTGCCATTGCCTTCTCTGCCCTCTTCTCTAGAAATCAAGACTACATGAAATGATCCCAAGAACTCCTTCCAATTTTGTATACTATGATGCAAAAAGTAATAATAGCTATTTATAGAATACTATGTACTGGGCACAATGTTAAACACTTTACATTTATGATCTCACAATGAGGTGAACAATATTATCTTCACTTCAAAGATTATAAAATCATGGCTTAGCTTAATAAGGTTTATTAATTTGTCCAAGGTCAGCTTAACACTAGGAATTGAATCTGAGACTAATGAACTGAGACATCTGTGATCTTAGTAACCTGGAAGCTCTAAATTAAGGGTCTGTTGATGAAAAGTGAAAGTGTAAAAGTGTTAGTTGCTCAGCTGTATCTGACTCTTTGTGACTCTACGGGTTGTAGCCCACCAGGCTCCTCTGTCCATGGAATTCTCCAGGCAAGAATACTGGAGTGAATTGCCATTTCTTTCTCCAGGGGGTCTTCCTGACCCAGGGATCAAACTCAGGTCTCCCACATTGCAGGCAGATTCTTTACCATCTGAGCCAACCTAAAACAATCTAATGATGATGATGATGAGATTAATAATTATAGCTAATTAAGCTAACATGGTGCCTATTCAGTGTCGGATACCATTCTAAGTACTGCATCTTATTCATTTAATCTTCATTAAAATCCTACAAGGTAGGTACTATTCCCATTTTATAGATGAGGAAACTGAATTACATAAAAATTAATTTGCCAAAGACAAGAAAACTTTGGATAATGGAATAAGGTTTTTAACCTAGAAAGTTTGGCTACAGTGTCAAAGATTTAACCACTTCTAAGATAATGCTCATATCAAGCAAAACAATAAAAACCAATAACAAAAATGTTCTTAGCACCAACAACAGTGATAAATTATTCTGTGGTAATATTTTTTAAACTGATCTTTTAAATAATATCTAGACTCTAAAATGATGTCCTCATGCATTATAATTTTAAGGAGTTGGGACAAGAATTTTAGCAAACTTCAGGAGATGGTAAAGGACAGGGACGTGTGGTGTCTTACAGTTCAAGGGGTCACAAACAGTCTAACACGGCTTAGCGACTGAACAGCATCCAAGAGGAAACGTAAATTATGATAGGATGTATACAATAGGAGCTGCCACGGAAGAGGAAGGTCCTTGTCTCTCACTATAAAATTAGACACCTTAGCACTTGTGTTTGTCTTGATTCATAGACGTCCAACTAACAATACTGTTATGTTGTGATCAGACTCCATTCCTTTTTTTTGCTAATTAGAGACAACTTTAGAACATTTCTTAACTTGAAAATAGAACTGTCCAAGAATAAGCAAAAACATCATACTTTTCTTTTAGACTGTAGAATGTAATGCTTTACATTGTGATGATGCCCAGTCAATGTTTCTGCATTAAGACTGGAGACATATTTAAAGGGCTGCTAAATGTGCATGCAAAGATCATATATTATTTTTCAAATGCAACCCACATTAAAACAGAATGAGAAATCAACAATACTCATTTATAAAAATTAAGCTGTTTTCCACCTTTTATGCATTATATATGTCAAGTCATTATGGACTAAAAGAAGGAAAAAAAAAGGAATAGTTCAATACATGACAGATTTGGTTAGTCTTTTTGAATTACCACCATCTTGAAAAGTAAAGATTTAATATTTCCCACTATTAATTGGATATCAACTACCAGCTCTTTTCAGTTAGAATTAGGGGCACTTCTTAATTTTAGGCTTATTAACCTTCACACATGAAATCTAAGAATAAAGTAAAAATGTTAATAGTATTAATATTCTTATAGCAAAATATTAAGTAACAAACTTACCAGTAGGATAAACTTGTAAAATATTGTATTTTTCTTTGATAGCATACCAGTAAAGAATATTGGCTCAGACTTCTTGAATTTAAGTCCAGGTTCTCCATTTTTTTCTTTGTGTAACCTCAGGCAAATTACTTAATCTTTCTAAGACTCAATAGTAAAATTAATAAAATAGCACCCCATGTCAAAGAAACATGTAAAAATTAAATGAGAGCATATAAGAGACTGAATACCAAGAAATATATCTCCAAGACACCTAGAAATTCACATGAAATATAACAAATATCTTTATAAATGTAAAAGCAATCTCTGAGCCAAAAAAAAAGGAAACAGAAATTAGCAATCTTGAAACAAGAATGTTAAATTAATTCTGAAGCACTGACAACCTCAGAATCATTAAAAGTTATTTAGAAGCTAAATTTTAATTGCCACAGATGGGACATAAAAATGTTTTGACCCTCAACAGGAATAGATCTGTCATGTCTTCTACCTAAAATAAAATTTAGAAACTTAAAGTGCTGCTGCTGCTGCTAAATCGCCTCAGTCGTGTCTGACTCTGTGCGACCCCATAGATGGCAGCCCATGAGGCTCTACCGTCCCTGGGATTCTCCAGGCAAGAATACTGGAGTGGGTTGCCATGTCCTCTCCAATTCATGAAAGTGGAAAGTGAAAGTGAAGTCGCTCAGTCGTGTCCAACTCTTTGTGACTACATGGACTGCAGCCTATCAGGCTCCTCTGTCCATGGGATTTTCCAGGCAAGAGTACTGGAGTGGGTTACCATTGCCTTCTCCATTTAAAATGCTATATCAGTGAAAATATTGACTAGAAAATAAATGTGTTCTCTGGCAAAGAGAAATCATACAGAAACATGTCTGTCTCTATTCAGAAAAAAATCATATAGTTTCATTTATATTTGGTAATCATAGTTTATAATCCGTGTTTGTAAGAAACTCATTTATACTACCTGCATAGCATAGGAACAGAGATGTTATTTTAAAAATTAGTTTCAGATTGGTGATGTGCGGTGTTCTCGTCAGAAGCAAATGTGTAATCTTTCAAATAAGACTTCATTAAAAAGTGAGTATACAGTTCAAAATTATAGAACACTGTAGATGTGCTGAGTGGCAGGATTAATTATCTTAAAGAACTTAATAATTAAACTAAAGAAATTAATGATTAAAGAACTTCAGATAATAGAAGCAGGGGGAAACTATATATGTGATAAATACTTAAAATACTTATGGTACTAAGAACAAGTTTTTGAAAGCATGAATTAAGGACTATGATTCTTTGAACCAAATAGATTTCTTAATAGATATTAAATCTCAAAAACAAAGAATAAATAAAAGTTTATACAGAACTGAGAAGAAAATCCGTGAACTGGAAGACTGCTAAAAAAGTTAACCAAAAAGGGGGCACAAAATCTAGAGATATAGAAGATAAGAAAAATAAATATATAGAGAGTATAGAGAAATTTTCTAACATAAGTCTTCTCAGTTGTATATTGCATGTTTGGCTTCCTGAATCAGGTGATAAACAGAGCGTAAAAAAGTCAGTATTTGTGAGATAATGGCTGAGAATTTTCCAGAATTGAATAATACATGAATACTCTGATTCATGAAGCCAAACATACACCAACCAAGATAAGCAAAAAGAAGTCCACATTTGATCACTTCATAGTAAAACTGAAGGAAATAAATGTCATAGCAAAGATTTTAGTTTAGCTACAAATAAAAAAAGAATAGCTACAAGATAATGACAAATTATATTAACAGCATCATATTTGGTGGCAAAATGGAAGCAAAAAGATAGTGGCAATACATGCTGAGAAAAAAAAAATAGTCAAACTAGACTTTTATGCCTAGCTAAAGTATTATCTAAAATGAGATTAGGACTTCCCTGTGGTCCATTGGTCAAGACTCGATGTTTCCACTGCAGAGGGCATAGGTTCCACCCCTGCTCAGGGAAATAAGATCCAACAGGCCATGCAGTGTGGCCAAAAGTTATTTTTAAAAATAAAATGAAATAAAATGAGAGCAAAAAAAGACATTTCTAGAAAAATATAAGAAAGCTTATTGCCAAGCACCTTTACAAACAAAGGAATCATTAAATGTATATATCATGAAGAGCTAGGATTCACAATAGGATGAATTTAAAAGATTAACAAGATAATATGCATGAAAATCTTAAAATAACCTAATTTGTAATTAACTAGCCCAAAGGAAAAAAATTTTAGTGGTGTCAAACAGTAATATTAATCAATGATAATTGTAATAGTGTATTTTCTAACAAAGATGTCCAATAGTGTTTTATGACCTCCAGTTCTTAACTTTCATCTTTTACTATAATATCAGTGATAACCCATCTTACTAACATATATATGATTTCAATACCTCACTCTGTATCTTTATCTAAATGTAATTCATGACAAAGTACTACTAATTTGATCTCATCAGTATTTTAAAAAATTACACAGTCTTCTCCATTGCCAGAGCCACTGAAAAAGTGGAAAGTGAAAGTGTTAGTAGCTCAGTTGTGTCCGACTGTTTGTGACCCCTTGGGCTGTAACCTGCCAGCCTCCTCTGTCCATGAAATTCTCCAGGCAAGAATACTGGAGTGGGTAGCCATTCTCTTCTCCAGGGAATCTTCCTGATCCAGACAGGCAGATTCTTTACTGTCTGAGCCAGAAGGGAAGCCCCAAAAATCCTAATCAAATTCTCATCTCACTACCTATGATCTTATGGACATAGTTTGAGCAAGCTTTGGTGAGGGACAGGTAAGCCTGGGGTGCTGCAGTCCATGGGGTCACAAAGAGTTGGACACAACTTGATCCATCCAAGTCCAACAACAACCAACAACCTATGATCTTATAGGAGAGGGCCCAATCAGTCCCCTAATTTTTAGGCACATTCTCTTCTGATTCACCCCATGCTCAGAAGCAAAAGCTGTCAAGTTAATCAAATCATGAGAACCAAGACCTATAATGATAGTTAATCAGAGTATGCTATTACATTAAATCACAAACTCAAATATATAGTTTTAAAGAATTCTACCAATTATGCCTTTTTATTTCTTAATCAGACATAGCCTCTTAGTGCATTAGCTTATACTACAATCAGACATAGAAAATCTTCTAGCTTTTACTAAAGAATAGCATTTTCTTTTCTGATTCTGAATTTGCTCTGCTTTCTCTATCCATCCATCCCTATATTCTTCCTTCCATGGTTAGTATACACTCCTCTGACCTAAACTGATTTCACATTTCCTTTACCTGTAGAATCTTGGCTTACATCATTCTAGTTACTCCAAAAAATACTCAGTCTTTTAAATTCTCAGTGGAATATTAAACCAAGATCAATAAATATAATTTTAATACAAAATTTTGTTCTCTTCTAATATTTTAAAATTAGGAACCACTTACTGAGTTAAGGAAAGCTCTATTAAATGGAGCCTCATTTTTTTCTCCATTCTGAGCAGCACAGAAAAGACAAATCAATACAGAGTTAGGCTCACTATTATCATAATAAATATTCACAATCAGCCCTAATCACAAATATCTTAGAATAACAGCTTGCATAACACTATTCTTTTTTGCTTGAACTTGGCAATTTTCAGAAAATAAAATCAACCACCTATGGAAATTTCAAAAGTCTAAATAACAAGAGTACAGAACTCCTGGAAGAGCTGAGTTATTTCCTCATAGACTAAAATTATTTATAAACTGCATTTCTAGTACTTGATTTTTTTAAACATCTCTCCCCAGTTTCCAGCAATAAATTATGAAGAGAGAGAGTGTGTTGGGAACCAGGGAGTAAGAAGACAATAAATGAGCTATGAGAGGAGAAAGAAAGTTTTTCCCTGACATTCCCCCACATACACCAAAAAAAAAATCACAGAATGCATCTCTAACCTACATTCCCACACTCTCATGCTCACTTAAGAGTCTATTAGTAAATTATGCCATGGGTTAAATTGCATCCCTCCCCTCCCCTCCACAAAAGCTATATCAAATTCCTAACCTCAAGGACCTTGTTTCTGACCTTATTTGGAAAGAAAAACTCTTTGCAGATGTAATCAAGTTATGATGATGTCATACTGAATTAGATAGAGTGTGCCCTAACTCAACATGACTGGTGTCCTTATAAGAAGAGGTAAGGTACTGACATATAAGAGAAGACTGGATGAAGGCTGAGATGGAAGTACTAAAGATGCAAGTCAAGGAACACCAAACACTACCAACAAACAACCAGAGCCAGGAAGGGGTAAGGGAGGATTCTCATCTTCAAGTTTCAGAGGGACCATGGCCCTGCTGACACCCTGATTTTGGACAGAAGTATAAGAGAATAAACTTTTACTGTCTGCAATCACCCAGTTTGTGGTACCTTATTATAGCATCCCAAGGAAACTGATGAAAGGAGACATGTGTACCCACTGTGTGAGATATTTTTTGCACTTAAAAAATATTTTACAATGTATTCTGCATCTCAATTTTGCTCGTTAGATTACTGAAAAATTATTCAACCACCAAGACATCCCACAAGAGTTTGAGCTGAAGTCATTAAAATTCACACTCACAGTAAAATTTCAGTTATCCAAGGACCAGCCTTTCGGAATACCAAGCTTCTCTAATGACTGCTGACCCCACAGGAGGCAGGATTACAATGTCACCAATATAAGATGCAAAAAAGCAGCCTCCAGGAGTGTCAAGGAAAAGAGATCTACTGTCAAGAGGATTTGATGCTCCAAAGACTGAACTCCGTGAACTTTGAATCGTTGTCATGTTCTGATTGATAGGAATTGTCTGTGAAAAGCCATCCCTTCCATGCAAGGCAGGAAGCAGAATCAGAAGTAGCAGGAAGTTAAAAAAAAAAAAAAAAGAGGAACAGGAAAACTGGAGACGCTCAGTGGCAGCATTTAGAAGCAATGCTGGGGCAGTGAGCCGTGCATACTGCACTGTGCCAGTCAATGATGAGAGAGTCTGGGAGGATAGGCAGTTAGTTCTACAGTATCAAGTATCCCTATTAGCAGTCTCACCTCTTACAGCCTTATTCTCCCTGGAACATGTATGTAGAAAACACAGGTCCCTCCTGCAGCATATGTACCAGATACAGAGGGTGTGGTGCATGCTCAGTCATGTCCGACGCTGCAACTCTATGGACTGTAGCCTGCCAAGCTATTCTGTTCATGAGACTTTTCCCAGCAAGAAATACACAGGGTAATATAGCCCTAAAGCCAGTAGAATCTCAGTTGCTATTGAGTAAGGCACCCTGAGTGTATATCAAACATCCAGTAGTTCATGTACTTGGAAACTCTGGTAGTCACCCTGAGGACTTCATAATGACTTAAACATTTGGTAATTTTCCTACCTACATTAGCAGATTGATTCTATCTACAAATTCCATTTATATTTGCTATTGCAAATATAAAATTGTATTAGAAAACTGTTTTAATGAAAATAAAATATCCATTTGTTATGTAAGACTTTTGAACAAATAACTTAAAGATGGAATTTTTAATGTTATTTTGCCTAGAATTCCAGTAAACATCAAACAATAAGTGTTTTGAGCAAGGTCTACTGTAATGTTTGTACTTATCTGAATAATCCAGTGATAACATCACTGATATTTGTTGAAAGATATTCTCACTGGGTATCCATTATATGTCATGTTCTATGCTAGATGATAATGACAATATGAGTATTACTAAAGTATGTCTATCTCCCAAAACCCAAAGGTCTGATGACTACTTCATTGAAGTCATCCATGAGTCCACTGAAGAAACTGAAAAAACAAATAATATTAAGGAAGATATTAAGTCAAAGGCGTGCATGCGTGCCAAATTGCTTCAGTTGTACACAACTCTTTGGGACCTTATGGCCTGTAGCCCACCAGGCTCCTCTGTCCATGGGATTCTCCAGGCAAGAATACTGCAGTGGGTTGTTATTTCCTCCTCCATGAGATCTTCCCAACCCAGGGATCAAACCTGTGTTTCCTGGGGCTCCTACATTGCAGGAGGACTCATTACCGCTGAGCCCAGGGATGCCTAAGTCAAAGGCTGATGATTGTAAATGTGACAAAGTGATTTTCCAAAGACAGAAAATATCACTAAAGAAGCAGAGTTTCTACAGTATTTGAGTTGCTGTTCAGGAAAAACACATGATTACACTCTACTTGCAACCTATCTGTATGAAAAAAAAAGAAAAATCCGACAGTTATTTCCTAGCAGTCATTGTCCCAGGAAAACAAATTCTAAGGCAACCACCAGAACTACTAGATTAGGTTTTTAGATATGCAACCAAAGTCCAAGCATGACATGATAGTTCATATTTATGGTCACATCCCTGAGGTATTAAGAAAATGTTTAAATAGATATTTAACAATAAAGATAACCATTAAAAACTCTGTCATCATAACAGCCATTTAAAAATAAAATAAAACAAGCAAAAACCATAAGTCCTTAGGAATGAAACTAAGAAAAATGTTAAAGGTTCTTAAGAAGGAAATTATAAAACCATTGAAATTCATAAAATAAAACGTGAAATATAGAGATATGCCTTAATGATAATTGTCTCAATATTTAAAGATGGAAATTCTTTCTGAATTGATGTATAAATTCTATGCAAATATAATGAAACTAAATTTTAACAGAGTTCCCTTGTAGGGAAATTGACAAGATGATACTAAAATTCAGACTGAGGAACAAAGGGCCAATAAAGAATAGCCAAGATAACTGTAAAAAAACAACAGAAAAGAGATGAGGATTTGTCTGCCAGATAATCAATATTTATTAATAAGCCATGTAATTGAGTCAAAGTGGTACGCATGCAAAAACTGACCAATGGGATAATATATTCTAGGCACCTTGCCACAGCCTAAATTTTTTGTGTAAATATGATCTATGACAAAGGAGGATAGATTGCTTAATAAATGATGCTAATTACTGGCTATGACTAAGATAAATACTGAATTAGGTCTTAATATACAAAATAAAAATCAAAGAAAATGAATATTGTAAACACAAAAATTTCAAACATTTAAAAAAATATTTAGGAATATGTATTTATGATTTGGGGTTAGAAAATAATTTCTTAAGGACACATAAAACATCCAACAAAGATCAATAAAATTATGTTTAAAAAAAACCTCTATGTAAAAAATAAGTAATGAACAAAATGAAAACATTAGTTACAGACAAGGAGTGCATATTTGCAGAAAATATATAAAATACAAAGTTTTTGTTTTTAACAAAGCATGGTTGATTTACAATGTTGTGTTCACTTCATGTGTACAGCAAAATTATTCAGTTATACATATATCTGTTCTTTTTTCAGATTATTTTCTCTTATGTATATATGTATCTTATACATATATATAGAACATTCTTTTCTCTTATATATATAAAATATTGTGTATAGATCCCTGTGTTATACGCTAGGTCCTTGTTGGTTATCTGTTTTATAAATAATAGCATTTATATTTTAATGCTGGTGTTTAAAGCCTGGTGATCTTGCCTGGAGAGTTCCAGGGATGGGGGAGCCTGGTGGGGGTCCCACAGATTCGGACATGACTGAGGCAACTTAGCAACTTAGCAGCATTTATATTTTAATCCCAAACTCCTAATCTACCCCTTCCCTCCCCTGTTCCTTTTGGTAACTGTAGTTATGTCTTCTATGTCTGTGGGCTTGTTTTGATTTTATATCTTTTTTTTTTTTAGATTCCACATATAAGCGATATCAAACGATATTTGTTTGAGTATCCAAAGTTTGAGTATCCAAAATATAATTATAGCTAATTTAGATGAAGAAGAACAAATAACCTAAAGGAAAATTAAGCAAAGGAATCAAAAGACTAACAGGTCTAAATGGCTGATAAATAGATGAAAAACCCAGCAACTGAATAAATGGAAACTGAAATAACAGTAGGATACAGTTTTGTACCCAAAAGACTGGGGAAAAAAATGCCAAAAACTGTGATAAAATTTAGCAAGGATGTTGGAAACAGGAAATCTCACATATAGCCAGGAGGAGTATAAATTGTTACAGCTATTTTAGAGATTATTTTCAAAATATCCAGTGAAGGTGAATGGTAGATTACCACAGGTCTCCAAAATTCAACTTTCATTCAGCATAAGG
Organism: Neotragus moschatus; assembly: GCA_006410615.1. Taxonomy (NCBI): domain Eukaryota; kingdom Metazoa; phylum Chordata; class Mammalia; order Artiodactyla; family Bovidae; genus Neotragus; species Neotragus moschatus. The sequence continues at coordinate 116,024 of SJYA01001600.1, forward strand.
AGAAAACAGACAGATCTAACAACAAATCATGTCAGTTATTTTCCCAAGAAAGCAAGTTCCAAGACAACCATTAGATGTTATACCTGTTATGGTACACCTGCCTTATTTAACAATGCTACTTGTAGCTATATTCCCACAAGACACTCCTGTACTTGTTCACAAGAACAAGCACAGAAAGATTTGTTTACTTCAGCTCTGGGTGTTATAGGCAGGCATTAGAAAACCTCCAAAAGCCCAACAGTAAGAAAATAATCTGTGCATCTAATGGAATAATATAAGGAACTGACTAGGTTCATTCAGTAAATATAACAAATTCAATGGTAAATGTAATTTGCAATACAATATAATGTAAATATTAGAGAGATTACAAGTTATCATATATATTATTTATAACTGAAGATATCTATTGCAAGAGGAATTCATTAAAATGATTTCAAAAAAGAAATCAAAGAAGAATCTACACTGTCAATTTTCAATGTCAAAGCTATTCTGTGATAGGCAGAGAACTAGATCCCTTCCAAGAATATTTTGTTTGTATTGTATTACTGGCTTATACTTGACAATTAAAGATGATATAGGGCATCCCAATTTGAATAGACTAGCTTTTCTGGGTGACATGCAATAAAGAGCAAGAAATCAAGATTTAAGTAAATGGAAGGCTTTTTCCCACCAGCCCTCTGGACCACTATTTTGACTGAAGGATATACTGTCTGGAAGAGATCATGATTCCTGGAAAGAATTTTTAACTGACAATTTTCACCAAAATTCACTCTCTCTGAAGAGAGAGGTGTGGTGAGAGCATTGCTTTTGATCAGGCAAGAAGTCTGAGAAAGGCAGGCATTTCAGTGTAGTTAAATGAGAGAAAAAAAGGCCCTGAGTTCCTATGATTGTCCCCTAAGGAATCAGAGGCCAGGAATAGAGCTGAGGGCAACGACACTGGAAGACAATCATTTTCTGCTCCGCAATTTTGCCTAGGGCCAGCCCACCTTTCCAACATAACTGTTTTCAGCCAAGTATAAACCCTCTTGTGAGCCATGGAACTGGGTTCTACCTATTAATATTTGAGAAAATTCTCAAAATCTAAGGCCTAAAGACAGTCCAGGTAACCATAGAGTCTAAATTCTTTCTGTTTGGTGAGCTTTCTTTTCTTAACTTTATTTTAAAATTCATTTTTACAGAAGTATAGTTGCTTTACAATGTTGTGTTTGTTTCTACGGTAAATGAATTAGCCATATTATGCAGATATTCCTTCCTTTCTGGACTTCTTCACCCAGGTCACCATAGTTCACTAAGTAGAGTTCCCTGTCTTATATATAGTAAGTTCTCATTGGTTATGCAGAGTATCAACAGTGCATAAGTGTCAGTCCCAATCTTCTAATTCCTCCCACCTTGGTATACAAGTATGTGCTCTCTATTTCTGCTTTGCAAATATGATAGCTTATACCCTTTCTAGGATTCCTCCTATATGCGTTAATATACAATATTTGTTTTTCTGACTTACTTCACTCTATGTGACAGTCTCTAGGTCCATCCACCTCTCAACAAGTGACCCAGTTTCATTCTGATTTATAGATACATTAATATGTTTACAAATATACCATTTGTAAGGGTTTAATGTTGGCTCGCATCTGAATCAGTTTCATTTCCTAAGAATAAAACAAGTAAAAAGAGATAACTACAAACAGCAGCAATATAGGACAGAATAAGATTTTAAAATTTATAAGACTGTGAAAACATAATGGTTGGTGGAGAAATGGCTGGATATACAGTAGACACTGTCACATTTGGCACCAGCATCCCTAAATAACCACCTCAAGGCCTTGTGCAGGCACACAAGGAGCCTTCAACAAATGTTCAACCCAGTTAATATTCATTGATTCAGGAACGCAAGTACTGTGACTGAATGCCGAAATGAAATTGCAGACAGGCCTGCTTTTGTTTGGATGCACATGAAGACAAAGGACCGAGGCTCCTCTGTCTGGTCTCTTCCAGCAAAACAAAGCATGACTGAACAATCTATATAAACATAATGGCCAGAAGCAGCATACCAAAAAACTGACAGGTTCATGGAAGGTAAAGACAGACAAAGCCCAGACCACGTCAATGTAAATGGAGTAATATTGAAGAAAGAAAGCATCTTCGGCATTTAGCTGCCATAGAAATAACTTCTCAGGTGATAAGTTTAAGGTAAAAGCATAGGCAACTCTGTGTTAATGTAACAAATCTGCCAGGCAACTGAAAGCACTTGATCAGTAAGTGCTTTATAAAAATCGGGGAGGCCTAGACCCAAGTCAGAACATTCACCACAGGGGATTAATCATGCATTGTTTCAGATAATCGCTAGGCAACAGTTCCCCTAGGTCCTTTAGGAGTGTTTTCTTTCTCACTATGTTGCATATTGGCCATAGGCAATGCAGGCCATACATTTTAGAAATGCAATATGATAAATGAGATTGAGTTGAGGGTGTATCACAGGGCAAGTGAAAATCTTCACAGGAAAATTACTACAGGCACTTAATTTTAGAGTCAAAACTTGAGGGGAACGACAAATGCTTTAAGGAATGAGTGAACTACAACTTGGGTTTCATATCCCTGAGAAGATTATTGGGAAAAAAATAAAAAGAAAATGTCAAATATCAGAAAGAAAACTAAAGAAAATGCAGAAATTATTAATCATCTGCATGAAATTTACTTTAATATTTGTAAGGAATTAGAAGCTACCATAAATAAGCAGGGAATGAAAAGAAATATTAGAATGAGAACTTTTTTTTAATTGAAGGTTAGAAGATTGAAATTGCTCTGGTAAGGATTTTAAAAACGTGTATTTTCAGTGAATGAACAGTGAGAACAAAAGAATCTATCTAGTAAAATGACAGTAGGAATTGGAAATGAGGCATGAGGAAAGAGCTGAATTACCAATTACCTTGCAACAATCTTTACAGAGGAAAAGCTGGAGTGCCATCCAAATGAGTTATCATATTTCCCAGTATGATTTTGAGTCAAATTGTATTAAGAGGAAAATGTGGAAAGAATTCAGTGCTTCTTAAGCTATGTGAAGCAACACAGACAGAAAATAACTTGTTCATATAAAAGCACTAAAAAATGATGACATTTAAAGCCATGGACGGTAAATAAAAACAGAGAAGAGAGGAGGATCTAAGCACTGAGCTTTAATCTAAGAGTAAGAAAATCCAGCCACAAAATGAGAAAGGAATAGTGAATCACAAAGGGGATAATGGTGTTCTCAAAGTCAACTTGTTGCAGCAAAACCACAAATGAGCAAATGGTCTTTGGTGCAAATCAGCCAAAGAGGCCTTTAAAATTAAGAAATCCTGGTTATTCTTTAGGAGAAGGCAATGGCACCCGACTCCAGTACTCTTGTCTGGAAATCCCGTGGACGGAGAAGCCTGGTAGGCTGCAGTCCATGGGGTCGCTAAGAGTCAGACACGACTGAACGACTTCACTTTCACTTTTCACTTTCATGCATTGGAGAAGGGAATGGCAACCCACTCCAGTGTTCTTGCCTGGAGAATCCCAGGGATGGGGGAGCCTGGTGGGCTGCCATCTATGGGGTTGCACAGAGTCAGACACGACTGAAGTGACTTAGCAGCAACAGTTATTCTTTAGCTGTTACAGCTAAGAAACACTTGTAGCTAGACGTGTCCTTCATAAAACTACTTACTCTCTGACTCCAAATGAATTATATTCTGTACCTGGCATTCTTCTGCCCTGCACTTCCTTTCAGCATTCTTCATTTCAGAAAGGAGGTCACAGGCTGATAACCTCAGAGACACCAGATCTGGTTACTGAGCTGCCTGCCACCATGTTTGGCCACAAATTTTGCAGAAGAATGCAAGATTTTCCCCACCCTAATCCTTTTCACCTACCCCAGACTACAAACCCTATCTATAAAACTTTGCCCTGATACTCAGTTGGTAAAGAATCCGCCTGCAAAGTAGAAGACCCAGGTTCAATTTCTGGGTCAGGAAGATTTGCTGGAGAAGGGACAGGCCTACCCACTCCAGTATTCTTGGGCTTTCCTTGTGGCTCAGCTGATAAAGAATCCACCTGCAATGCAGAAGACCTGGATTCGATCCCTAGGTTGGGAAGGTCCCATGGAGAAGGGAAAGGAAATTCTCCAAGCCAGGGTTTAGGAATACGTGAACCATGAACTTCCAGATGTTCAAGCTGATTTTAGAAAAGGCAGAAGAACCAGAGATCAAATTGTCAACATCCTCTGGATCACTGAAAAAGCAAGAGAGTTCTGGAAAAAACATCTATTTCTGCTTTATTGACTATGCCAAAGCCTTTGACTCTGTGGATCACAATAAACCATGAAAAATTCTGAAAGAGATAGGAATATCAGGCCACCTAATCTGCCTCTTGAGAAATCTGTATGCAGGTCAGGAAGCAACAGTTAGAAGTGGACATGGAACAACAGACTGGTTCCAAATAGGAAAAGGAGTGTTTCAAGGCTGTATATTTTCACCCTGCTCATTTAACTTCTATGTAGAGTACATCATGAGAAACACTGGGCTGGAAGCAGTACGAGCTGGAATCAAGATTGCTGGGAGAAATATCAATAACCTCAGATATGCAGATGACATCACCTTTTGGCAGAAAGTGAAGAACTAATGAGCCTCTTGACGAAAGTAAAAGAGGGAAGTAAAAAAGTTGACTTAAAGCTCAACCTTCAGAAAACTAAGATCATGGCATCCGGTCCCATCACTTCATGGCAAATAGATGGGGAAACAGTGAAAATAGTGGCTGACTTTATTTTGGGGGTTCCAAAATCACTGCAGATGGTAACTGCAGCCATGAAATTAAAAGACGCTTACTCCTTGGAAGGAAAGTTATGACCAACTTAGACAGCATATTGAAAAGCAGAGACGTTACTTTGCCAACTGAGGTCCATCTAGTCAAGATTATGGTTTTCCAGTGGTCATATATGAATGTGAAAGGTCAACTATGAAGAAAGCTGAGCACCGAAGAATTGGTGCTTTTGAACTGTGGTGTTGGAGAAGACTCTTGAGACTCCCTTGGACTGCAAGGAGATCCAACCAGTGTGTCCTAACGGAAATTAGTCCTGGGTGTTCATTGGAAGGACTGATGCTGAAGCTGAAAGTCCAATACTTTGGCCACCTGATGCGAAGACCTGACCCATTTGAAATAACCTCTATGCTGGGAAAAATTGAGGGCAGGAGGAGAAGGGCACGACAGAGGATGAGATGGTTGAATGGCATCACCAACTGAATGGATATGAGTTTGGATGAACTCTGGGAGTTGGTGGTGGACAGGGAAGCCTGGCATGCTATGGTTCATGGGGTCGCAAAGAGTTGGGCACAACTAAGCGACTGAACTGAACTGAACCCACTCCTGTATTCTGGCCTGGAGAATTCCCATTGAATATACAGTCCACGGGGTCCCAAAAAGTTGGACACTACTGCACGACTTTCACTTTTCACTTATTCCCCAGGGAAAGAGGCACAGTTCCTGAGGCTCTAGCCTGCTATGTCCCCTCTTTGCCTGGCAAAGAAATAAAGCTACTCCATCTCTTTCCTCTAAAACTCTCTCCATATTTCTATTCAGTATTGGTGCACAGAGGGTCAATATTTTGGCAACCAACTGAAACAAGTTAGAACATGGCAAGAGCAATTTCATTGGGGTGAGGAATCATAGTTCTGATCGGTGAGGGTCAGAAATAGATGAGAGGAGAGAGAGATGGGGAGAACAGATAAACACTTTGAAGAAAGTGCACTGTAAAGGACAGAGGAGAAATAGGGCAGAACTTGAAGAAGCATGTGTGAGTTGAGGGAAGGAAAGCTTTTGGTTTTCCAAGTAGGGAAAAGTCACAGAAATTTCTTACTGGTGGCAATAACACAGTTAACAGAACTTTGATAATAAATGAGAATGAGAGTTAAGTGAAGTCCTTGAGTAGTAGGTGCTAAGCTGTGGGATCTAGGACATAAAGGAAAGAACTGATATTAGGGGCAAGGTCAGAACCCTGTTGTAATAAATGGAGGAAAATAAACGTGGCTACAAAAGCTGGAAGATTCATAGATTTGCCAGTGGAAGCATCAGGAGTTCTTTCCTGATTGTTCCTATTTTCTCACTGAAATAAAAAGCAGGATCATAAGGTGTAAGTGGATGGTGAAGGGAACATAACGAAAGCCTAAAGAGAAATGAGAGAGTTTGAAGTGATCTCTTAGAAAATGAGGCAGCAGACTGACCAGGAAAATATAACAGAATTGCCAGGCATTGCCAAGGGCCCACTTGAGGTTTATAGTCTTATTTCTGGATTTTGCCTTCATTATTTGACAGGCTTAATCCTGTTTGTGCCATGATGGATACCTGCTTCTTTTTGTTTTCAACTTAACACCTTAGCCAATCTAATGGAAAGAAACAGCCTTTTTGCCAAGAGAATGCTAATAAAAATCTGAGTGAGCTCTCACATATGGGACCTCAGTCCTTGTTCAGGCTTTATCTCATTGCTGTGTTTGGGAGGAGTCTGTCCTCGAATTAGCTGGCCTGTATTAGCCCCAGGAGCTTGGGGTTGCAGTAGATTCAGCCCTGTTAAACACAAGGTTATGATGGGGGAGGGTGGCTTCCCATAGAAAATCACAGTACATGTTACCATATCTATCCTTATGAAGATGGAAAATGAACTGGGCAATACAGCCAATATCCACAGTGCACATTATTGGCATATAATTTACTGAAAAACGTGCCAGGGTGAGTCAAATGTCATAAATGACCTCTATGAACATTCCCATTTTGTTGATATTCAGTTGTTTACTTATGTTCGGTTCTTTGCGATCCCATGGACCGCAGCATGCCAGGCTTTCCTTCACCATCTCCAGGGCTTGCTCAAACTCATGTCCATCGAGTTGGTGATGCCATCCACCCATCTAATCCTCTATCATCTCCTCCTCCTGCATTCAATCTTTCCCAGCATCAGTGTCTTTTCTAATGAGTCAGCTCTTTACATCAGGTGGCCAAAATATTGGAGTTTCAGCTTCAGCATCAGTCCTTCCAATGAATATTCAGGACTGATTTCCTTTACAATTGACTGGTTTGATCTCCTTGTAGTCCAAGGGACTCTCAAGAGTCTTCTCCAGTACCACAGTTCAAAAGCATTAATTCTTCAGTGCTCAGTCTTCTTTACAGTATAACTCTCATATCCTTACATGACTACCGGAAAAACCATAATGTTAACTACACGGATCTTTGTTGGCAAAATAACATCTCTGCTTTTTAATACCCTGTCTAGATTTGTCATAGCTTTTCTCTGAAGGAGCAAGTGTCTTTTAATTTCATGGCTGCAGTCACCATCTACAGAGATTTTGGAGTCCAGGAAAATAAAGTCTGTCACTGTTTCCATTGTTTTCCCATCTATTTATCATGAAGTGATGGGACCAGACGCCATTTTTTGAATGTCGAGTTTTAAGACAACTTTTTCGCTCTCCTCTTTCACTTTCATCAAGAGTTTAGTTTCTCTTTGCTTTCTGCCATAAGGGTAATGTCATCTGCATATCTGATGTTATTGATATTTCTCCCAGCAATATTGATTCCAGTTTGTGCTTCATCCAGCCAAGCATTTCACATGATGTACTCTGCATATAAGTTAAATAGCAGGGTGACAATATATAACCTTGATGTACTCCTTTCCAAGTTTGGAGCCAGTCTGTTGTTCCATGTCCATTTCTAACTGTTGCTCCTTGACCTGCATACAGATTTCTCAGGATGCAGATAAAGTGGTCTGTTAGTCCCATCTATTGAAGAATTTTCCACAATTTGTTGTGATCCACACAGGCAAAGGCTTTAAGGTAGTCAATGAAGCAGAAGTAGATGTTTTTCTGGAACTCTTTTGCCTTTTCTATGATCCAATGGGTATTGACAATTTGATCTCTGGTTCTTCTGCCTTTTCTGTATCTAGCTTGAACATCTAGAAGTTCTTGGTTCTCATACTGTTGAAGTCGAGCTTGAAGAATTTTGAGCATTACTTTGCTAGCATGTGAAATGAGTGCAGTTTTGAGGTAGTTTGAACATTCTTCAGCATTGCCTTTCTTTCGGATTGGAATGAAAACTGACCTTTCCATCTTAATACTCTTTAATTCTCTAGCCTTGAAACTCCCAAACTGGGCACCTTTGGCTGGGAACAAGAATGATCCCAAAGTCGCGTAATTGATGATTATCATCTGTCTTCTGAAATATTCACCAGGTATATCTATTCAATATATTAAAAATAAAATTAAAAATAAAAACACTAAAAGAGAAAGATGGGGGAGAGGTTGGGAAAGAAATTCTGGGTTATTAGTGTTAAGAATTTGAATAACACAAAGCTTTACAAGGAAAACACTGCAAATATGAGTATACTGGAAGTGGTTTAAGAGTTGCAAAAATGAAAAACAGTTTAAAAGTAACTATAATATAATGGGAAAAATAATCATTTTTATTATTTTACTTATTTCCAAATTTATTTAAACACTTTTTAGTCTACCAACTAAAACCAAAGTTTACAACTCTTATAAAAATCTAATTTACTGTGAGAACCTTGCACATTTGTTTGTAAGAAGGAAATGGAGTTAATTATTTTTTGTAAAATGATTAAGTAAAGTATCATCATTTGCCCTGTTAGGTTCATGTGGATCAAAAAGACAGTGTGATTTATGGTTTTCAACTTTATACACTTAACGGAGCAAGAAGAGAAGTGCATATGGGAATAATAATAGGTCACATTTGGAACTGAAAGCAATAAAAGACAAACCAGTTACCACAAGCACCTTTTTCAATTACCATGAATTAATAATTATTTCATAAAAATACACATCCAACATTACACCAAGCATGGTGTTCTGGCAGGGCAGAAAATCAAAATACCTTTGGAAACTCACAGGAAGTGTCAGCACATGGTAATAGGAATGGGCATCAGATCAAACCCAGGCAGGCTGCATTTAATTTGTTGCCTCTGTAAACACCAGGGTCTTCCTTTTTACAGCCTGCATTTGTCATTTTCAACAGAAGCCTGGAGCTCTAGTTTTCTGCTTCCTGCCTCCAGACCAGCTTGTCAAATGCCTCAGGCCAGAAGCCATATTGCTTTCATTATCTTCCTGGGTGGATCACAATGTCAAGTGCAGGTGAGCATTAAACAAATGCTCCTGGATGCCTGAAGCCAGATCATGCCTGGACAGCACTGTGAAGCAGACAGAGTCTCCTTTTGAGAGTCCCAGGAGTCCTTTTCAGGTTTTGATTGGAGTTTTTCGAGCATCTATTCCACTTCTCCTTTTAGGGGGCTGGCCTACCACCTGCTCTCCACCAGTTCTACTGCTCAGCAGACGAGGCTGCATCCAGTCCACATCTTCTCAGAACTTCTTTTCGATCCACGGACTACTACAAAGTCAGCATGAGGACTCTTCCCTTGGGCTTTCTCTGGATTCCAGAGTAACATGGCAGTCCATAGGGCCAACTTCTACTAACCCAAAACCAATGACAGACAGCAGCTGATAATATCCTGGATAAATACTCCATTTTCCTTAGATCTTCCAGCAGGATCTCTGAGATGGGCTTTACATTGCATCCCATAGGTTCCCAGTAACAACAAGAACTGTTGCTAGCTCCCTGATCTGTCTCAAGCATCTCTATGAATGCTTCTTGGGATTATCTCCTAATAGAACCCAGGTTTCCTACATCGCAGGCATACTGTTTCTGAGCCACCAGGGAAACCCCTAAATAAATTACTGTACTGGAATCCTTTACTCAAAGTCAGTTTCTGGGGGCACTGAAGGAGATGTGTGTGTGTGTGTGTGTGTGTGAGCGCACAATCATGTCTGACTCTTTGAGACCCTATGGACTAGAGCCCGCCAGGCTCCTCTTTCCATGAGATTTTCTGGGCAAGAATACCTGGTGGATTGCCACTTCCTTCTCCAGGGGATCTTCCTGGCCCAGGGATTGAACCTAAGTCTCCCATGTCTCCTGCATTGCAGGCAGATTCTTTACCGCTGAGCCATCTGGGAAGCCCATGAAATAGATATACTCCAGTCAAAATCTGCTATCATTAAATAGTGTAATAAGGTCATTTATACTCTACCATGCATTTAGGCCAACATATTTTACCTACTGTTGAATAATTTGTATCTTTAAACACCTGTCTGCTGCTGCTGCTGCAGCTAAGTCACTTCACTTGTGTCCGACCCTGTGCGACCCCATAGACGGCAGCCCACCAGGCTCCTCCGTCCATGGGATTTTCCAGGCAAGACATCTGTCTACAGGAATACAAACTGCCCTTTTTAAAAATAGACATGTGTAAGCAGGTGAATGTAAGGCATTTTATAGAAGTAAGTTTGTACACAGGAGTAAGCAGCTTCCCAGTGTATTCTTCCTACAGATCTCTGATTATCATCAAACATAAGAGTCAGTTCCTTTAAAAATGTTTTACTTTTGAAGTGCTCAGATCTCAACAGTTTCTTCAAGTAGAAACTGGATCCTTTCAAAGAATTTATTGGGGCAGGGGTCCTAAACATTTCACTTACGTATATCAGTAAGTCCATTAAGGAAGATTCAATTCATGCTGAAGCTTTTTGATAGTTCTTCAGTCAGTCAAATTAATGTGGGCCATTCATTTGGGCAATCTGACAAATATCCTAGTTCAAACCAGTGGTTCTTGGTTTCAGGTGTGCATCAGAATGACCTCTGCTTGTGAAAACAAAGTTTCTGATTTACTAGGACTGGACTGAGGGAGAGAATTTGCATTTCTAAGGAGTTCTCAGGTGACTGAGATGTTGTTAGTTGATCACACATTGAAAACCACAGCTGTAGACAACTCTTATATTCTCCTTCCACACATTGCATCTTTAAATTCAATAGAGTCTTCTGCATCTCCTACAGTAAACACAGCCCAACAGCAGATACTTTTTTCCTAGGACTTTCTCTTGCTTTACTGGCTGCCTGAAAGGAAAGGCCATTACTTTACAATTGATCCTTAATATAGCTTTTTCAGTATTCTTTCTTGCTTACTAAAGTCACCTTCTCCCTTAAGCCATCACTCTGCACAGTAAAAGGAAATTCTCTACATTCACTCAACAATGAAGGTAATTTTCTGCCAGGCAGTGAATAAGAAAGACATGGTTCCCATACTAAGTTATATTTGCATTGTTTTGCACTGCTCTAGCTTATAAATGTGCAAAAACAAAATACCACAGTAATCATAATGCTTGTATCTCAAAAATGTTGCATCTTAGATTTAGTTGGCAAAGACAGCATTTGGCAATCTGTTGAAAATGCTGTCTTTCGTATAGAAATGAAATGCCAAAAATAAAAGACCTATTTTAATATAACAACTTGAAGGAAAAATTATCAAATGCACAAGGTCTTTAATAAAAAGAACAGAGGCAGGTGGTGATTACCTTTCATAGCTTGCCTTTAACTTCGTATTTAAGTGACTCTAATGTAACAATACATAGAACTTAATATATATTATATATCTATAACAATATATAGATCATACTATAAAAATTAATTACTTAGGACAAGTAATGAAATAAATAATAGGATAAACAAAAGATATCTTTTTGAAGATTCAGGAACATAATAGATTTTCCACAGACCAGATAAAAATGTGACTTTGTCTTCAGAAAATAAAACCGTAGACTAATGCAAATTCAACTCTGATTTTAGATATCTTGCATAGAATTGTTTGTGTTCACGATGCAATGCTTTTTTCATAACTGCATGACAGTGTGGTCATCATTGCCACTCATTACAGATCCTGTTTTTCCTTTCTTAAGGTTTATGTGAAGTTTATTTCATTCCATTTTTATTGAGATATAATTGGCATACAACACAATGGAAGTTTACGATGTACAGCATAATTATTCGACTTACATACTTTCTGAAATGTTTACCAAAATAACCTGAATGAACATCCATCATTTCATACAGATTCAAAATTTAAAAAACAGACAAAAAGCTTTTGCCATGTGATGAGAACTCTTAGGATCTACTCTCTTAACAAATTTCATATACAACATAAGGCAGTGTTAATTATATTTATCATGGTTTATGTTATCCCTGATACTTATTTACATTTTATAATTGGAATTTTGTACCTTTTGACCATCTTTATCCAATTCCCCTGCCCATACCCTACCTCTGCTAACCACAAGTCTCATCTTTTTCTATAACTTTTTTTGGTCTGTTTTTGAAGACACTTTTCCAAAGAATATATGCAGGTAGCCACAGGCACATCACCACTCAAAAGATGATCAACATCATTAATCATCAGGGAAATACAAATCAAAACCACAGTGAGCTATTATTTCATACCTGTCAGAATTGCTGTTATCAAAAAAGCCAACATACAAGAATTGAGGAAGATATGGAGGAATGGGAACTCTCCTGCACTGTTGACAGGGCTGTAAATTGGTATAGCCAGTATAGAAAACAGTATGAAGATCTTTCCCTCTGTCTAATTCATTTGCTTTTACAAAGTTTTATTTCTCTTGTTAAAAGATAAGACTCAAAAAAATCATACAATTATTCCCAAGGATATGGAACAATATGGGACTACCTAGTGGCTCACTGGTAAAGAACCCAGCAGACAATGCAGGAAGTGTGGGCTCAATCTCCTGGTTGGGAGATCCCCTCGAGAAGGCGATGACAACGCACTCTAATATTTTTTCCTGGTGAATACTATGGACAGAGGAACCTGGTGGGCTACAGTCTATAGGGTTGCAAAAAAGAGTTGGACATGACTTAGCAACTAAACAATAGCAACAACATAGAAAAAATTCCCTTTGGGGTATAAACAGTTGCTTTTATAGCAAGAGTATCTATGCAATTGCTGATTGCAAAACCAATTCTAATTCTAGCTGTTTCTTCAGGTACATGGTAGAGCATTCGACCTGGGATGCTCCTTGGTCATCATCCATGTGCAAGTTTACTGCTTCTTATATTAAAGGTTTGCTAGTTTGCATTTTGGTATAAAGAAGGCTGAACATTTACAAATCGATGCTTTCAAACTGTGGTGCTGGAGAAGACTCTTGAGAGCTCCTTGGACAACATGGAGATCAAACCAGTCAATCCTAAAGGAAATTAACCCTGAATATTCATCGGAAGGACGGATGATGAAGCTGAAGCTTCAATATTTGGCCACCTGATGGGAAGAGCTTTTTCCTTAGAAAAGACCCTGATGCTGTGAAATATTAAGGTAGGAGGAAAAGAGGGTGACAGAGGATGAGATGGTTGGATGGCACCATCGACTCAATGGACATGAGTTTGAGCAAACTGCGGGAGACAGTGAAGGTCAGGGAGACCCAATATGCTGCAGCCCATGGTGTCACAAAGAGTCAGACAAGACTGAGTTGCTGAACAACAAAAATAATTTGGTATCAAAGAAATGGCTCCCCATATTCCTATGCCTGCTAATCTCCTGACTGACTCCTTCCTGATTTTCTAGTTGTGTTCAACAAAACATCCTGATTGATTATTTGCCTTTTAAAACAATTAAAATCTATTTGTCATGTGGATAATTTTGTTTTGGCTAAATATTTTAAAGCTACCAGAGCAGCCTGAACTTCAGACATTCTTTGATACTCAAAAATAATAATTTCCTTGAAAAACTCCATGTGGCTTTATGCCATAAGCCTGAATGTATTTAATAAAGTGAACAGAGTCTCTGAAATCAGTTTAATGACTCCTCATTGTCTTCCTGAGTCTGGATATGATCAGATTACCTCCTTTCATTGAATTATGCCACTCTTTAAGCCCAACTCAAAGCTTGTCCCATTACGCCTCTATTCTCTTTCCTTGATGACTGTGTTTAAAGGTGATCATACTTGTGAAATCAAAAAGAAGTCTATACACAGAGCCCTCACTGAAAGGCAATGGAAGAAGCTGAATTAGTCTAATACACCTCTCATAGAAGTGCACACACATGCATGTTTTCCTGTTCCTTGGCATTACGATTTGTGACAGCATGGGAGACCTTGACTCTTTGTTCAGGNTAATCATCAGGGAAATACAAATCAAAACCACAGTGAGCTATTATTTCATACCTGTCAGAATTGCTGTTATCAAAAAAGCCAACATACAAGAATTGAGGAAGATATGGAGGAATGGGAACTCTCCTGCACTGTTGACAGGGCTGTAAATTGGTATAGCCAGTATAGAAAACAGTATGAAGATCTTTCCCTCTGTCTAATTCATTTGCTTTTACAAAGTTTTATTTCTCTTGTTAAAAGATAAGACTCAAAAAAATCATACAATTATTCCCAAGGATATGGAACGATATGGGACTACCTAGTGGCTCACTGGTAAAGAACCCAGCAGACAATGCAGGAAGTGTGGGCTCAATCTCCTGGTTGGGAGATCCCCTCGAGAAGGCGATGACAACGCACTCTAATATTTTTTCCTGGTGAATACTATGGACAGAGGAACCTGGTGGGCTACAGTCTATAGGGTTGCAAAAAAGAGTTGGACATGACTTAGCAACTAAACAATAGCAACAACATAGAAAAAATTCCCTTTGGGGTATAAACAGTTGCTTTTATAGCAAGAGTATCTATGCAATTGCTGATTGCAAAACCAATTCTAATTCTAGCTGTTTCTTCAGGTACATGGTAGAGCATTCGACCTGGGATGCTCCTTGGTCATCATCCATGTGCAAGTTTACTGCTTCTTATATTAAAGGTTTGCTAGTTTGCATTTTGGTATAAAGAAGGCTGAACATTTACAAATCGATGCTTTCAAACTGTGGTGCTGGAGAAGACTCTTGAGAGCTCCTTGGACAACATGGAGATCAAACCAGTCAATCCTAAAGGAAATTAACCCTGAATATTCATCGGAAGGACGGATGATGAAGCTGAAGCTTCAATATTTGGCCACCTGATGGGAAGAGCTTTTTCCTTAGAAAAGACCCTGATGCTGTGAAATATTAAGGTAGGAGGAAAAGAGGGTGACAGAGGATGAGATGGTTGGATGGCACCATCGACTCAATGGACATGAGTTTGAGCAAACTGCGGGAGACAGTGAAGGTCAGGGAGACCCAATATGCTGCAGCCCATGGTGTCACAAAGAGTCAGACAAGACTGAGTTGCTGAACAACAAAAATAATTTGGTATCAAAGAAATGGCTCCCCATATTCCTATGCCTGCTAATCTCCTGACTGACTCCTTCCTGATTTTCTAGTTGTGTTCAACAAAACATCCTGATTGATTATTTGCCTTTTAAAACAATTAAAATCTATTTGTCATGTGGATAATTTTGTTTTGGCTAAATATTTTAAAGCTACCAGAGCAGCCTGAACTTCAGACATTCTTTGATACTCAAAAATAATAATTTCCTTGAAAAACTCCATGTGGCTTTATGCCATAAGCCTGAATGTATTTAATAAAGTGAACAGAGTCTCTGAAATCAGTTTAATGACTCCTCATTGTCTTCCTGAGTCTGGATATGATCAGATTACCTCCTTTCATTGAATTATGCCACTCTTTAAGCCCAACTCAAAGCTTGTCCCATTACGCCTCTATTCTCTTTCCTTGATGACTGTGTTTAAAGGTGATCATACTTGTGAAATCAAAAAGAAGTCTATACACAGAGCCCTCACTGAAAGGCAATGGAAGAAGCTGAATTAGTCTAATACACCTCTCATAGAAGTGCACACACATGCATGTTTTCCTGTTCCTTGGCATTACGATTTGTGACAGCATGGGAGACCTTGACTCTTTGTTCAGTCCCAGAAGACACCTGCATAGAAAGATGACGATGGCCCCAGATGCTCCAGGAGGCCTTGAATACTTAGTTTGGTTGAGACCAAATGTCCATTGTCTTAAGATCCCTGTAATGACCCTTACTCCAATTACCAGGCCTGTGGGGGCGGCTTTAAGTCATAAGAAATGACAAATAGTCTCTCACTACATCATCTCTGACAAAATTCAGACTCATGTTTCGGATCCGGTACATCCTTTCTCTTTTCGCATTCAGGTAATTTTCTCTGGGTATTATGAAGTTTTCGTATAGACATGAATGTCCCTTAGTTTTCAATGCTTTATTTCTCAAAATAGTACTTATGAAAGAAAAAATATACCAAATGTACCATGTAAGTGGCCACCTGCAGAATCTGAATGTCTCAACTAATTACCAAGTTATTTTTCCTTTTTTTTTTTTACAGTGGGAAGTGCTAATATTCAAAGTAACATACAAACTGATGTTTCTAACATCTAATTATTATATTTACTATGACATATGTCACTTTTGTATATATATCTAGGATAAATTTCATTAATACTATTTTTGTATTTTGGAAAAGTGAACTACATCCAGAGACCTAAACAAAGCAATGAAAAAGAGAGGAAATAGCATTTATAGTTCTTCCATGTTAGCATAACATCACAATATCACATACTATACAGCGTCACTATATTGTCCAGCAATATACTGATATTTATAGGATTGCAAAGTGACAATGCAATCATTCTCAAATGGTAAAGAATCTGCCTACAATGTGGGAGACCCAGGTTCGATTCCTGGTCAAGAAGATCCCCTGGAGAAGGAAATAGCTATCCACTCTAGAATTCTTGCCTGGAGAATTCCACGGACAGAGAAGCCTGGCAGGCTACAGTCCATGAGGTCACAAAGAATCAGGCATGAATGAGTGACTAACACTTTCATTTCATGTACCCAAGGTAATGAGACATGGATATTTGTATCTTCCTCTAAATGCTGGAGACACTTGGGAGTAAGTTCCTAGCATCCTCATTTTCTTCCTCTACATTTCTTTTGTAGATCAACCTGGCCATCCCTAAGGCTCTTAATATCATCTGTATCATATCTCCTAAGTTTCTAACTCCACCCCTTACCTTGTCTATAATTTCAAATTTTTATTTCCAATTACACTTTTATAACATTATTTTTGTCAGAATCTTAATCTTAATCCCAAACTGAGTTCTCTATTCCATCCTCTCCCCTACTGCTCAAGTTTAATCCATACCTTGTCTTTTTTCAGTAATGGTACAACTATCTCCCTGGCNTCCTAAGTTTCTAACTCCATCCCTTACCTTGTCTATAATTTCAAATTTTTATTTCCAATTACACTTTTATAACATTATTTTTGTCAGAATCTTAATCTTAATCCCAAACTGAGTTCTCTATTCCATCCTCTCCCCTACTGCTCAAGTTTAATCCATACCTTGTCTTTTTTCAGTAATGGTACAACTATCTCCCTGGCTACTCAAGCCAGATAAACGGAAAACATCTTTCATTTGTCTTTCCCCTCTTTCCTTCCATGTTCCATATATATCAGGCTTCTCTTAATCACCACTGCCAACATTTTGAACCATTTCCTCTCTCACTAAGACCATTCAAAAACTCCAACTAGTGCTTCACCATTTCACCCCCAATCCACTTTTCAACATGGCAGACAATAATCTTCTAGAATTTTAAAGCCTCAGTGATGACTGTAACACCTTCTGTTGAACTTAAGGCTGAACTCTTGCTGAGTTCAGCAAGCTTACTGAAGGCTTGTTGACTCCGTGATCAGGCTCCTGTTGCCTCCTTCCACCTCACTTTGTTTCTTTCCATCTTGCTCTCTCTAACTCCAGCTATAATAGCCCAATTTCATTTACTAGTGCTCACCAAAGGCCTTCCTCCTTAACACTCTTAATCCTCAGTCTTTTTTTCTGCCTGAAAAGCACCTTTGTCCCTCTTCTTAACATAATCAGCTCTCTTTCAATCTAGAAATGACAAATGAAAATACAACTCAGGCTGGCCATCCTTGGCTATCCTCCCTGAGATAGTTCTCTCCTCTTATCCAAAACTTTAGTACCTTATTCATTCTATTTACTTTAGATATCACCTTATTTTTGTTTACTTGCTTCAAATCTGTCTCTGCCCACTGGATTCACGCTCTTGGAGGGTAGAAGCTAATTCTGCAGGTTAGTCACTATCACCCCTTCCCAGCAAAATGGTCTACATATAGTAGGAATTCAAATAAAAACAATAAGAATGTTATACAGTAATAAATATGATGATTATAATATCAGTATATTTGCTTTTACTAAGATATTAACACTGTTGTTAGTGTTTTGTGTGTATTAACTCATTTAAAGAGATAAGCACAGATCATTCCTCTGTGAGCACAGAGCAGTTAAGTATTGGCTAAGTCAACAAAGTACTGTCTTAGCCACTGGCTAAGCAAGTGGCAGAGCAGGGATTCAAATTTTTGTGTTTTGCCCCAAATACCCAAGCTCATAACTATCCTACTAGGCTACCTATTAAAACATGAGGTCAAACAACAACCAAGAAATCCAAAGACAGTAGAACATATTTAATAAAATATATAAATACAAGGCACAGGGATTAACAAAGGTCAAGGAATTTAAAGCCAAAATATATTTAATAGTAATAATTTTTTTTTAAATGGTGAACTTTTTTGATGATTCGGAAGGTATACATGGGTCGTGAAGGTTATGGTTTTTCCAGTAGTAATTTATGGATGCGAGAGTTGGACTGTGAAGAAGGCTGAGCGACGAAGAATCGATGCTTTTGAACTGTGGTGTTGGAGAAGACTCTTGAGAGTCCCTTGGACTGCAAGGAGATCCAACCAGTCCATTCTGAAGGAGATCGGCTCTGGGATTTCTTTGGAAGGAATGATGCTAAAGCTGAAGCTCCAGTACTTTGGCCACCTTATGCGAAGAGTTAACTCATTGGAAAAGGCTCTGATGCTGGGAGGGATTAGGGGCAGGAGAAGGGGACGACTGAGGATGAGATGCCTGGATGTCATCACTGACTTGATGGGCGTGAGTCTGAGTGAACTCCGGGAGTTGGTGATGGACAGGGAGGCCTGGAGTGCTGCGATTCATGGGGTCGCAAAGAGTCAGACACGACTGAGTGATTGAACTGAACTGAACAATAGCTAAAGAATGTATAATACAAGCCCAGTCTCACTTGATCCTGTGGAATATCCTTTATTTTTAAAATATATTGTTCAAGATCCTTCAGTCTGATTTTTACTTTCTGCTAATTCACTTAAGTTGTGTCCAACTCTTTATGACTATGGACTGTAGCCCAACAGGCTCCTCTATCCATGAGATTCTTCAGGCAAGAATACTGGAGTAGGTTGTCATGCCCTCCTTCAGGGAATCTTTCCAATCCAGGGATTGAACCCAAATTTCTTATGTCTCCTGCATTGGCTGGCAGGTTATTTACAACTAGCACCACCCAGAAAGCCGATTTTCACTTTATATGAGTTCAAAGACAATGCCAGGTATTTGACCAAACTAAGCTACATTTGGAGAAAACAGGAGCATTATTACTACTGAATAGTTTGCAGACTCACAAGCATTGGGACAGCAGGCCTGTTCCTTCAAAAGCAATCTGGAAAGATACAACATGGTTTTCCATGTCCTCAAAATGATGTCTAATCCTCAGACTCACTGTGGCACTCTTAAAAAACACTCTATAACCCCAAAGTAGCCATGGATACATTCATCTACTGGCTCATATAGCTACTAAAAGTTATTCCCAACCAGGGTGACCCATGCCTGAAGCATGATAATTTCAAAATAAATTAGAAAAAAAAAAGAAGAAGGACTGTATTTATCCTCTGGGTAATTCAGAGAAACCATATTTGGCAACAGTAAGTCGTGAAAACAACATTTATCAGCATCAAAACCAGGCTCCAGAGGAGATCTGATTTGGGCTCTCAGATGCTCAGAAATTGAAGCATGGCAGGTTGCTTGAAAAGATAAAGACTGGACTCTGCCTGTTCTCATTTCTCCCTACAAACTTTTTCAAGATCTTATCTCATTTCCTTTCCCACTTTAAAGTGTGGTTTCGATCTTCTTTCCAAAAGAGACACAGCTCCCTGGATTTAGCACTATTTGTGGCTTCTTAAAAGGTCTTTATGTTTAATCCTCAGGAGTAAACAAACTTCTTCAATCTAACTAAGACTAAATATAGAACCAGATCTTAGGGTTGTTATCTACCCAGAGCACCTGATGGTATTTGGAAGGTGGGGATGGGAAAGAGGACTTAAAAATGATAAATAGCTTAATTTTCCATGTCATTTTCTATAACAATATCATATACAACAATATCCCAAGGAAACATGACTAATCTGTGGTTAAATATTTTAAAATTATTTAGAGTTACAATTTAATAGGAGTTTGACCTCATCCATAATCTATGAACATTTAAGCTTCTATCCCTTTTCCTCTGATTGTAAAAGATACTCCATCATAAACTCCATAAGATGGGTTGGTTCTGTCTTTTTAATAGCTCATATTCATANAAACATGACTAATCTGTGGTTAAATATTTTAAAATTATTTAGAATTACAATTTAATAGGAGTTTGACCTCATCCATAATCTATGAACATTTAAGCTTCTATCCCTTTTCCTCTGATTGTAAAAGATACTCCATCATAAACTCCATAAGATGGGTTGGTTCTGTCTTTTAAATAGCTCATATTCATAAGATTTAAAATGTAAAGTATTTTTATTGTTCACAGACTTAGTAAATTTTTATTGACTGCCTATTATTCTTATTAGATCCTATGTTGTTGTCATTTAGTCACTAAGTCATGTCCAACTCTCTTTTGTGACCTATGAACTACAGTTCACCAGGTTTCTCTGTTCATGGGATTTTCCAGCAAGAATACTGGAGTGGCCTGCCATTTCCTTCTCCATGAGATCTTCTTGATCTAGGGATCGAACTCACATCTCCTTTGGCAGGTGGATTCTTTATCCCTGAGCCACCAGTGAGGCCCATACTCAGCATTAAAATAATCAACAGTCATGGCTCAAGCTCTGACTAATAAAACATTTCAGAGAGGACAAAGCACCCTGCTCTGATTCTTTAGTGGGAGAACCTGATGAGGTTCATCAAGAAAGTCACCTCTGAAGAAATTATTTTTTTACTGACATCTAAAACATGAGAGGACTTCCCTGGTGGTCCAGTTGTGAAGACTCCACACTTCCATTGCAGCGGGGGCACAGATTCAATCCTTGGTTGGGGAGCTAAGATCCCAAACGCTGCATCAAAAGGTCAATAAACAAATAAATACACAAAAACATTAGGANATACTAAGAGAGGTCACTAGTCACCAAGAGGAAAGGCCATTATAGACAGAGCAGAGGGAAGAGGGAAGATACGGGACATGGTTTGGTGTGGTTATGGTACTGCCAGAGACAGTATGCCACACAGAACGTCTTAGGAGATGAGGCTGAAAATGTGGACAAGAGCCCGATCAGAGCTTTATTATCCTAAGGGCCATGCAGAACCACTGACAGGGTTAGACAAGAGATGAACATTTGGTTACTGATTTAATTTTGAAAAAGGCAAGAGAAATAGGTGACTACATATTCTAGTCTAGATGATCAGGAAAATGAATCTATTTCATCCATGAAATGAGATAAAGAGATGAGCTAATTTGGTTAAAAAACAAAAAATCAGTGATTTGGGGATTTACTTAATGACTGAAATGGAGAAGAATGGGGAGGTACAGGGCTTCCCTGGTTGCTCAAGCAGTAAAGAATCCACCTGCAATGCTGGAGACACAGGAGATGCAGGTTCAATTCCGGGGCTGCAAAGATTCCCTGAAGAAGGAAATGGCAACCTCCTTCAGTATTCTTGCCTGGAAAATCCTATGGACAGAGGACTCTGGCAGGCCATAGGCCATTGCATTGCAAAGAATTGGACACAACTGAGCTTGCATGCATGGGGAGGTACAGACAGGGAGAACCAACAATTTTGGTTTAAATATTGTGAAGGTCTGAAATGTCTTTCACCTGCCAGTTTTATCACTGTAAAAAAGCTGTTAATATTTCAACTCCTTAGTTTCCTCATTTATAATATGGGGATAATAATAAAGTTGTTGTAAGTAAGTGAAAAGTGCTTAGAGAAAGTGCCAAACATCCATTAAAGCCAAAAATGTTAGCACTTACTACTAGCATTAAGCAGCAGCAGCAGCAGCACTGTGTGGACCTGCCTTTGGGAAAGAAGATACACTCTTCTGGTTTCCAGGCAAACTTTTTTAGAACTTTGTGTGACCTCTGTGTTGATTTCTTTTCCCCAGCCTTCTTGAAATAGGACACAAGCTTCTGCTCTTTCTGTTTCTCTTCATTCTCTCTGCCCTGGTCTCTTCCTTTGCTCATCTTCCAAATGTTGGTGAGTTCCTCTGTTATATCCTTTTTTGGATTTTTGAATCCTTAAAATGGGCTGAAGTTGTTATGGGTTAAGTCACGTATCACACACACACACAAATGTATGTTGAAGTCCAAACTACTTCACCATGTGACCTTATTAAAAACAGAGTTATTGCAGATGTAACTGACTAAGATGAGGTCATATCAGAGTAAGGTAGGCTCTTAACCAGTATGACTGATATCCAATACTTTAGAAGAAAAGGGCAGAGACACAGAGCAGAGGCACAAATGGCATCTGAGGCAGAGACTGGAGTGATGCAACTGCCAGTCAAAGGATGCCCAAGCCCGACAGCCACTACAAGAGAGGAAGAGACCAGGAAGAAGCTTCCGTTACAGATTTCAGAGGGACCATGGCCCTGCCAACACCTTGATTTTGGACTGCTAGCCTCCAGAACCATAAGACAAGATATCTCTGTTGTTTTAAGACACCCAGTTTTCTTAGGACTCCTTTGTTACAGGAGCCTTGAGAAACTAATATATAAATAGATATAAGAATGTGTTATTTTTCTAAAAAGGGAGTTTTGAGTTTTTCATCAGATTCTCAGAAGGACTTGAAACCCCCAGAAAAGCTTCAGCACCAACTGCTTCTTACACTCTCCCCTGGCGATCCCACGCACTCCTTTGACATTAACTGGAACCTGGGTGTCTCTGCTTCCCAAATCTGTACACTAAGCTATACTTTTCTGCAGCACTGGAACTCTATGTCCACTTGAAATCTCTTCTCACATATCCACCACTGAGTGGAGGACATGCTGAGCTATCATCACCTTCCTTATTTCACTAAATGATGCCACAAAGGCCTCATAATCCATAATCTCATCCATCTTTAAGAGTGGTTAGCCTAATATCTAAAATAAATCACGAATGTGTCCATTTCTCTTCCGCCTTTGCTCCCACTACTCTAGGCCTGCCAATGTCACATCTCTCATGGAGTAAAACATTCGCCTCCCCAGCTGGCTTCCTCACTTCCTCTTTTGTATTCCTCTTATTCATTGTTTTGGTGAGATGCCAGGACAGAGATGAACATGAAGTTAAGCAATGAGTGTTCCCTGTGGGGGAAAGGAGTGAAAATAGGATTTTGGAGACAGAGGAGTTGGGTTGTAAAGCTTAGGGTGACCAA
>SJYA01001600.1:140622-201916 GCA_006410615.1 Neotragus moschatus
TGCTTGAAACACAATTATAACCTATCTTTATCTATCTCTGCATTTAAAAGGATGTGATACATAATCTGCAGGGAAGCTATTAACAAAATCTAAAAAGCAAACAAACAAAATATCTTTTATATAACTTGCGTAAAAGAGAAACTGGTCCATAAAGGCAGTAAAATTTTCAAGATTCTAGAGTTTAGGGGTCCTTGGTTTTATCTAAAATGACATAATTAACAGTCTTTTAGAAAAAACTCACAATATCCATTTAAGAAAAACATCAAATATGCTAATTGTGATATTTACACTCCATCTTAAGTAATATCAAATTATGAAAAATGAATAATATAAAAGTGAACAAAATGTAAACTTCTTAATGTAATCTGTTATCATCTGCTTTGGTTATATAATTAAAGGCATTATTTTTAAGGTAATAAGCACTCAGAAAAATTAATGCTTAAGGGTAGATAAGAACTGTATAAATAACCCAGGAGCTAATGAGGCTTACTGAAAAAAGCAGATTAAAAACAGAAGCTAAATACACAAGAGGGTAAATGTGACATTAGCAGAACAGCATAAAGTTCTTCACCACATATCCTTAAAAGCTCTGTTTTTGAGAGGTGGGTGATTTACACTGGCAGTGTAATATGGTTTTAAGTGAATGGCCCTCTAGCAAGATGCTTTATCTCCTTTAAATTCTGTAACAATTTGTTGTCTGCATCATTCTCTTCTTTATTCAAGTTCCCCGTTTCCTGTCCCTTTCACATTCTCAGACCTCATTAAAATTAAATGCATGTTAAAGAAAAAGCTCATGTCCTCGTACTTTGGTTTTGCCTTTGGTAATTCACACAAGACTTCATAAAAGGTCTCATAAGAGAATGTGACTGTGAGTTGGGTGCTTACATACTAAGAGAGGTCACTAGTCACCAAGAGGAAAGGCCATTATAGACAGAGCAGAGGGAAGAGGGAAGACACGGGACATGGTTTGGTGTGGTTATGGTACTGCCAGAGACAGTATGCCACAAAGAACGTCTTAGGAGATGAGGCTGAAAATGTGGACAAGAGCCCGATCAAAGCTTTATTATCCTAAGGGCCATGCAGAACCACTGACAGGGTTAGACAAGAGATTAACATTTGGTTACTGATTTAATTTTGAAAAAGGCAAGAGAAATAGGTGACTACATATTCTAGTCTAGATGATCAGGAAAAGGAATCTATTTCATCCATGAAATGAGATAAAGAGATGAGCTAATTTGGTTAAAAAACAAAAAATCAGTGATTTGGGGATTTACTTAATGACTGAAATGGAGAAGAATGGGGAGGTACAGGGCTTCCCTGGTTGCTCAAGCAGTAAAGAATCCACCTGCAATGCTGGAGACACAGGAGATGCAGGTTCAATTCCGGGGCTGCAAAGATTCCCTGAAGAAGGAAATGGCAACCTCCTTCAGTATTCTTGCCTGGAAAATCCTATGGACAGAGGACTCTGGCAGGCCATAGGCCATTGCATTGCAAAGAATTGGACACAACTGAGCTTGCATGCATGGGGAGGTACAGACAGGGAGAACCAACAATTTTGGTTTAAATATTGTGAAGGTCTGAAATGTCTTTCACCTGCCAGTTTTATCACTGTAAAAAAGCTATTAATATTTCAACTCCTTAGTTTCCTCATTTATAATATGGGGATAATAATAAAGTTGTTGTAAGTAAATGAAAAGTGCTTAGAGAAAGTGCCAAACATCCATAAAAGCCAAAAATGTTAGCACTTACTACTAGCATTAAGCAGCAGCAGCAGCAGCACTGTGTGGACCTGCCTTTGGGAAAGAAGATACACTCTTCTGGTTTCCAGGCAAACTTTTTTAGAACTTTGTGTGACCTCTGTGTTGATTTCTTTTCCCCAGCCTTCTTGAAATAGGACACAAGCTTCTGCTCTTTCTGTTTCTCTTCATTCTCTCTGCCCTGGTCTCTTCCTTTGCTCATCTTCCAAATGTTGGTGAGTTCCTCTGTTATATCCTTTTTTGGATTTTTGAATCCTTAAAATGGGCTGAAGTTGTTATGGGTTAAGTCACGTATCACACACACACAAAAATGTATGTTGAAGTCCAAACTACTTCACCATGTGACCTTATTAAAAACAGTTATTGCAGATGTAACTGACTAAGATGAGGTCATATCAGAGTAAGGTAGGCTCTTAACCAGTATGACTGATATCCAATACTTTAGAAGAAAAGGGCAGAGACACAGAGCAGAGGCACAAATGGCATCTGAGGCAGAGACTGGAGTGATGCAACTGCCAGTCAAAGGATGCCCAAGCCCGANCAAATGTATGTTGAAGTCCAAACTACTTCACCATGTGACCTTATTAAAAACAGAGTTATTGCAGATGTAACTGACTAAGATGAGGTCATATCAGAGTAAGGTAGGCTCTTAACCAGTATGATTGATATCCAATACTTTAGAAGAAAAGGGCAGAGACACAGAGAAGAGGCACAAATGGCATCTGAGGCAGAGACTGGAGTGATGCAACTGCCAGTCAAAGGATGCCCAAGCCCGACAGCCACTACAAGAGAGGAAGAGACCAGGAAGAAGCTTCCGTTACAGATTTCAGAGGGACCATGGCCCTGCCAACACCTTGATTTTGGACTGCTAGCCTCCAGAACCATAAGACAAGATATCTCTGTTGTTTTAAGACACCCAGTTTTCTTAGGACTCCTTTGTTACAGGAGCCTTGAGAAACTAATATATAAATAGATATATGAATGTGCTATTTTTCTAAAAAGGGAGTTTTGAGTTTTTCATCAGATTCTCAGAAGGACTTGAAACCCCCAGAAAAGCTTCAGCACCAACTGCTTCTTACACTCTCCCCTGGCGATCCCACGCACTCCTTTGACATTAACTGGAACCTGGGTGTCTCTGCTTCCCAAATCTGTACACTAAGCTATACTTTTCTGCAGCACTGGAACTCTATGTCCACTTGAAATCTCTTCTCACATATCCACCACTGAGTGGAGGACATGCTGAGCTATCATCACCTTCCTTATTTCACTAAATGATGCCACAAAGGCCTCATAATCCATAATCTCGTCCATCTTTAAGAGTGGTTAGCCTAATATCTAAAATAAATCACGAATGTGTCCATTTCTCTTCCGCCTTTGCTCCCACTACTCTAGGCCTGCCAATGTCACATCTCTCATGGAGTAAAACAATCGCCTCCCCAGCTGGCTTCCTCACTTCCTCTTTTGTATTCCTCTTATTCATCGTTTTGGTGAGATGCCAGGACAGAGATGAACATGAAGTTAAGCAATGAGTGTTCCCTGTGGGGGAAAGGAGTGAAAATAGGATTTTGGAGACAGAGGAGTTGGGTTGTAAAGCTTAGGGTGACCAACTCATCCTTTTTTTTGCCTAGGACAACAGATTGACTACTTTGCCCCTAACACCAGGAATCAAGAAAGGATGACTTCAGATGTTACTCCTATTCACCATAATAATAGAAATCTTAGACAGTGCAATAAGGTAAGAAAAAGAAAAGAAAGAAATATAGAATGAAGAAGCATTAATAAAACTTTCTCTATCCAAATAAAATACAGTTGTCTGCTAGAACTAATAAATGAGTTTAGTAAGTCACAGGATATAAAATCAATCACACACACAGAACTATATAATAGTAATGAACAACTGGAAATTGAATTTTTTTTAGAAGTGTCATTTAAAATAATATGAAATAATACTTATGTGTACATATAATGAAATACATACAAGATCTATATGTTGAACACTGATTAGAAATTTTTAAATATCTAAATAAACTGAGAAAAATATTGTTTGCATAGACTGGAAATCTCAGTAATGTTAAGATGACAGTTCTCCCTAAGTAAATCCATTGATTCAACCCATCCCAATCTGAAACCCAGGGAAACATATTTAATTTAAAAAGCTGATTCAAAAAATTATGCAGAAAACAAAGGAAATTGAATATCTAAAACAAATTTGAAAAAAATAAAGTTGGAAAACTCATACTGATTTCAAGATTTATTACAAAGATACAATAGAGTGTAGTAGCAACAATAGGCACATAGATGAATAACAGATTTTTGTCAAAGGTGCAAAAGTAATTCAATGGCAAATGATAGCCTTTTTAAGAAAGCCTGTTTAAGATGCTATAATACAAATGGGCATTCATATACTAAATAAACAAATGTGTGCATGTTAAGTCGCTTCAGTTGTGTCTGACTCTTTGCAACGCTATGGACTATAGCCTGCCAGACTACTCTGTTCTTAAGATTCTCTAGGCAAGAATACTAGAGTGGATGGCCATGTCCTGCTCCAGGGGATCTTCCTGACCCAGGGACTGAACCCACATCTTCTGTGATTCCTGTANTCATATACTAAATAAATAAATGTGTGCATGTTAAGTCGCTTCAGTTGTGTCTGACTCTTTGCAACCCTATGGACTATAGCCTGCCAGACTACTCTGTTCTTAAGATTCTCTAGGCAAGAATACTAGAGTGGATGGCCATGTCCTGCTCCAGGGGATCTTCCTGACCCAGGGACTGAACCCACATCTTCTGTGATTCCTGTATTGCAGGTGGATTCTTTACCATTGAGCTGCTGTGAAGCCCAAATAAATATATACATAAATAAATAAATGACTTTGACCACTATCTCACCCATACATAAAAATTAGCTCAAAGTGAATCAAAAACTCAAATGTAGAGCTGAAAACTATAAAATTCTAGAAAAAAGAGAGGATAAAATTGATGTGACCTTGGGTTAAGTAAAAATTTCTTAAACACAAAACAAAAATCATGCTCCATAATACAGTGAAAATTGACAAACTGGAATTTATAAAAATAAAAATGTCTCTGATTTGAAAGATTCTATAAAGAAAATGAAAAGATGAGACAGAAACAGGTGACACGGTCCATTGCAGAAGCTTTGGGTTCCACCTCATCTTTCCAGCCAAAGACATGCTTTCCTGAAGCAGTTTAACCAGTGACTGGGACCTGATCATTGCTGCTTGATGAATAATTCCTCCAAAGTGGCACCAGAATTCCCCACTGGCCATGCCAAGATGTTTTCAGAGCTGCAACACAGTCTGAGGTTCTTACTACCCATTCTCCTTTCCTTCTGCTCCTACTCCTGGTTCCACTCTCTTTCTCTTTCATATATACCTTTCATACATACATGTGACTTTTAATTTTTTTTTCGTTTTTGTCATTTCTAACTCCAGAGTATGCAAAGATGGCACAGTAAGTAAGGTCTCAATCATTTAGGGCATTGAAAGCCATGCCAAGAATTTGGAAACTTATCCACTAAAGAGAAAGTGTTTTGAAATACTTTAAAGCACAACCATCAGCATTTCAATTATATGCATTAAATTTCACGACTTAAATCTCATGTAAAAAACAATTTTTTAAAGAAGATTTAATATCACAGATCATAGTGAATCCTTAAAGGAAAATAACAGTTGCAATCAGGTACTTTAAAAACCTGAAAAGAGCTGCTGTTTTGCAAGTTTGGGTTATCTACTTATAAACTCATAATATCAAAGTAAAACATTTCATAAATGCAAAAGAACAGAAAATCCACTACCATACCAGAGAAGCACAATTTCCTACCAACATTCTTAGCTTTCTTTTTCCCAGAACAATATCTTTGTATTTACAGTTCACATAATAGCACTGTACTTTAAAAAAAAAAAAAATCCAAGAGTGGCAGTTGTAACTTAAATAAAAGATTTTAAACACATCAGCACTTTTCTTCCTCAAATGAGTAATGTAACTGCTGTTCATTCAATGTCAGCACTTTAACTCATTTTTAGAAAAGAAACTTTAGCAACTTTCAAGGAACTAATATATTATTTGAACACTGAGTGAAATACAATAAATGCAGCAAGTCTAAGAGAATTAGCATTGCATTAACTCAAGTGAAATTTGATAGAGCATGTTTTCCTTTCAGTCACTAGGAACAATTTATAGAGAATTATGATGCTTAAAATTAAGATGAGAAAAGTGTTTTTAATATGCAATTATTTAATGCAGATTATGGCAAAAGGCTGACTTAGCAATGATTCAGAGAAAACATAAGCTTAATTTTAACCTTCCATAAATATCTTTTTAGAAATGGGATGGTAAGAACATTAAAGAATAAAAGTCATTTATCTGCAGAAAATAGGATAAAGAAGAAACGTACAAGGGAAAGAATTCCAAGTCTATCTAAGTGAATGAACAAAGCAATAAATATTTATGTAACAATGTGTTATTTAGTGATGAAAGTGAGAGCAAGTTTCATTAAAATGATGGCAAAGGCAGATGTGCTGCAGGGATAAGAGTGAGGGTGACTGTGAGGAGAGGGTAAATGTATGAGGCTCTCCAAGGCGACTTGCTAGAGAGGGGAAGAGATTGAGCTGGAAAGGGATGAGGTAGGACCCCGAGCAGGGGTATTGTTCTAGGAAGAAGAATGCTTAAGCATATCAGTGCTAGAAGTAGGGATACAGACGAGAAGGTTACTCGGCGGTTAGCATGGTTCAGTACTTAATGTGTACCTATAATATGGTGCACATGAGGTATGAGAAATGACAACACAATTTAGCCTATCCCAGAGACACTATAACTTTCAAGCAAGAGGAAGGAACAGGATTTAGAAAAGAGTCAGCCCAGGGAGGCAGCTGGTTTCCAGCTAAAGGCTCACCCTGGGCAGAAGGCAGGCATGGGAGGCTGGGACAGTCACAAGGGTCCTGAGATAAGGGGGACGTTGGGACAGGTAGTGTGAGTATGGGGCCCTCTGTTTTCTCAGGTAGCAAGGAATTCAAAGTGTCCATGGACAGAGAGGGGACAGGAAGGGGGTAGGGCAGGGGCTACATGGCTTCCAGACACAGTCCTCTCCCATTTCTCCCGCCAGCAGTACTCCAAACTATCACCTCCCTCCCTATCCCTTCACTTTTAGCAGATATTTTCCTCATCCATTTTATTAACAACATCATAGTAATCACTTCTTCCCTACTTGGACGCTTGTTATTGTTGTTGTTTACTGTCTAGGTCACGACTGACTCTTTTGAGACCCAAAGGACTGTAGCCCTTCAGGCTCCTTTGTCCATGGGATTTCCCAGGCAAGAATACTGGAGTGGGTTGCCATTCCCTCCTCCAGGGGATCTTCCCGACCCAGGGATCGAACTCATGTCTCCTGTCTCCTACACTGGCAGGCAGACTCTTTACCACTGAGCCCCCAGGAAAGTCCAGCAGGGAGTGATACAGAGGAACAAAATTTACCACCTTCAAATGTGTTTCTTTGACATGAGGATTAATTTGGACTGATTATTTATAAGAAACAGAAGATTTATAAAGTGTTAATCTGTCTCATGTGTCTTCCTACTTAATTGCCTGAAAAAATTTAGATAAAGGGCCAGTACCTAGACTAGAGCTGTTACCAGAGTTATCTGCAAAGAACGGGGGCTGGGGAGGTGGGGAATGCAGAGAGGCTTAGCGATCAGAGTCCACTCTGTGTCTCATTGTCTCTTCAGGGCTCTTTTTTATCTCTGTGTAAATTGCCTTCCTCCCATTTGAAGCTCCAAACCAGGACCCTCAACATCTTCTTCTGTCTTTAACTGAAGATGGTTATCTGTTGTGAGGGTTTCAGCCATTTTGGCAAGTTACTTAGGTTTCCTGGGTCTCTCCCCTGCGTACATGTTATTGAACTTGCATTTATTTATTTTCTTTCCTGTTAATCTGTCTCATGTCAATTTACTTCTTAGACCAGCCAGAAGAATTCAGAAGGGAATTTTTCTTCCTTTTTCTCTCACATGTGTATAACTAACAGAAGATTTTCAGAGGAGCAGGAAAATGAATTTATTGAATATACTGACACTATATGGAAAACTGATAAGGAAAAGACAGATCCAAATGATATATTTTCTAATCTACTGCTCTCTGAAAATGATGGACTAATCATTGTTTTCTTATCACCTGAATTTTTCTCTTTTTTACTGTTGGAAAAATGAAGGATTCTGCAAAACAGAACTTGTAGCTAAAATTAATATTCTGACAAAGGAGCTCACTAATATGCTATTTTCCTCAACTATACTACTTGATGGAGGAGGGGATCTCATTCTTAGATTTATCAATCAGCAACAGAATAAGTCTCTTTCTAGTTACAATTTATCCTTCCACCTTAAAATATATATATATAAACAGAAGCCTCAATTAAATAAAATCCCTTTTCCAGGGGATCTTTTCAACCCAGGGATTGAACCTAAGTCTCCCACATTGCAGGCAGATTCTTTACCAGCTGAGCCACAACAGAAGCCACAGAATATTGGAGTGGGTAGTCTACCCCTTCTCCAGAGGATCTTCCTGACCCAGGAATGGAACCAGGGTTTCCTGCACTGCAGGCAGACTTTACCAACTGAGCTATCAGGGAAGCCCAATTAAATAGACTTGAGAGACCAGAAGTGGAAGTTGTCACACTGGTGACAACAGCAGAGTCTGGCAGGAAGAAGGCAAGGACTCAGCTAATTAAAAACAACAGGCTCTTGTTTATTACAGCCCTCCTACTTCCTTTTCCCCTATAAAAGAATTCTCCTTCCCTTGCCATGAGGAAACATCACAGGGCATTCCATGGTTTCAGACCCTGAGGTGAAATTCTCTGCTGCTCTGGAATAAATCCATCTTTGTTGGAGAAATATGTGAGTGTCTATTGGTTTTAGGGTGCCATTTTTTGTGGCCCATATGAGGACTATGGGCTTCTCTGGTGACTCAGATGGTAAAGTTAACCTGCAATGCATGGGACTTGGGTTCAATCAAAGTATGTCAAAGCTATGGTTTTTCCAGTAGTCATGTATGGATGTGAGACTTGGACCATAAAGAAGACTGAATACTGAAGAATTAATACTTTCAAACAGTGGTGCTGGAGAAGACTCTTAAGAGTCCCTTGGAAAGAAAGGAGATCAAACCAGTCAATCCTAAAGCAAATCAACCCTGAATATTCACTGGAAGGACTGATGCTGTTCTAATACTTTGGCCACCTGATGCTAAAAGCTGATTCATTGGTAAAGACCCTGATGCTGGGAAACACTGAGGGCAAGAGCAGAAGGGTGGAGACAGAGGATGAGATTGAGAGTGTAGCAGGCAGGCAGGCCAGTGGGGTGTTGGNGAAGGACTGATGCTGTTCTAATACTTTGGCCACCTGATGCTAAAAGCTGATTCATTGGTAAAGACCCTGATGCTGGGAAACACTGAGGGCAAGAGCAGAAGGGTGGAGACAGAGGATGAGATTGAGAGTGTAGCAGGCAGGCAGGCCAGTGGGGTGTTGGTGGGGGGGGGCGGTCTTCAAAAGGAGGAAACAGGCAGCAAGTGTCAGACATTTTTTATCTCTTCCTTAAGCTGCAGGAGGAAACAAACTATAAGTGTCAGATTTTTTTCCTTCTCCATACAAAATTAAAAGGAGGTTTCTCTAAGGAAATGTTTTTCTTAAGCTATGTTAATGAAACTATGCATTTGCTTTGGAATTTGCCTTTCTTCAAAATGGGTCCACCTAAGACTCACTTTTTTCTTCTCTCAAACCTTGGGCTGATAATGGTTCAACAAACCAGTATTCATATCAATTGTTTTACGGCTGGGGGATGACACACCTCATGCCATCCTCTCTCAAAAATGCATATTGTGGGAGAGGGGCCTGGTGAAACTCCATCAGCCTTGAGGTGTCTCTCTTATCTGATTAATAGCTTTCTAACAGACACAAAACAGCTCGCTTAAGCTAGCAGTGGGGGCACTCTCCTTCCCCCTTCTGATGTCTATGTCAGAAGCTTTCTCTTTCCCTTTTTATACTTTAATGAAACTCTGCTATACAAAAGCTCTTGATTGATCAAGCCTATTCCCTTGTCCCAAAGTTAACACTTCTTCTTTGGAGATCACAAGTCTGACACTGTTCACCATAAGCTATCAAGATGACTGTAAAGCATCACAGATTCAATGGACATGAACTTGAACAAACTCCAGGAGACAGTGAAGGACAAGGAAGCCTGGTGTGCTGCAATCTGCAGGGTTGCAAAGAGTCAGACACAACATTGTGACTGAACAACAACAAAATGAGGACAAAAGAAGACCCCCAATAGCTCAAGATTAGTGAGCAAACAGGTATAGTACCTGTGACGGAGTCCACTGAGCTCACTGCTTTTTTCACCTTGATTTTGAGTTCTTTTCCTGGATCTGAACTTTTGCTCTCTTTGTGTTTAAAGCTCTCCAGGCTTTAATCAAAATCTCTGTTAACGTTTTGTTCTTTAAGGTCAGGCCTTGTTCTGTTTGGCAATACTCATTTGGCACTTTGATGTCATTTTTAGATAAGACTGTTTCAACCAAGGCTGACTGCAAAGCTGTTAGGCAATCTTTAAGAAACAGGGGCTGCTTCACTGAAACTGTGCCACTTCAGACTTTAGCCCATTCCTTTGAAGTGAAGGCTGTTCTCTGGAAACTGACTGAATAGTCTTTGGTCTGGATCTTCTAAGACCAAGCCTATTTCCTTAGAATTGGCTGATATAAGTTTGTAGGCTGTTTGAATTAAGTTGCAAGTTATTTGAGCTATTGGAAAATTATTCTTCACTCTAGAGAAAAATCATTGAAAAATAGAATACTGGTTATTTAAATCTTTGAAGGCATCCCCTGCACCCTCCTACAGGGACTACATGAGGTGATTTTATGTTTAAAAGCCATGTTCCTTCCTCATGTGCATTCCTAACTAAATGGACCAACCTGACAAATGGCAATAGATATCAGTGGCCATTATGGGGAACTTTTGAAATTTCCACGTTTAATTTTATTAAAGTTAAATTGGACTAAAATAGCTCGAAAATGTTCATAATTGAGTGGTATGCTTACTTTGATTGGTTTTTGAGGCTTCCAAACATTATCAGGAGCCAAGACTTGCCTCTGTGCAAAATTAGATTTGAAGACTCACTGCAGCAAACAAATGATTAAAGAAAGATGTAAGGGCTGGCAAAGCTTTAGACTTTTCTTCTTTGGTTTCTTTCTCTCAGGATCCTTCTCTGACACCATTTTATCTCTATTTGTCCACACCTCCTGGCCAGATTCTGCCTCCAGCATCATCTTCTTCCTCTCTTCTATTCCACTACACCTCCTACTGTACTGTCAGTTCCCCATACAAAGACCTTTGCTGAATTCCTTTTTCCTCTCAAACTTGTCCCACTTTCTTTTCCTCTGATCTTGTCAAAACCTGTCCCTTTAAAATTAAGCCTTCTGAGGATCCAGAGGTGAAATCCTCCATTTCTTATACTCCCTGAACTAAAGCTAAACTGAAATTCACAGTCAAAAAATTCCCAAAGTAAATTGGGAATGCAACAATCCTCACAGACTAGCTGAAGAATATATTAGTCATTCAAACTCATCAACTTGGTTTCTCTAACTTATGTCAGCTACTTCATCTGCTAGTAACTGAACGCCAAGCCCAATATGGAATGATAACTGCCAACTGGGAAAATTCTAAAAGCTCTCTAGAATTACAGTTGGAAGAGCAGCCCTCTAACTTATTATATGATCAGGCTCAGACAATAGCTTGACAACTTCATCAGCAATTATGTCTACTTCAGATTTAGTTAATCTGGCAGACTAGCTCTTCCATACTCTAAAAGAGTCACCTCCAAGGAAGAACACCAAAATTCTTTATCTTCAACTCCAGCAAAAGAAGGCTTCATAACAAAATCAAAATCCTCCTCGTTTTTGCTGTTATTTCCAACAGTTATGACATTGAAAAGAGACTGTCACAAATGTAAGTCCTACAGGCACATTCATCCATCTAACCAGACTTTCCAATATCCTCCCAGTCCTCAAGGATGGGCTCTGAGGAACTATATACAGGAACTCATTCAATCTTCCCTCTAAATCATCCTAGAGAAACATTTCGTCAGTTTGGGGATGAATGCCTTCCAGTCCTAACTGACGATGTAGCCACTGCTCAAACCCACCGTCGTAAAACAGCCCCTGCCTCAGAGTACTAAAACAGTTTGAACTGTGGGAATCTCTGCTGCTGCTGCTAAGTCACTTCAGTCGTGTCCGACTCTGTGTGACCCCACAGATGGCAGCCCACCAGGCTCCTCCATCCCTGGGATTCTCCAGGCAAGAACACTGGAGTGGGTTGCCATTTCCTTCTCCAATGCATGAAACTGAAAAGTGAAAGGGAAGTCGCTCAGTCGTGTCCGACTCTTCGCGACCCCATGGACCAGAGCCTACCAGGCTCCTCTGTCCATGGGATTTTCCAGGCAAGAGTACTGGAGGGGGATGCCATCGCCTTCTCCGAGTGGGAATCTCTAACGAAACTCAAAAGGTTCTTGGCTCTGAACTTATTCTCTTATGTTTAGGCTTTTTGAGATGTACACGTTTTCCTCCTTAGTTCCTCTACTTTTTCCATTTATTAGGCCAAAACTTCTTTTAAAAGTACCATGACAAATATCGTATATTAATGAATATATGTGGAATCTGAAAAAAACTAGTACAGCAATCTTATTTACAAGACAGAAATAGAGACACAGACGTAGAGAACAAATCTATGGATACCAACAGGGGTGGAATGAATTGGAAGACTGGGGTTGACATATATACACTATTGGTACTCTATATAAGATGACTGATAAGAACCTATACTATAGCACAGGGACCTCTACTCAGTGCTCTGTAGTGACTTAAATGGGAAGGAAATTTTAAAAAGAGGGGACATATGTACATGTATAGCTGATTCACTTTGCTGTAGAGTAGAAACTAACACAACACTGCAAAGCAACCCCCCAAAAAATTATTTTTAAAAAGTATCATGCCAAGCTATTGCAAAATGTGCTGCTACAAACATCAGGGTACATGTGTCTCATTTAATTACAGTTTTCTCAGGGTATATGCCCAGTAGTGGGATTGTTGGGTCTTTTGCTAGTTCTGTTCCTAGTCTTTTAAGGAATCTCCATATTGTTGTTCATAGTGGCTGGATCAATTTACATTCATACCAACAGTGCAAGAGGTTTCCCAGTATGCAAACATATATATATATGTGTGTGTGTGTATATATATATATATATATATGACCATATGTAAAATAGATAGCATGTGGGAATTTGCTGTGTGACACAGGGAGCTCAACCCAGTGCTCTGTGACAACCTATAAGGGTGAAATGGGATATTAAATGGGAGGAGGATTCAGGAAGGAGGCCACACACGTATACGGGTGGCTGATTTATACTGATCTATGGCAGAAACCAACACAATATTGTAAAGCAATTACCCTCCAAATAAAAAACAATTAATTGGCACAAAAATGTATCATGCCAGAATTTCTTTCTCTCAAAAGAGAGAAACAATTCTAGAATTTGACATTAGTCATCAAATTAACCAACAAAGAGAAAAAATGATACCTTGACATTTTTTATATGTTTTATATCAGACAGTACTAGAGCCAACTCAGGAAATATGGATCATTTATTCCTACAGAATCCACTAGCACTTTCATTACAGGCACTATTGCCAACAGATACTGGTAAAATAGCCGGTGTATTTCCCTCCTATCTAGATTCAAGTCAGTTCACTTCAGTTCGTCACTCAGTTGTGTCCGACTCTTTGCGACCCCATGAATCACAGCACGCCAGGCCTCCCTGTCCATCACCAACCCCTGGAGTTCACTCAGACTCACGCCCACCAAGTCAGTGATGCCATCCAGCCATCTCATCCTCTGCCATCCCCTTCTCCTCCTGCCCCCAATCCCTCCCAGCATCAGAGTCTTTTCCAATGAGTCAACTCTTCCCTCAAAACCTCCTCCCAGAATTAAGCAATATCCTATTAGTAAAGAAGCCCTTCAAGACACAAACCCTGTAAAGAAAGCTGAGCTCAAGATCTCATTATCCCTTGTACTATCCACTGCATTATCCCTATTTTGCTGGTGAGAAAATAGGGATAAGTTTGCAAAAAATCTCCAAGAAGATTGGAGATTTGTCTAGAATCTCCAAGCAATAAACACCATCATCATCCCTCAACACCTTATTGCTCATAGCACTCCTGCTTTACTAACATCATTTCCATCAGAAGTTAAGTTCTTCACTGCAACTGATGGATGCCATGCATTCTTCAGTGTTGCAATCGATGAAGCTAGCCAATGCCTTTTTGCCTTCACTTGGGAAGAAAAACAATTTACTGGGACAATAATGTCTCAGAGTTTACTGAGAGTATTTATTTCTTGTAAACCCTGAAGGCTGATCCAGATGCTATAAAGTTCCCTAGAGGGTCTACACTATTGCAATCTGTGGATACTTTGATTTTCGCTCTCTTTCCTAAGCCTCCTCACAGGAAGACAGAATCCACTTGATAAAGTTTTTAGCCTTTATGGGAAATAAAGTGTGAAATCCAGGTTCAATATTTGTGGTATCTGATATCAGAACAAGC
Organism: Neotragus moschatus; assembly: GCA_006410615.1. Lineage (NCBI taxonomy): Eukaryota > Metazoa > Chordata > Mammalia > Artiodactyla > Bovidae > Neotragus > Neotragus moschatus. The sequence goes on from SJYA01001600.1 coordinate 155,025, forward strand.
CCTACACCTTGATTCACATGGATTTCATGGCTTTCTAAAACACAAAACTGAGAACTAACTATGAGGTTTTCTTTATTTCTACTTGGTTATTACTGAAATGGGATTTCAAATTGCTATTTTATGGTCAAATCTCTAATTTTTATTGTTTTACTAAACAATAAAACCCCTAATTTTATGGGAAGAACAAGACAACATAGCTATCAAAGCCTTCAAGAAGAGTCTGATGAACACAATTGCCCTTGGGCATACCAACTGTCAGACTCTCTTTCATTTTGTATGTGAAAAAGAAGGAAATGCCCTTGAAGTACTCACCCCAAAATACAGGGATAACTATCAATCCATAGGATATTATAGGTAGCGGCTGACTCTGTCATACAAAGATGCCTCCTTGTCACTTAGCCATTACAGCCACTGCCCATTTGATTAATGTCACCAAGAAAATTGTTGTAGCATGCACTTTAAACATTTTTTATACCCCATACAGAAGTTCTCATGAAATCTCACCTCACTCAACATTTCTCAGTCAGCCATCTCACTTCCCAGGAAGACCTTTTGTTAACCTCTCCCTGCATAACACTTACACTGTAATATTTTAACCCTGTTTCCCTTCTCCCATCCAGTCTGACAAACTGTCTTACTAATGACTTAACCCTGAAGATCACTTCTTGACTCCTCTTCATGATCCACAGGAAATTCCTCTGGTAATGTTGACATTTCATGGTTCTTATTTGAGAGGTGACAATGGCAAATACTATGCTTGGTACGCTCCTGCATATTCTTTTGATGTTGTTGAGGCAGAATCTTGACCTATGGCTATTCAGCCCAACAGGTGGAATTATATGCTTACTTTGTGTGTATGCCAAGTTGCTTCTGTCATGTCTGACTCTTCGCTTTGCGAGTCTGTGGACTGTAACCTGCCTGGTTTCTCTGTCCATGGGATTTTCCAAGCAAGAACAACTGGAGTGGGTTGCCACGCCCTCCTTCAAAGGATCTTCCTGACCCAGGGATCAAACTCACGTCTCCTGTATCGGCAGACAGGTTCTTTACCACTATCATCACCTAGGAAGCCCCAGATTGCACTTTAGCAAGGCTTAAACTATCAATATTTATTCTGACAGTAGATATCCTTTTAGAGGAGCTCATGATTTTGGAATGTTATAGAAGCAACATGGCTTCCTTACTTCCAACAGAAATAAAACTAAGAATGATCCTTATATTCAGGAATTACCTGCCACTTTAAAATTCTGGGGCATTCTAAACTTGACTCTCTGGAAGCTAAGGGAAATCACCTTAATGTTATTTCCACAAGGAAATGCTGCCTTTAAAGGGAACAACGGCAGGCAAACTTCAAAAGGAATATTTCCCCAAAAGATAATTTTAAAACTGGCCAGAGGAATCCAAAAACTGGTCTTAGTAAACAGAAAAGTAGACTGTAAAAGAAGTTCTGGTTTTGACCAAATGACAACCTGGTTCTACTGAAAGCAAAAGGTACTCAGTTGTGTCAGACTCTTTGACACCCCATGGACTATACAGTCCATGGAATTCTCCAGGCCAGAATACTGAAGTGGGTAGCCTGTCCCTTCTCCAGGGGATCTTCCAACCCAGGGATTGAACCCAGGTCTCCTGCATTGCAGGTGGATTCTTTACCAGCTGAGCAACAAGGGAAGCCCAACAATAGTGGAGTGGGTAGCCTGCCCTTTCTCCAGCGGATATTTCAAACCCAGGATTCAAACCCGGGTTGCCTGCATTGTAGGCGGATTCTTTACCAACTGAGCTATCAGGGAAGCCCTGGTCCTACTGGAGACTAAAATTTCCACTCACCACTGTACCTGTATTAAACTCTGGGTCTCCTGATAAAATGATGATATTCATAAATCAATATTGGTAGGAAAACATTAACAAGGCTGCAAATGTGCCTACTTCACTTGTCCCATTTGTCCCAGGTATTACCCAAGGAAGCCTGTTTGTAGTGCTCCCAGATATTTTAAACAGCCTAAAGGACCAGATGGGCTTCCCAGGTGGCAATAATGGTAACGAACCCACTCATCAATGCAGGAGATGTAAGAGACATGGGTTCAATACTTGGGTCAGGAAGATCCCCTAGGGGAGGGCATGGCAAACCACTCCAGTAATTTTGCCTGGAGAAGCTGATGGACAGTGGAATCTGGTGGACTACAGTCCACAGGGGCACAAAGAGTCGGACATGATTGAAGTGACTTTCCATGCATGCATGCACACAATGGCCCAGTATGGCAAATGAGTTTCATACAATTTTCTCCATGTCATGTGTATAAATATGTTTTAGTCATGGTCTGTATGTTTTCACACTGAACCGAAGCCTTCCCTGCAGACAGGCTACTGCTTTTCCATGGCTAAAGTCCTTTACGAAAAGATTTTATCCCTGCCTAGGGAATCCTCTTGAGCTTCACAGTGATCAAGACCCACACTGGTCAGATACTTTAACAAGTCTGTGCTGTTTGACTTGTTTCATGACACTTTCAATGTGCTTATAACTCTCAATACTCTGATCTAATTAAACACACTGAAGACACTGAAAAAAAGTGAAAATCACTCAGTCATGTCTGACTCTGTGACTCCCACTCTTTGCAACCCCATGGACTGACTCCTGGCAAGCCCACAGACAGTAGTCCACCAGGCTGCTCTGTCCATGGAATTCTCCAGGCAAGGATACTGGAGTGGGTAGCCATTCCCTTCTCCAGGAGATCTTTCCAAACCAGGGATTGAACCTGAGGTCTACTCCATTGCAGGCAGGCTCTTTACCATCTGAGCCACCAGGGAAGCCCATTATTAATACTCAGCTGGCAGAATTTGTAAAAGTCCTCCTAATAGCATAGTCAAAAGCATTATCACTGATCCTTTTATTTTTTTGATGCTCTAAATTTATAATACTTAGAAATAAATTTATGTTTTTAGTTTAACACAATATATACATTTGAAAATACTAATAAATATATGTGACAGATAATATATATACAGTCCAAAGACAATGCCTTTTTGCCTGTTTTGTATTCCAAATCCATTTTAATAGTAGTTTGAAAGATTCCTTCTGGGCCTGGTGACTGCTAGGTCATAAGTCAGGGTGTTAGACTAACTCAATCACACAGATTTCTGTGGAGAATGATAAATCCCCTGCATAAGCAAAAAATAATAATAATAATAATTGAAAAAACACTTTCCTGCTGAAATAAGTTTTGAAAATAATGCACATTAATCCTCCTTTTGGAGTTCAAAAAGCAAAATCAGCTATTAAAATTTCCCAAAAGTTCTGAAATAATAACAGTTATTTACTTTTGTTTATCCTAGATTCAAGGTCCTAGAGATTTTAAATATTGACTACAAAATCTTTTCTTTCTACCACACCTGTTAATATTTCTAAAACTAATGCTCTGAAGAATACACTCTAAGAAATGCTGTCAGCAAAATGAGGACAGGATAAATGGGACTCAGCCTGTTTATCTCTGTATTTCCACTCTAGAGGACAAGGCCAGATACACAGTAATTTTTAAAAGAAGTAATTTGGGACTTCCATGGTGATTCAGTGGTTAGGAAGCTGCCTTCCAGTGCAGGGGATAAGAATTCAATCCCTGGTCTGAGAGCTAAGGTGCTGCATGCTGCAGGGGCTACCCCCCAAACCACAATACTGAGCCTGAGAGTCTCAGAGTCCATGCTCTGCATCAAGAAAAAAAAGAAAAAAACCCATGCTGCAACAAAGACCCAACACAGCCAAAGTATACATAAATAGGACCACAAAATTTTAAAGCATAAAAGAACTCATAATTTAAAAAAGAAATATTTTGCATGTATAGAAAAGTATAAAGCACTATGACAAATACCTAAAGACCCACTCCCACATTCAAGAAGTATTAATATTGTACAGTATTTGTTTCAAATCCTTTCTTTTTCAAACAAAAAAAGTTGCTATGAATACATTAAATCTTCTCATCTCTAACTCCATATTCATCTTCAAGAGTAATCACTATCCTGAAGTTGGTCTATATTCAACTCTATCCTTGCATGCAAGTTTTAGAATTTTACTACATATATATGCATTAAAAGTAATATAAAATATGTTTTGTATGCATAAAAAATGTACCTGAACTCTTGTAACTGAGCTACAGTAAGATGAGCAACCCATTAAAAGTCAGGCAGAATACAGTACAGTGCCACAGATGGTAAAGAATCCGCCTGCAATACGGGAGACTCAACTTTGACCTCTGGGTAGGGAAAATCCCCTGTAGATAGAAATGGCAACCCACTCCAGTATTCTTGCCTGGAGAATTCCATGAACAGAGGACCCTGGCATGCTGCAGTCCACAGGGTCACAAAGAGTTGGACACGATCGAGAGACGAAAACACACACATATGCATTAAAAGTAATATGAAATATGCTTTGTATGTGTAAAAAAAGTACCTGAATTCTTGTAACTGAGCTATAGTAAAGTGAACAGCCCATTAAGTCAGGCAGAATATAGTATTTTTGCTTATTTATTTTTAAACTTTTTATTTTATATCAGAAGATAGCTGATTAACAATGTTGTGATAGCTTCAGGTGTACAGCAGAGTGATTCAGCCAGCCACACATAGACATGTAGTCATTCTCCCCAAAACTTCCCTCCCATCTATGTTGCCACAAAGACTGGATTTTTAAACAAAGAAGATATAAGGAAGGCAAAATAAGTACCTAAAAGATACACAACATCCCTACTCAGTAGGGAAACAAACAGCAACAACAGATATCACTACACACCTATTAGAATGGCAAAAACTAAAAAGGCTGAGTATATCATGTGCCAGCAAAGATGAAGAACAACTGAAACTCTCATACATTGCTGGTGAAAACACTATAGTCACCAGTGGAAAATGCTTTTGCATAAAGTTAATAGGTATTTATCCCAGAGAAATGAAAACATGTGTTAACAAAAACACCTGTCCATGAATGTTTACATTATTCATGTGCTGTGCTTTTGCTTAGTTCAGTATGCTGACTTTTGCAACCCCATGGACTGTAGCCTGCCTGGCTCCTTTGTCCATTGGGATTCTCCAGGCAAGAATAATGGAGTGAGTTGCCATGCTTTCCTCCAGGGGATCTTCCCAATCCAGAGATCGAACCCAGGTATCCCACATTGCAGGTGGATTCTTTACAGCCTGAGCAACCAGGGAAGCCCATTATTCATATTGGCCCTAAACTGGAAATAACCCCAATGACCATTAACTGGTGAATAGATAAACATCCAATGGAATATTACTCAGTGGTAAATAGAAATGAATTACTGAGACCAGCAACAATACAAATAGATCTCAAAGACATTACTAAGTGAAAGAAATAGATATAAAAGCCTATTTACAATATGATTCTATTTAGATTACATTATGGGGGGGAAAAACTGTAGAGAAATAATCAGATTAGTGGTTGCCAGGGGCTAGAGTTGGAGAAGGAAACGGCAACCCACTCCAGTATTCTTGCCTGGAGAAACCCAGGGACAGAGGAGCCTGGTGAGCTGCTGCCTATGGGGTTGCACAGAGTCAGATATGACTGAAGTGACTTAGCAGCAGCAACAGCAGCAGCAGACTTAGGTGAGAGGATTCACTACACAGAGGCATGTGGAAAACTTTTTGACTGAAGGAAATATTGTATATTTTGATTTTGATAATGCCATTGGTCTTTAAAAATCTTAGATCCTGTTCTTTCAGACTCATAAACTCTCATCTCTGATGGTCATCTGTGTGCCTGCTAATTTGCTTTAGTTGTGTCCGACTCTTTGTGACCTTATGGACCATCGCCCATAAGGCTCCTCTGTCCATGGGATTCTCCAGGCAACAATACTGGAGCGGGTTGCCATACCTTCCTCCAGGAGATCTTCCCAACTCAGGGATGGAATACGCATCTCTTATGTCTCCTGAATTGGAGAGTGGGTTCTTTACCACTAGTGCCACCTGGGAAGCTGGAGATAGTCATAGGATTCCCAATATACTTGCCTCTTGCTTCTTTTGACCCACAAGGATAAAAGGGAAAATATACCAATATTGCAGAGACCTAACTTTCTATTAAAAACGGTCATGTTTTGGTACAGCAATCTTTTCACAGTGTACTCTCAGAACAGAGCTTCCCTAATGGCTCAGCAGTAAAGAATTCACCTGCAATGCAGGAAATGTGGGTTCAATCCCAGGGTTGGGAAGGTCCCCTGGAGAAGGAAATGGCAACCCACTCCAATAGTCTTGCCTAGGAAATTCCATGGACAGAGGAGTCTGGTGAGCTATACTACATGGGTTGCAAGAGTTAGACAAGCCTGAGTGAGTAACACATACAAGGTGAAGGCCTTACAAATACAAAGACCTTAAATGTCACGAGTTGCAACCTGGTGGTGGTGGTTTAGTCACTAACTCATGTCCAACTTTTGTGATCCCATGGACTGTAGCCTGCCAGGCTCCTCTGTCCATGGGATTCTCCAGGTGAGAATACTGGCGTGGGTTGCCATTTCCTTCTCCAGAGAATCTTCTCGACCCAGAAATCGAACCTGAGTCTCCTGCATTGCAGGCAGATTCTTTACCAACTGAATTACGAGGGAAGCCCCTGCAACCTGGAGATCTCATCTATTAGAAAAGACACCTCCAGAAGAACTCTTCAACCTCACTGGAGAAGCCCATATCAAGTACTGCTAGCAAACCTTTGTCCTGTCAGACTCCAAGAAATAGACCCTTGAATTCACATGATGTATGTAAAAAAGGCACCAAGCCCCAACTGGACAACATCTGGCAACTTGAAAGTAAATATTCCCCAGAATTAAAGCAGATGACATACAATAAGACAATTTTCCCAAGTTAAATGAACAAAGTATGTTGGAAATTTATTGCCAAGCCTTTGATGAAGATATGACACTTCAGATTATCTCCAGCGTCTATGATTGTGATGACATACCGACTTCAGACTAAAAGTTCCTGGGAGTTCTGCATCCTACTCCTCCTTCTTACTTGCATGTGACATTAGGAGGTTCCCAGTCTGTGCCCTTTTCCTTCAGCATGAGATAATACAGCCAGGAAAGGTCCTTCCTGACACTGAGCAATAGAAAGGCAATGAAACTAGAAAACTCGACTGTTGATCAGCGATGTTTTTGGAGATCTTTATCAAATGGGGGAAATGTGAAAAAAATAATAAACAGAAATCTCAAGTGCAAAACAAAACTGTGAGACCAGAAGGGTGAACTCATATATATATATATATATATATATATGTTCTATGATGGCAGCCAAGCCCAACAGGAAGAAAAAGAGACTCTTCTTCTTTCTGTGAAAGGTTTTAGCCAATGAAAAACCATGGATCCTCTGTTTACTATAGTCCTCCCAATTTCCTTTTTTCCTCCTAAAAAGTCTTCTTCTACCACTGCCGTGAAGAATTTGATCTTGGCTTGCTTGGGTTGCAGACCCTAATTTGAAGTCCTCTTTTGATCTCAAATAAATCTATATTCTCTAGAGAAATATTCAGCAATCTATTTGTTTCAGATCAACAAGCTTCTACTTAACACCATAAACTGTACTTTATGCTCAATTAATAATGTACTTCTCTTGACAGTTTGCATCACCTAGTATCTCTGGTCATGCTAATTGCACCCCATTCCCTCCCCAATTGATCAAACCATTCTCACTCTTCAAGACTCTTCAGAGGGGCCCATTCACCTTAAATTGTTTCCCTTACACTTCTGCTTCTTAGAATTGACTTTTGAGATGTTTTTGGTATTTTCTTAAATAAGCCTTAAAAATCATCCTTTCCCTGCTATCCAAAATGTGCTATAAATTGCATTTAATTTTTTTAACATTTTCAAAAAAAGATATTATTCAAACTCTAATCCAGTGTCTTAATTTTTATAGACAATGTCTTTTTAATATCTATCTTTAATGTATTCACTTTTTTCTTATATTACTCTTTAAGCACACAGAAAAATAGTCAATTGTGATCCTTCTTACAATATCGTATTTGATATATTGCTGTTGTTTTTAGTCACTAAGTCATGGCCAACTCTTTCCTTCCCCATTGACTGTAGCCCTTCAGGCTCATCTGTTCATGGGATTTCCCAGGCAAGAATACTGGAGTGGGTTGCCATTTTCTTCTCCATTTCTATGTATTATTACATGGATTAAAGTCAAACTATAAGTTCCAATGAATTTGATGCTAGCACTTAACCTCAAGATTTATTTTGTCCTTGAATAAACAGAAAGAAGTTGGTCCTTGATGCAGAGACAATTAACCACTCCAAATAAAAGCTATATGGTTTCCTTTATTATATCTCTACTGCTTTAATTATTCTTATTTCACTGAAAAAAAACCAACTATGGTTCAAAACATAACAAATTGTAACTGTGTAACTGTAATTCTGGTCAGAACAATACAGAATCAACTAGTGAAGCCATCTTGTCCTGGGCTTCTGTTTTTTGGGAGATTTTTGATCACAGATTCAATTTCAGTGCTTGTAATTGGGTTGTTCATAATTTTTATTTCTTCCTGGTTCAGTCTTGGAAGATTAAACTTTTCTAAGAATCTGTCCATTTCTTCCAGCTTATCTATTTTATTACCATAAAGTTGTTCATGATAGTCTCTTATAATCCTTTGTATTTCTGTATTGTCTGTTGTAACCTCTCCTTTTTCATTTCTAATTTTGTTGATTTGATTGTTCTCTCTTTTTTTCTTGATGAGTCTGGCTAAGGGTTTGTCAATTTTGTTTATCTTCTCAAAGAACTGGCTTTTAGTGTTATTAATCTTTACTTTTGTTTATTTCTTTTTCAGTTATTTCTGCTTGAATCTTTATGATTTCTTTCCTTCTACTAATTTTGGGGATTTTTTTCTTCTTTTTCCAGTTGCTTTAGGTGTAAAGTTAGGTTGTCTATTTGATGTTTTTCTTGTTTCCTGAGGTAGGATTCTATTGCTATAAACTTCCCTCTTAGAACAGGTTTTGCTGCATCCCATAGGTTTTGAGTTATCATGTTCTCATTGTCATTTGTTTCTAGAAATTTTTTGATTTCCCTTTTGATTTCTTCAGTAACCTGTTGGTTATTTAGAAACGTGTTGTTTAATCTCAAATGTTTGCATTTATTATAGTTTTTTTCTTCTGATTGATATCTAGTCTTATAGCATTGTGGTTGGAGAAGATATTGAATATGATTTCAATTTTCTTAAATTTAATGAGGCTTGCTTTGTGACCCAAGATGTGGTCTACCCTGGAGAATGTTCCTTGTGCACTAGAAAATGTATATCTTTCTGCATTAGGATGGAATGTCCTGAAGATATCAATGAGATCCATCTCACCTAATGTCTCATTTAAGACTGCGTTTCCTTATTCATTTTCTGTTCTGATGATCTGTCCATTGGTGTGAGTGGGGTGTTAAAGTCTGCTACTATTATTGTGTTACTGTCAATTTCTCCTTTTATGTCTGTTAGTATTTGTCTTATGTATTGAGGTGCTTCTATGTTGGCTGCATAGATATTTACAATTGTTATATCTTCCTTTAGGATTGATCCCTTGATCATTATGTAGTGTCCTTACTTACATTTGGCAATCTTCTTTACTTTAAGGTTCATTTTGTCTGATATGAGGATTGCTACAACAGAACAGCTTTCTTTTGCTTCCCATTTGCATGGAATATATTTTTCCATCCTCTCACTTTCAGTCTATATGTGTCTTGAGGTCTGAAGTAAGTTTATTGTAGACAGCACATACATATATATATATGTGTGTGTATATATATATATGTATATATATGGGTCTTCTTTTTGTATCCATTCAGCCAGTCTGTGTCCTTTGGTTGGAGCATTTAATCCATTTATATTTAAAGTAATTATCGATATATATGCTCCTATTGCCATTTTCTAATTGTTTGGGGTTGATTCTGTAGATCTTTTTTCTTCTCTTGTATTTCTTGACTATATAAGTCCATTTAATACTTGTTGTAAAGCTGGTTTAGTGGTATTGAATTCTCTTAACTTTTGCTTGTAAGAAAAGCTTTTTATTTCTCCATCAATTTTGAATGAGATCTTTGCTGGGTATAGTAATCTTGGTTGTAGATTCTTCCCTTTTAGTACTTTAAATATATCCTGCCATTCCCTTCTGGCCTGCAGAGTTTCTGCTGAAAGATCAGCTGTTAACAGTATGAGGTTTCCCTTGTATGTTACTTTTTTTGCTTCTCTCTTGTTGCTTTTAATATTCTTTCTTTGTGTTTAGTCTCCGTTACTTTGATTAGTATGTATTGGCATGTTTCTCCTTCAGTTTATCCTGTATGGGATCCTGTATGGGACTCTTTGTGCCTTTTGGACTTGATTGACTATTTCCTTTTCCATGCTTGGGAAATTTTCAATGATAATCTCTTCAAAAATTTTCTCATGCCCTTTCTTTTTCTCTTCTTCTGGGACCCTTATAATTCATATATTGGTGTCTTTGATATGATCTCAGAGGTCTCTGAGACTGTCTTCAGATTTTTTCATTCTTTTTACTTTATTCTGCTCTTCAGAAGTTATTTTCACCATTTTATCTTCCAGCTCACTGATTTGTTCTTCTGCTTCAGATATTCTGTTATTGATTCCTTTTAGAGTATCTTTAATATCAGGAATTGTGTTGTTTGTCTCTGTATTCTTAAATTCTTCTCAGTCTTTGTTAATTGAGTCTTGCATTTTTTCCACTTTGTTTTCAATGTTTTTGACCATCTTTACTATTATTATTCTGAAATATTTTCAGATAATTTTCCTCTTTCCCCTTCATTGATTTGGACTTCTGTGTTTCTAGTCTGTTCCTTCATCTGTGCAGCATTTCTCTGCCTTTTCTTTTTTTCTGGGGGTGGGGAGGAGGGTTATTGTGTTTGAGGTCTCCTTTTCCCAAGCTTCAAGGAAAATTGAATTCTTTTCCTAAAGAAGGCTGAATTCTTTCTTCCTTTTGGTTTTTACCCACCTAAGGTTGGTCCAGTGGTTTGTGTGAGCTTTGTATGTGGTCAGATTTGTGCTGAGTTTTTGTCTGTTTGTTTATCCACTGATGGGCAAGGCTGAGTGAGGTGGTACTCCTGTCTGCTGATGATTGGGCTTGTATTTTTGCTTTGAATTCTATCAAATATTTAGAGAAGAGTTAATGCCTATCCTTCTAAAACTCTTTCAAAAATTGCAGAGGGAGGAATACTTCCGAATTCATTCTATGAGGCCACCATTACCTATACCAAAACCAGACAAAGACAACACACAAAAAAGAAAACTATAGCCCAATATCACTGATGAACATAGATGCAAAAATCCTCTACAAAATTTTAGCAAACAGAATTCAGCAACACATCAAAATGCTCCTACATCATTATCAAGTTGGGTTTATCCCAGGGGTGCAAGGATTCTTCAATATACGGAAATCAATGTGATATACCACATTAACAAATTGAAAGATAAAAACCATATGATCATCTCGATAGATGGAGAAAAAGCCTTTGACAAAATTCAGCACCTATTTATGATTAAAACTCTTCAAAAAAATGGGCATAGAAGGAACTGATCTCAACATAGTAAAGGCAATATATGATAAGCCTAGGCAAACATTGTTATTGATGGCGAAAAACTAAAAGCATTTCCCCTAAGATCAGGAACAAGACAAGGTGTCCACTTTTATGATAAGCCTAAGCAAACATTGTTCTTGATGGTGAAAAACTAAAAGCATTCCGCCTAAGATCAGGAATAAGACAAGGGTGTCCACTTTCACCACTGTTATTCACCATAGTTCTGGAAGTCCTAGTTACAGCAATCAGAGAAGGAAAAGAAATAAAAGGAATCCAGATAAGAAAAGAAGAAGTAAAGCTCTGACTGCTTACAGATGACATGATACTGTACATAGAAAACACTGAAGATAGTATCAGAAAATTACTAGAGCTAATTAGTGAATTTAGCAAAGTCGCAGGATACAAAATCAATACTCAGAAATCACTTGCATTTCTATATACTAGCAATGAAAAATCAGAAAAAGCAATTAAGAAATCAATACCATTCACCATTGCAAGAAAAAGAATTAAATTCTATGAATAAACTTACCTAAGGAGACTAAAGAACTATACACAGAAAATTATAAGACACTAATGAAAGAAATCAAGGATGACATAAACAGACAGATATTCCATGTTCCTAGGTAGCAAGAATCAATATTGTGAAAATGACTATACTACCAAATGCAATCTACAGATTTAATGCACTCCCTATCAAATTACCAATGGCATTTTTCACCAAACTAGAATAAAAAATTTCACAATTCATATGGAAACACAAAAGACCCTGAATAGCCAAAGCAGTCTAGAGAAAGAAGAATGGAGCTGGGGGAATCAAGCTTCCTGACTTCAGGTTATACTACAAAGCTACAGTCATCAAGACAGTATGGTACTGACACAGAACAGAAATATAGACCAATGGAACAAGATAGAACACCCAGAAATAAGTCCATGCACATATGAGCGCCTTATTCTTGACAAAGGAGGCAAGAATATATAATGAGGCAAAGAGAGCCTCTTCAGTAAATGGTGCTGGGAAAACTTGACAGTAACATGTAAAAGAATGAAACTAAAACTTCCTAACACCATACACAACGAGAAACTCAAAATGGATTAAAGACCTCAATGTAAGACCAGAAACTATAAAACCCTTAGAGGAAAACATAGGTAGAACACTCAGTGACATAAATCAAAGCGAGATCCTCTATGACCCACCTCCTAGAGTAATGGAAATAAAAACAAAAGAAAACAAGTGGGACCTGATTAAACTTAAAAGCTTTTGCACAGCAAAAGAAACTATAAGCTGGGTGAAAAGACAAACCTCAGAATGGCAGAAAATAATAGCAAATGAAACAACTGACAAAGGATTAATTTCCAAAATATACAAGCAGCTCATATAACTCAATACCAGAAAAACAAACAACACAATCAAAAAGTGGTAAAAAGACCTAAACAAACATTTCTCCAAAGAAGACATACAGATGGCTAACAGACACATGAAAAGATGCTCAACATCACTCATTATTAGAGAAATGCAAATCAAAACTACAATGAGATATCACCTCACACCAGTCAGAATGGCCCTCATCAAAAAGTCTACAAACAATAAATGCTAGAAAGGGTGTGGAGAAAAGGAAACACTCTTGCCCTGTTGGTGGGAATGTAAATTGATACAACCACTATGGAAGATGGTATGGAGATTCCTTAAAAAGCTAGGTATAAAACCACCATATGACACAGCAATTCCACTCCTAGGCATATACCCTGAGGAAACTAAAATTGAAAGAGACACATGTATCCCATTGTTCATTGCAGCACTATTTACAATAGCTAGAACATGGAAGCAACCTAGATGCCCATTGACAGATGAGTGGATAAAGAAGTTTTGGTATATATACACGATGGAATATTACTCAGCCATAAAAAGAACACACTGGAGTCAGTTCTAACAAGGTAGATGAACCTAGAACCTACTATACAGAGTGAAGTGATTTAGAAAGAGAAAGATAAATACCATATTCTAACACAATTATATGGAATCTATACAAATGGTACTGAAGGATTTATTTACAGGGCAACAATGGAGACACAGATATAGAGAACAGACTTATGGAAATGGGGAAAGGGAAGGAGAGGGTGAAATGTATGGAAAGAGTAACACGGAAACTTACATTACCACATGTGAAACATTTAGCTAAGGGGAATTTGCTGTATGGCTCAGGAAACTCAAACAGGGGCTGTGTATCAACCTAGAGGGTGGAATGGGGAAGGAGATGGGAGGGAGTTTCAAAAGGGAGAGGATATATGTATACCTACGACTGATTTATGTTGATGTTTGACAGAAAACTACAAAATTCTATAAAGCAATTATCCTTCAATAAAAAATAAAATAATTTTAAAAAATCCTAGTGTTTTTCTTCATCAGGTAGATTTTGTTTTTCTTAGCAGTTCAGCACATGTTAAAAAATTAACATTCTTCTCTAGGATTAAAAAAATTGGCAATTTATGAATATAGTTTATATAAGATTAGTCACTATATGATAAAGAACATATTAAAATAATTAGGTATGTAAAAGAAAAAAAGTCCATATCTAGGAACATGATTAAGATTGCAATTTTTTAACCTCCTTTGGAAAGACATGAACATTTCTGAAAAATTTTTGAAATACCTTCCTGATGAACTATAATGGGTTTAAAATTTGGCTTGGAAAACCAGTGACTCAGCTACCATATGGTCAGTTGCCCTTTAGTCATGAGTCTAGTAGTATTTATACAGACTTTCTTTTTTATATGTGTATCAGGCTAACGATTATCATCTAATTATTTTCTTCATTTATGAAATATCCCTACAAAGAATGGCTCTTTAATTAGCATACTAGCACTTTCTCTTGCATGCAAACTATAATAAAACTTAGACACAGGCTTATAATCAATCTGATGTTTTCTCTAGCCAGATTAACTGAATTCTAAGAGGATGTGTCATGGTTTAGGGTATTTATCAAGCACACTGTATTTTAGAAGTGCAAAAAATAGAGCATAAATGAAAAAGAATATAAAATCATTCCCCTGTGAGGGCAAAAAATTCAAGGGAGATGTAAATCTTTGAAAACAACGTTAACAATATGTAACGTAAAAATTTCCTTGATAAATAGTGTAAACAAATACCAATCTAATAACACTATTACCAATAAGCATGCATTTATATCATTATATTATATATATTAAATTTATACTGAACTTGCTTTTACACAGCTTTTTACTTTTTAAAATGTTTCAAAGCCATTATGCCATTTCATCTTATTTCATGTATTACAACATAATTCTGCTTTTCCTGTTCTTGTACATTAAGAACAGAAAGAGAAAAGATTATACATTCAAAAGTAATTTAAAAAGCATTTTCTGTCACCAGAAACGACAAGGCATAAGTACAATACATGGAAAGACATGTAAGCAAGACATTTTACCAAATAAGTGATCTTCCAAGTGTGTCTTTCCTGCCACCATTTGAGTCTCTTTGCTTTATTTCATATCCCCAACTACTCCTATAATGATAGTCTTTCTTATCATTTTCTTCAGAGACTTTTTTAGGGCAGTAAAGACCCATAATCCAGCTGCATAACCAGAACAGTGTGGGCTAGAAGGAGCTCAGTTCACTAAGATCCCTCAATGCTACTCAGCCCAAGAATGAAGTCACCAGGGTCCCAGAAAAAAAAAAAATCACAAACCCAGCAAATATAAAATTTGGCATAATGGACTAAAATCACTCAATTATCTGATATTACCATTTAACAGCATCAACATTTTCCTGAAGTAATTAATACCTATGGCTCTATTTTTTACATAGAGGAAGGGCTAGTTTATATGAGAATATGACTTGTGTTACCATAAATTAGCTTTAAGACATTAACCCTTTGTGCTTGAAAAGAAAATTCCCTTAGGGAATCTGAGATATATCTCTCAAGTACTTACTATAGCTCTGCTACTGAAGGTGATCATTTAGAACAGAACTCATTAACAATATTTATCATTTTCTATGAAAGACACTCAATCTCATTCATCGTTAATGATAAGCATAATAACTATTATTTGTTGATCACCTTTTTGGTGCCAGGTACAAATCAAAGCCCTTCGAATAGAGTGTGCACGTGCTAGTCACTCAGTTGTGTCTGACTCTTTGTGACTCCATGGACTGTAATGCGCCAGGCTTCTCTGCCCATGGAATTTTCCAGGCAAGAATATTGGAGTGGGTAGGGTAGCTCATTATAATATATTATTAAATATAACAACTCAGTGATAGAAATTTAATTCTGTAACCTTCAGGGCTGTTCTATCCGACTGCATGCTTTCAATGCTTCAGCCCCTACTACTGCATCTCATTTCCTTCTCTCTCTGTTTTTGCTCTTCTCTGGCAATCTTCTCCTCTTCACCTAGGTAAATTCCAGGCTGCAGAAGGCACTGGTGTACATGAGAACCACAGGGGTCTGAACTGCAGTTCTTTACTTGGAGCTTATCAGTGAACCCCCAGAGTTTCCTTACCCATCACACAATTCATGGCACTATTCAATCTGGTGGGTTACTTGGTCTGAGTGAGAGATTTGTCATGATTCTTCTGGTTGTTTCAGGGAGTGATATAGATGAAATAAATGGTAACATGGGCTTCTCTAGTGGCTTATTCAGTAAAGAATCTACCTGCAATATAGGAGATGTGGGTTCTATCCCTGGATCAGGAAGATGCCCTGGAGAAGGGAATGGTTACCCAATCTAATATTTAAAGGAAATTAACCCTAAATATTCATTGGAAGGACTGATAATGAAGCTGAAACTCCAATACTTTGGCCACCTGTTGCAAAGACCCAACTGATTGGAAAAGACCCTGATGCTAAGAAAGATTGAAGGCAGGAAGAGAAGGGGATGACAGAAGACAAGATGGTTGAATGGCATCCCTGACTGAATGGCCATGAATTTGAGGAAACACCAGGAGATGGTGAAAGACATGGAAGCCTGGCATGCTGTAGTCCATGGGGTTGCAAAGAGTTGGACATGACTGAGTGACTAGACAACAACCCCCTACAATACTCTTGCCTGGGAAATCCCATGGAGAGTGGAGCCTGGTAGGCTACAGCCCATGGGGTTGCAAAGAGTCAGACATAATTGAGCAACTAAGCATACATGAGAATCACAAATCCTGCGTACTTCTGATGTTCACACTAGGCACTAATTGTTCCTCTTGGGAGGCAGTATTAGTTCTGATGTATCTTTTCCAGAGAGGAGGGATCAGAGGTTTCTTATTCTTTCCTGGCTTATATTTCTACAGATCAGAGAATTAATTTGAGGGTTCCACCCCTACTTTGAGTATTCATCCAAATTTTGTACACAAAACCCAAGAAAATTCGCACAGAATGAGTCTCTGAACCACTGGATGAAACGATGAGGCAATAAAAGCGAATATGATGTTTCCAAATGCCTAGGAGTATCCCTCCCCACCTAATACACCAGTGGAGTTACCTTTTCCATATCATTTCAGAATCTCATCCTGAAGGTTTGCTTTCAAGGGCTATTTCTAGTACCAAGTGTCTTAGTCTGAGTTCTTGCAAAGTAAATTCTTAAGAAAGAGCGTGTGTTGATTATTTTGGGAAGAAATTCCCCTAAAAGGAAAAATGAATAATTACAGAAAGAGAAACAGAGCAAAAGGGAAAAAAATTCCAATGATATATTTTCAAGTTGATTCCCATTACAGGGATTTGGAACTTGAGAACTCTGGGCACCTTTGGAGAGGCATGTAAAATGGACCTCATCAATGTCTGCTCAAGGCAGAGAAAAAGAGGCTCTTAGCTATTGACTCCAGTGCCTTGATCTGGAGGAGGTTCAGTGACCTGAAACTCAAATTTATACATGACTCAGTGTCTAGATGGCTTCTCCCCAGAGTTCTGAAAATCTGTGACAGAGAAGTGCCCCAGGGAAGAAAGGAAGAGAAGGAAGATGCAACTGAGCCAGATGCTGTTATTACAGGAGTTGGGAAGCCGATTAATCCACAAGGGTTAAGGAACATGAAGTGGGCACCGGGGATTTCTGTACATTCTCTCATCTTGTTTAAAACAATTCATCCTCTATAATAAATTAAACAGTTGAGAAACAATTCTCAAACCCTGGCCAGCTTTTGCAAAGAGTCTTTAATTAGCAAATAAACTGCTGACTATCACCTCTGCTTGAATGACAGAAAGCACAAACCTGGATGTCAGGCATTGCTGGGTTAAAATATCTTTATAGCTTCCCTGATATGCTAACCTAGAAGCAATAACTGAATATATTTCAGGATTTCAAGGACCAGCTCTTTTAAACCCATTGCCAGAACCCCTTTATATCATTTCTAAATTATCTAAGCCTTTCTAACTAAATGCAAACAATCAATGGTATCACACTGTACCAAAATAATAACTGTCATTTGCTAAGTCTCTTAAACGATAATGTGCCCCACCAGAATTTGGTTTCAGCAGGAAACTTATCAGAAAATGTACAAATTACTCAACAAAACTTCAGCAAGCTCTTAGTGGACTCCCAGCAAGACATCTCCCTAGAACTGGGGTTCCTCCTTTCTTGCTATCCTTCTTGGCTGTTGCGTTTTTCTGCAGGTTAAAGTGATCTGTTTTGGGCACCTGCTGGCTGGTGCCTCTAAACTCCCCAAGGCACCAGTCAATCCTCCATTAAGAGAGAAGATGCTGTCAAGACTATCCAAACTGACTCATTTTGGCATCTCTTTTATTTTTCAATATTGGAGCTGTATTGTGAAGAATCTTGACAAGTAGCAGTAAAACCAATTACACATGAGAATCAACAAGGGAGTCAATTTTCACCCAGAAAGAGAATCAGAACTGAATCCGAGTGAGAGGCATATATCTGTGCCAATTACAAATTGACACTTACCATCTACTTCTACAAGGATTAAATCATGAGCTGCTAAGGCTGCTGACTTTCAACAGCCACTGAAAGGAGCTCAGGGTGGAGAGCAGGAATGAGGCACTCTGTGCTCAGGGAGAAACTGGCAGAACAGGTCTTTAGATATTTAGGCATTTTCAGAAGCTGACTTCATGAGCTCAATTCTTGCATCTCCTCATATCTAGAAAAGCACTAAAATCATTAATGGTGACATCTGCTCCTTTTTACTAGTAGCAGGCTTTTGTAAAAGTTTGTGCAAGTACCCCACTTCACTAAAGTTTTACGTAACATTGACCTTCCCCCTAAACTACTTGCAGTTTCTCAGAGTTACCTGAAATGCTCTCTCCTTGGCTATAGTCCTCATGTTGCCCCAAAATCCACAACTATAATTTTGTGCATTTTTTTTCAGTCTACATCTGAATGCAATAGGAGATTGCCTGGAGTTTAGAAAAGAAATTAGAGCCAAAGTTTCAGGACTTAGGGTAGTCACTGGAAAAGGTTTTGACTGATTCAATAAGCTCCAACAGAAAAGGGGCCATTTTATCCTTAGTGTTTAGCACAAGAGAGGCACAGAGTGAGCCTGAAAGCATAACTACCTTTTCTTTCATAATTCAACACTCATTTTTCTGAGAAATTCTTAAAATTGTCTAACTTTCTAAGCTACTTTAAAATTCCTTGTTATAAAAACACATTTTCTTTCCAAATGTGGATTCTAATCATTACACAGGTTCTCTCTTGCATTTTACTTGACAAAGTAATGACATTTGGCAAAATCTGAAATGTTGACACATAAATTTAATCTATATGTCTACTCCACATACGAATGTGAAATCCTATAAGAAACAATCCTGTGTAACATTTGGAAAATGCTAGCAGTCTTTTGGCCTTTCAGATCATGGGACTGTTTCTCCTTTGAAACTTGAACATCCTTGAAATCTTCCCTCCTAAGAAAAACTGGTATCATATCATTACATAGACTGTTATGACCATGACCTGCATCTGTGTCTAAGATGCTGCTTTCTTTATGACAGATGAAAAAAATATGTTTTTGCAATGATCACTATCATAACCCTGAGGAAAAATAAATTAAATATAGTTTATAAAATGAAAAGAATATGCTAATGTGACATTAAGACTGCAAACTTGAATGGGATGCTAATTGTGCTTAAGTTAATGTGACGCATCAAGAAATTACGATGTGACCAAGCTGAGACTTCAAAGGGGACTCAAAAGAACTCAGTCTCACTAATTGAAAGGAGGAGTCAGATACTTGAATGTCAATGATGCTAAATAATTTGAAGAAAGACTGTAAAAGCTACAGTAATAGTTCTCTCATTCTCTCTCCTAAGTTTCATTATTTGTTCCAAAGATATATCAGCCCAACTAATACCTCCAAGTCCTTGTTATATACAGTAAAACAGTGGGAACTTTACATTTCTGTAGCATTCTTCATAGGTGGCAAAACATAAGTTGCCGTTCTGAACAGAAAGACAAGGAAAGCTTTTGGCGGGGAAAAACTCAAATTGTGCCATGAAAGTCTCATTTTTCATGAGTTCAACAACTATATATACATTTTTAATCTTATTGAAGTATCAGTTCAGTTCAGTCGCTCAGTCATGTCTGACTCTTTGTGACCCCATGGACTGCAGCACGCCAGTATTGAAGTATAGTTGCTTTACAACATTGTGTTAATTTCTGCTATATAGCAAAGTGACTCATATATATAAATTTTCATATTCTATTCCATTATGTATCATCACAGGATACTGAATATAGTTCCCTCTGTTGTACAGTAAGACTTTGTTGTTCATCCATTCTATATATACTAGTTTGCATCTGCTGATCTCAAACTCCCAATACAAGAAGGACCCTTTTCAATCTTCTTTATGGAGGCAAGCCTATGGAGGCTCAATACTGCAGGAAGCCTAAGCAGAGACAAGATTAAAGAACGTACACATTTAGATACACATGTACACAGCACTTATATACATGTAAGTATATGTTAGTGCCTACAAATACATGCAAGTACATCAGAAAAGGGGAAATGAGGGCTGGCAGGGTTTGAAATAATATCTGAAATTACACAGAGATTTTACCTGAAACCGGAGACCCAAACAGTGGTTTAATTTCTCCAAAATCACAACCAGGACCTGGCTAGAACTTCCTCTAATCTCAAATGGCTAGATTGCAAAATATGAACAGTGGCTCTCCAGAGAGAATCAAAAAACAAAAAGAATGAAAATGAATTTTATAACTGACATTCATCCAGTTTTCTTTGAGAATACATGAGAAGACTTTTTTTTTTTTTTTACAATTTTATTTTTAATTGAAGGATAATTGCTTCACAATGTTGTGTTGGTTTCTGCCATACCTCAACATGAATCAGCCACAAGAATACATATGTCCCCTCCTTCTTGAACCGTCCTCCATCCTCCACCCCATCCCGAGCCCTCTACGTTGGGATGACTTGTTTTTAATGTTCTCCTGCCAACTTTTCCCTTAACATTTGGGAAATTCAGAGGTTCACTGAAACCCCGAGTCCTCTAGTTTCCATGTTTTCTGGGAGTGAAAATAAATGATCCACGGTCCTGGGAAAAAATGTGCTTAATGATGATATCCTCAAAGTGTTACTGAAAATCCCTGTCTTCCAGGAATTCATATCAGTGTTTCCAAATTTATTTTCATTTTTAGGCATTCAAGTATCTGTCTCCTCCTTTCAATTAGTGAGACTGAGTTCTTCTGAGTCCCCTTTGAAGTCTCAGCTTGGTCACATCATAATTTTTTGATGCCTCACATTAACTTGCTATTCTTTTAAGTACAATTTGAGTTTCATTAAAAAGACTCCCATGTTATATAAATGACTTGATTTTTACTAGCACCTGTTTCACTCCAGTGCTTCATCTCCTATTCTGAATTTTGTGCTAAAAATATTTTAATTTTCAAAAAGAAAATCACTCTATTTTAATCTAACTGATTAAAAACAGGAAAAAAAATGTTCTGTTGTACAATACTGTGTAGACCTGACAATTTTTTTTTCCTTTTTTGTAATGCAAGTGCCTGATTTAAGCTTTGATTGCTGAGCCATCCATTTCAAAGAAGCCTGTCTCAAATAAACATGTGACCAGGCAGGGACTAGACAGAGAACCAGGCCACCTCCCCCAACTAAGCCTCCTTTATTTTAGATTCTGGTTGATTTCAATAACTGGCCCTATGAGCTACTTGGCTTTTTTCTCTTCCCATGCTTTAACTTCTCATTCAAAAGTTTAAAATTTCCCAGTGCAGAGTCGACTCGTTGGAAAAGACCCTGATGCTGGGAAAGATGGAGGGCAGAAGGAAAAGGGGGTGACAGAGAATGAGATGGTTGGATGGCATCACCGACTCAATGGACATGAGTTTGAGCAAACTCCGGGAGATAGTAAAGGACAGGGAGGCCTGGCATGCTGCAGTCCATGGGTTCACAGAGAGCTGGACACTGCTTAGCAACTGAACAACAGACTGAGCCCTCAAATCCCAAGGTCCCCATCCTAGACCCTGATAAAAGCAGAACTCCAGACTGGTGAGCTCGCTCTGATAAATGGAATATCACTTGCCATATGGGTAAACAGAGAGAGTCACAGTCATCAGAGATCGCTGCCATAGCTGACAGCAAGCTGATGAGCCCTGAGGAAACTCAGGATATGAAAACATAGGATTCTGGCCCCAGATGGCTGAGGTGCTTACCAAAGGGATAATTTCAATGTGCCCAGACTCTTGCATTGTCCTCTGTGCGTGTGCATGCATATGTGTGTGTGTGTGAGTTGCTCAGTGCTATCTGATTCTTTGCTATCCTATGGTCTGTCTTTGGAATTCTCTAGGCAAGAATACCAGAGAAGGCAATAGCACCCCACTCCAGTACTCTTGCCTGGAAACTCCCATGGACAGAGGAGCCTGGTGGGCTGCAGTCCACGGGATTGCTAAGAGTCAGACACAACTGAGCGACTTCACTTTCACTTTTCACTATCATGTACTGGAGAAGGAAATGGCAACCCACTCCAGTGTTCTTGCCTAGAGAATCCCAGGGACGGGGGAGCCTGGAGGGCTGCTGTCTATGGGGTTGCACAGAGTCAGACACGACTGAAGCGACTTAGCAGCAGCAGCAGTAGCAGCAGGCAAGAATACTGGAGTGGGTTGCCACTTCCTTCTCCATGGGATCTTCCCAATCCAGGGAGCGAACCCGGGTCTCCTGCACTGCAGGCAGATTCTTTACCATCTAAGCTAAACCAGAAGCACTAAAGCCTTAACTTGAGATATCTGGTCTTCTTTACTTAACAATAACCTTTTGATATTCCAGCTACCTGTCCTCTGTTGCAGAACTTCTATATAAGCTATCTGCCCCCAACTATCACCTTCTTGGAACAGTTTTCTCAGGGTTATCTAAGATGCTGCCTCCTGGGCTTAACATATTAAAAATTCCCACTGAATATACACAAGTCTAAATTTTTAGGTTGTGAATATTTTTTTTAGTCAACACTCTCTCTACCTCAACCTTGCTATGTGGCTTTAGGTGTGCTCTGTAATTTTAGGTAAGTAATAACCCTTTTATTTTTTAAAAGCTACCCGATGGTTATTGCTGAAGGGCATCTGGCCATCAGAGTAGAAAAGCACAAAGGCAAGTCCAACCACAACAATGGTTACTGATAAGCTGCAACTGGCACTAAACAGAGTACTGGGAAGTTTTGATAGATTTGGAATTCTGAGCTTTTAAAAGTCCAGGAGCCCCAGGACACTAACAGGTATGTTCGTGCCATGAAGCTCAATATAAAAAACATTAGAGGATTCTCAAGACCAGCTGGAGAAGGCGATGGCATCCCACTCCAGTAGTCTTGCCTGGAAAATCCCATGGACAGAGGAGCCTGGTGAGCTTCAGTCCATGGGGTTGCTAAGAGTCAGACATGACTGAGCAATTTCATTTTCACTTTTCACTTTAATACATTGGAGAAGGAAATAGCAACCCACTCCAGTGTTTTTGCCTGGAGAATCCCAGGGACAGGGGGAGCCTGATGGGCTGTCATCTATGGGGTCGCAAAGACTCGGACACAACTGAAGTGACTTAGCAGCAGCAGCTGAAGACCAGGGAATTAGTACATCTTTTGAGGCAGGAGATAGATGGCACCCAGGCTGAACAGTTTCTCCCCTGTGGACAGAAGCTCTGTAATTATCAGAAACTCCATAAAAGCAGGATAATGGAGGAGGCTGGGCCCTGCCTAGATAAAAGACCACATATTTCTCATTCTCAAAGTCAAGAAGACCTTCCCTTCTTCACATGTGCAGAAAGGCTCCTTGGAGGTCAAAATGGGAGCATCACTTCATAGCAAGTGATGTTAACCTATTCATAGGTCTCTTCCCTGGAATCCGTCTTAGCTAAGAGATGCCCATGCACAGACAGGAGGGCCCTTGAGATAAACCAAATACAGACTCAGAACCAGGCAGGGCAAGACGACTGGCCAAAGAAAACCTGGAAGAAATGCCCAAGAAAAATGATGTGAACTACCACGGGGAGCAGCTCTGAGTCCTCCTGTGTATCGATCCACACATACTGTACTCTTTTTCCTTCTAATAAACACTCTATTTGTTTCCATCTCTGTGTGGAAACTCATTTCCACACACAGCTGATGGGCTACTTGGCCACCGGTCCTGGTGGTCTAGTGATCAGGGTTCCGTGCTCTCACTGTTGCAGCCTGGCCTCAATACCTCTGACTGAGAATCAAAACCCTGCTTCAAGCCACTGCAGGCTGAGGTCACCTGAAATCAAAACCAGAGGAGTTAGACTAGACCTGTGGATCAAAACCCCTTGGAAGTCTTAGTCAAAACAATTATCACTGGGCCCCATCCCAGAATGTCTGACTCAGCAGGTCTGAGGTGAGGTGGAGAAACTGCATTCCTAACAAGTTCCCAGAAGATGTTGATACTGCAGGTCTTGGGACCACACCCTGAGGTCCTCCAGATTAGTTAAGGAGAAGGATTTCCCTTCTCTCAGGGAATATATATATAGATAAATATATAAAACTATACAAATATTGATAGATAAATAGATATCTTTCTGAAAAAAAGGTATATTAGTAACACTGAAAGGGGGATGCAGGAATGCTTCCTCTGAAACTGGTGTAAGTATAAAGAAGAATAAATGATAAGGATATTTCATTTAATGAAGTTCACATGTGAGAACAAAGTAATCCTCTAAAGCACTGCATGGTAACCATTAACTTTTACAAAAAAGGATTTTTTTTCCCCTTATGTTTACAATTAAGACAAGTAGAAGATATTTAACGCAAATTTTTAGAATATTTAATTCCTAATCACAAATTCTTTTTGTAAATCAAAGGAAGAGAAATTTGTAAATTTAATCTGTAAATGTAAATAAGTGGTTCAGATGGTAGAGAATCTGCCTACAATGCAGGAGACTTGGGTTCAATCCCTGGGTCGGAAAGATCCCCAGAGAAAGGAATGGTTACCCACTCCAGTATTCTCGCCTAGAGAATTCCATGGACAGAGGAGCCTGGCAGAATACAGTCCATGGGGTCACAAAGAGCTGGACACGACTGAGCAACTAACACATTCACTTTTTTCACTTTTAAAATATTTAACTTCTAATCACAAATTCTTTTTATAAATCAAATTAACAGAAATTTGTAAATTTAATTTGTAAATGTAAATAGACAAACAGGAGAAATAGAGGCAACTTACCTTAGATTAATCCACTCTTGCTTCTAACAAAGTTTAACTTTCCTATTTAGGCAAGAGGAACAAGACTAGTATTACCTCCTTTTAGGTGACCTGCTGGCCTGGCACACCCTGAGTTTCTTCTGACCTCCCCACTCTCCAACACATCCTATCCACCCTCCATCTGAGTTTATGTTAGATGACTACCTAGTTACTTCCTCATTCTAGGCCTTCACACATTTTGCAGAACAAAAACAAAAACTCCTTTCATAGCACCCTGGCTTTAAAGGCTTGTATTGATAATGTTTTATACATTCGATATATGGTTTATATTTTGAAAGGTATCTTTTGGAAGAGGGTGGGATGATTTGGCAGAATGGCATTGAAACATGTATACTATGATGTAAGAAACGAATCGCCAGTCTATGTTCGATACAGGATACAGGATGCTTGGGGCTGGTGCACGGGGATGATCCAGAGAGATGATATGGGGTGGGAGGTGGGAGGCGGGTTCAGGATTGGGAACTCATGTACACCCATGGTGGATTCATGTCTATGTATGGCAAAACCAATACAGTATTGTAAAGTAAAATAAAGTAAAACAAAACTAATAATAATAAAAAAAGAAAGAAAGTCCACTAGGAAAAAAAAAAAAAAAAAGAATTATCTTAATGAGAATTGCAACAACCAAGCTGGAAATGAAGAGGAAGGCCCTTCCTCTGAGTTTCTGGAAATCACACTGAAAGTGATCAGTTTAGTTTGCATAACTAGATTTTGAGTCTCACAAGTCACATCTTTCTCCAATGGAATACCTTCTAGAAAGCTAACATCATACTCCAGGTCATGGCAGGAATGGTTAATACATCCTGGGTAGACTGCCTGTGTTTGGCATATACAGGGAAGAATCTTGTATTTGCACTCCTAGTAACCAACTCAGATCATACTGCAGCCATTTCTCATTACCTAGCTGATGCTACTATATGCATTTTTCTTTCCAATCTGATTCTCTTACTTGTCTTGAAACTATGGATCTGCCAAAGGTGACACAACTCTGACCAACATGTGTTTGGCAACTCCATCTGTTGCTTCTCAGTGGGTTCCATCTTTGCCTGCTGGATGCCGCTGTCCCAAGTGGTTTTTTTTTTTTTTTTTTTAAGGGAATCTAATATACTTGAAGTCAGAAGCTAATTATCACTGCATGTGTGTTGGCTTTGCTTTTCGTATTTGTTTTGTTTTTTGCAGGGGAAAGAGAAGTTTTTTTTTTTTTTTTTTTTTTTTTTTATTTAAGTAGCTCTTGAAAGGATTATAATGTCAAAAGCTTTACCAAGTTCCAGAAAGACCTTATATTTAATTAACTTTGCATGGTCTACCTCTGTCCTTACAGTGGAGCAGGGTCCCTGTTCAGGGTCCTCTTTAAGGCTCTCAGATATCACAAACAGAAAAAAATATATATGTAATAAATAACAGAGTGGGTAGCCAGTCCCTTCTCTAGGGGTTCTTCCCTAACCAAAGATTAAACCTGGGACTCATGCATTGTAGGCATATTCTTTACCATCTGAGCCACCAGGGAAGCCCAGTAAAGAGCAAATGGACATTTCTCTCCTTTGGGATCTGGTGTTGTGAAACCTATATCCCTTAGTACCCATTCTCACAGCAAAGATATTTTAGGAACCAGAGAAAACATTTTTCATATATATTGCCCAATGTCCTCAAAAAAAAGCATATGCAGAATTCTCATATGTTGTTAGAAACAGGTATTTCTGCTGAGAATTGGAGGTTTGAAGTGAAGTATCTATTTCACTAATAATACCAATTAATGTACACTTTCCCTAAGACAAACTCAGCACAGTAGATTATCGTGCAGAGACATTTTTTTTTTCCACAGCAGTGTTATGTGGCTACTTTTTGATTCCCTTCCTGTTTCAAACTGTGGTTCTAGGTCACATGCAAAGGATCACAGTATTCATACCAGTTGCATATGGAGACAGATAAATATAATATTAAGCAATTTATATCACTCTTAAATTTATAAAAATTTAGGTTGCAATATAGCATATGTCAATCATGATACAGGTTTTATTTTTGGCTACTAGAAAGCCATAAAATAGTGCAATTGTTAATTTCATTTCATGAGATTTAATTTTTTAATTAACTGAATGTACAGCTTTATTATTTTACAATTGATTCAAAAATTTAATAGCCACTGTTACATATTTATTGTGCCCTATAATTACAGAAGTTACTTTTGAACATATTAGAGCAGAAGTCATTTTTAAGTCATTGATGTAACAAAATATTATATACACTCACCTAAGAGTTTCTGTGTGAGCTCAAGCAAGTTATTGAGAGCAATAATAAAAAAATATATATATTTACTTATTTCTTCTCTCCCAGAAGAACTTGAGATGTCACGAATTCTAAAGGACTTCAGGTGTTACCTGCCACAGTTTCATGGGACAACAGTACTGTGGGTGGGGCTGGGCATAATGGATGCTTAACAAAACCACAGAGATTTTGTTACAAGAAGGAACTCTGAGCTTAGGGAAACCCAGTCTTTTATGGATAGCAACATATCTGTCCTCTGTCCCATGGGAGACATTTTTCATTTATTATTACACTGGACAGTCAGCATGCCTGCCCTTAGTGCTGAAGGGAGACAAACTGAGGTAGAAGGCAAATGGGCCGTTGGGCTGAGCAGCTGGAGCTGGCCAAGTGGCATGAGTTGGAGTGTGTGTTCCCTTGAATCTTCAAGGAAACAGTGAATGGAAGAAGCTCAGCTTTGCTGAGGTATAGAAATAAGATAACCATATCTAACACTCTTGAGGTCAAGGAGACCTCCCTGATTGAACGTGCACAGGAAGGCTCTTTAGGGGTCAAAAAGGGAAGCGATGCTATCCCGTAATATGCGCCATCAATCTCCCAGAAGCTTCCGTACTAGAATTCATCTTGGTTACAAGACGCTCACGCATATCTGGGAGGGCCCAGGGACAGGTCCCCTTTTTCTCTCAGATGTGGGAGAAGAAGTGAGATGATTTTCCAGGGGAAAGGAATGACCTAAAAGAACTGCCCCATGTAAGTGATTTAAATCACCTCTCTGGCACCCCCTCATTCAAGAGGACACACACACCCTTCTTTGGGTGCCTTGCTTCTGTCTTAAATAAACTGCTTCTCTGTGTGCTCCCCCACATATTGTGCTGTGCTTCTAATAATAAATCTGGTTTTACAGTTTCTGTCTCTTTTAAAAATTCTTGTTTTCAAACGGAGACAAGAGCCAAAGTAACTTTGCTTCTAGTCTTTAACGCCTGGTAGATTAGCAGCCAGAATTCTTGGGTTTTCACCCAGGCTACCTGGGTTCAGTTCCTGGGCAAGGAACTAAGATACTGCTCTGCTGTCTCTCCAAGATCACTACCTCTGTCTTTTAAGGATACAAACAAATGTGCCCCTTGCCCCAGAGGGAGACACTATCTCACATCCAGGGTCATTGACTAGACAAACATCTTTGAAAAGATAATCTCATACAAAGGACCCTCAGTCCTTCTGCTCACAGTATGTGCAGAGATGTGAGAGAACCATAGAAAATTGTCTAAGACAAGGACTATGAGAGTAGAGAAAATACCAGTCACCTACATGGCTATACTCCTAAAACTGAGAAAGAAAAGGCCTGATTAAAACAAAAATATTTTTTAAAGCATTGGTGATTTTATTGATGACAAGCAATAATATCCGAAGAACAAAGGAAAAAGTTGGCACAGTTGCTTGTGTCAAGATGCAAAGCTCTGTGATTTCATTCAATCCCATGGCTGTTAATATTATCTAGGTACAAATAACTTTCTTTTTTTTTAAATAAAAGTCACATTGGTTTACTTTTTATATAAATTTATTTATTTTAGTTGGAGGTTAATTACTTTAAAATATTATATTTGTTTTGCTATACATCAACATGAATCCACCACAGGTATACACGTGTTCCCCATCCTGAACCCCCCCCTTCCTCCCTCCCCATACCACCGTCTGGGTCGTCCCAGTGCACCAGCTCCAAGCATCCAGTGTCATGCATCAAACCTGGACTGGCAATTCGTTTCATATATGATATTATAGATGTTTCAGTGCCATTCTCCCAAATCATCCCACCCTCTCCCTGTCCCACAGAGTTCAAAAGATTGTCCTATACATCTGTGTCTCTTTTGCTGTCACATACAGGGTTATTGTTGCCCTGTATAACTTTCAAATCTATATACTTGGTGCTAACATCCTTTTTTTTTTTTCAATTATCTAATGAAAAAAATCTCCATTTGGCTTTTTAACAAGATCATTAAATTAACACATCCAAGATAGAATGCATGGTACTTCTGAAATGATGTGAAGTGAAAGTCACTCAGCTACGTCCAACTCTTTGCAAACCCATGGACTATACTGCCCATGGAATGCTCCAGGCCAGAATACCAGAGTGGGTAGCCTTTCCCTTCTCTAGGGTATCTTCCCAACCCAGGAATTGAGCTCAGGTCTTCCACATTGTAGGTGGGTTGCTTCCCAGCTGTGCCACAGGGAAGCCCACATGGTACTTCTACTTCCAAACATCATCTTTCTCTAGTTTCTCTCTCGCTCCTTTTTTTTTTTTTTTTCAGCTTTATTGGAATATAGCTGACTTACAACATTGTGTTAGTTTCAGGTGTACAGCAAAATGATTCAGTTATACATATAGGTTATCACAGAATACTGGAGAGAGTACTATGTGGTGGTTTGGTGGTGGTTTCGTGGCTAAGTCGTGTCCGGCCCTTGCCACCTCATGGACTGTAGCCTGCCAGGCTCCTCTGTCCATGGGATTTTCCAGGCAAGAGTACTGGAGTGGGTTGCCATTACTAAAATAAAAAATATTTTGTTAAATGAAAAGAAATTAAAAGAAGTGGCATAAATTTACATCCACCACACATAAAAATGTGTTAATGCTTAACTGTATTTAAATTTCACTCCTAAGAAATTTAATGGTGAGTTCAAGAGACTATTCTTCCTCTCTCTTTAGAGTTATACAAAATATAGATGTCTCTTTCACACCTGAGGAAGGAAGGGCTTCTGGTACACAGCCAAGAATGATGACAGCTCATTGCTCAAGTTACACATGATCCCTTGCTTCATGAGGGCAGAATCTTCCTAAATACTGTACTGTGGAGTCCTTAAAAGGATCTGGAGGGAGTCTCCCCTGGGGTCCTTCAAGGGCTCAGTCATGGGTTTGTTCTTTGTAAGGAACATAGTCCTCCATCTGCCTTTCACTGTTGGAGAATCACCCGCACTTCTTCTTCTTTTTCTAAAAGGGAAGAGCAAAATCTGACTCCTTGTTAGCTCTGTTTCTTTGACTTAATCCTTTGCTTTTTGTTGCATTTGTTATTATAATTATACATAATGGTGTGCCTTAGGAAACCCTGCCCCTCTGCCTGAATATTAAACATAAGTACCTTTCTTCAGCTCACAGGGAGTCAATCTGACACTGCCCACCTGTGAATATTTGCAGAAAAGAAGAAACTAACACACCTCTTCTCATCTGCTGGCCAAATCAGGAAACGTTTCACAAAACTAATGGCCTTTTTCAGTTCAGTTCAGTTGCTCAGTCGTGTCCGACTCTTTGCAATGCCATGAACCACAGCATGCCACACCTCCCTGTTCATCACCAGCTCCTGGAGTCCACCCAAACCCATGTCCATCGAGTCAGTGATGCCATCCAACTAACTCATTCTCTGTCATACCCTTCTTCTCCTGCCCTCAATCTTTCCCAGCATCAGGGTCTTTTCAAATGAATCAGCTCTTCATACAAGGTAGCCAAAATATTGGAGTTGCAACTTCAAAATCAGTCCTACCAATGAACACCCAGGACTGATCTCATTTACGATGGACTGGCTGGATCTCCTTGTAGTCCAAGGGACTCTCAAGAGTCTTCTCCAACATCACGGTTCAAANTACAAGGTAGCCAAAATATTGGAGTTGCAACTTCAAAATCAGTCCTACCAATGAACACCCAGGACTGATCTCATTTACGATGGACTGGCTGGATCTCCTTGTAGTCCAAGGGACTCTCAAGAGTCTTCTCCAACATCACGGTTCAAAAGGATCAATTCTTCGGCACTCAGCTTTCTTTATACTCCAACTCTCACATCCATACATGACCACTGGAAAAACCATACCCTTGACTAGACAGACTTTTGTTGACAAAGTAATATCTCCACTTTTTAATATGCTATCTAGGTTGGTCATAACTTTCCTTCCAAAGAGTAAGCATNATTCCATAGTTCATCAGGCACTCTATCAGATCTAGTCCCTTAAATCTATTTCTCACTTCCACTGTATAGATATAATGGATTTGATTTAAGTCATACCTGAATGGTCTAGTGGTTTTCTCCACTTTCTTTTCTTTCAGTCTGAATGGCCTTTTGCCCTCCCCTTTTCTGTTTTTTTTTTTTTTTAAAAACTGGCATCCAGACTCCGTTGAGATGTTTTTTTCAGGGACACCACCTTCTTGGACATCCAATTTTCCAAATAAAGTAGCTATTCTTTGCCTTTGCACCTTGTCTCCTGATTTACTGGCCTGTCATTTGCATAGCAAAGTTAGACCAGAGACATTGTCATACTCTTTTTTTCTTCTCCGTACTAGCATGATTCTTTCAAGGAGGGTATGTTTTTATAAAACAAACAAACAAAAAAGCCTATATAATAGGCAATCATACCACACTGAATTAACCACACACAGAAGCCTAATTACTTCCTTGAGGAGAGATGTAGGCATGTCCCCCTCTGCCTTGCAGAGCAATAAAGCTATTCCTTTCTACTTCTTGTTTCTGAGATTCGATTCAGCAGTAGTGCACAGCTTTTAGCATCAGGTAGAATGAAATAAACACTAATATTTTAAAACATCATTTGATGTAAGGCTATAAGTAACCACTTAAAAAAATATTTTATTTATTTATTTAGCTGTGCCAAGTCTTAGTTGCTGCAGACAGGATTCCTGATCTCTGTTGTGGCATGCAAACACTTAGTTGCATGTGGGGAATTCAGTTCCTCAACCAGGGATCAAACTCAGGCCCCCGGCATTGGACGCACAGAGTCTAAGCCACTGGACCATCAGGGGAGTCCCAGTAAGAACTGTTTTGTTTTAATTTTACAAACCTTTGGGTGATTAAAGGAGAGGTAAAAAGGACTAATTGAGGAATATTTGGGAAAGTAATGGGCCTGGCGTGCTGCAGTCCATGGGGTCTCAAATAATCAGACATGACTGAGCGTCTGAACTGAACTGAACTGAATGGGCAAAAGAACCTAGATTTAACTTTGGGGTTTTAGGGACCTCATGGATTTATTTGCTCCACAACTCAAACTATAACGTCTTACACTGTTAATATTCTAATATCCAGTGAAATTAACTAACAGATCTCCAATGGCCTCTTCTACTTCTGAGGACTAACTTGGAGGCTGAAGATATTTAAGTCTTTTTTCAATTCTATCAATGACTCTAAGTCACTTCAGTCATGTCTGACTCTGTGCGACCCCATAGACGGCAGCCCGCTATGCTCCTCTGTCCCTGGGATTCTCCAGGCAAGAATACTGGAGTGGGTTGCCAGTTCCTTCTCCAATGCATAAGANAAGTCTTTTTTCAATTCTATCAATGACTCTAAGTCACTTCAGTCATGTCTGACTCTGTGCGACCCCATAGACGGCAGCCCGCTATGCTCCTCTGTCCCTGGGATTCTCCAGGCAAGAATACTGGAGTGGGTTGCCAGTTCCTTCTCCAATGCATAAGAGTGAAAAGTGAAAGTGAAGTTGCTCAGTTGTGCCCGACTCTTAGCAACCCCATGGACTGCAGCCTACCTGGCTCCTTTGTCCATGGGATTTTCCAGGCAAGAGTACTGGAGTGGGTTGCCATTGCCTTCTCCAAATGATTATTTAGGGCTAATTTTATGTTTCTGCCCAACTGAACATATTTTGTAAACCACAAGTCAAAGTCTGATATATGCAGGTTTGAATATATCCAAAATGAAACACTCAACTCATAGAAGATGAAATATAAAAGGCTTAATCAACCCATCAATATCCATTCTCTAAATTTTAAGTGATCTGCAAAATAATCCTCAAATCTAGTTCTTAGAAAATATGCCAGATGAAAATAAATCTTTAGCCTTATCATTTATAAGTTGGCTAAGATTGTCTGAGAGTGCTAAGTCCTAACCACTGGACCACCAGGGGATTCCTAGATTGTTTTCTGAAGTGATGGATAGCCAGTGATGGATTTACAATTGGATTGAATTTGCATTTTAGGCCAACATTTGTGTGTGTGTGCGTCCTACTTGGGGCATGAGAGCTTTCTCTACTTGTGGCATGGATTAAGTCACCCTGATGCGGGATCTCAGTTTCCTGACCAGAGATAGAACCTGTGTCTCCTGCATTGGAAGGCAGATTCTTAATCACTGGGCTACCAGGGAAGTTCCACCAATTACTTCCTTAATCATTATAGAGTTTTTTGTCCTTATCTCACTCACCCTTTCTATACCCTCTGAGCTTGTTACCTATTCCCTCTCTCCTGGGTCCTTCCCTTTACTATCATCCCTGATACCATTCTGCTTGGT
Source organism: Neotragus moschatus (assembly GCA_006410615.1). Classification (NCBI taxonomy): domain Eukaryota; kingdom Metazoa; phylum Chordata; class Mammalia; order Artiodactyla; family Bovidae; genus Neotragus; species Neotragus moschatus. The sequence goes on from SJYA01001600.1 coordinate 188,771, forward strand.
AATTTTCCTGGCAGCACTTACACAGTTCTTAGCTGAGAATCCTCTTTTCCGGTTCCCCAGGGTTCTGTTACTCTCTCCTTCCAGAAACACTGCCTAAGATACTGCATCCACTGTTACAACTTCAGGTGCCACTATACTGTGGCAAAACACTGCTAAAACACCATCAGTGTGTCTCAATTTTCTTCTGTGCATTTCCCCAAATGTAGATATTCCCTGAAGTGCCCTTTTCTGTTTGTTTTCTCTTCTCACATGATCTGTTTTCTCTAATTGGTTCACTTCCTCCCAGCAGTTGAATTTCCATCTTTTCATCACAGAATGCCAGATCAGGATGTCTAGCCTAAAAGTCTTCTGAGCTTCAGGGCCATATGCCCCACGGCCTATTGGTGGATCTCTACCTGGCTGAACAGGAAGCATATCAAATGCATAAGTAAATACTAAGAGGCCATCTTCTGAGAAGCCCCATCTTTTCTCTCATAATCACAATCTTAGTAAGCGCTATGGGGCCCAGTGTAGGCTGCTCCCAAATGTGGTTCAAAGGCATGTCAATTATTTTGAATTAAAATTACTTAAGAAGTGACCAATACAAGAGGAACACTGACTAATATTTCTGTTTCCCTGAAAATTGGAAATAAATCTTTCATGTGAAAGGTTCTCCCGGCATCTGGATGTAGAAACATCCTTATCACTAAAGGTAGGAAATTTAAAGGCTGTGATGCCCATGTGAACAAGGCTGGTTATTTCTTTAATTTACTACCCTAAAAGTCCAAACTCTGTTTGGATGTCTCATTAATCGACCATCTAAAACTTAAGTTTCATTGTCCTGTCAATGCCTCATAAATGTATTATTTCTTTGTCTAAAAAGTGTACCAGGTGGCTCAGATGGTAAAGAATCTGCCTTCCATGTAGCAGACCTGGGTTTGCTCTCTGGGTTGGGAAGATCCCCTGGAGGAGGGCATGTAAATTGGTGCAACCACTGTGCAAAACAGCATGGAGGTTTCTCAAAAAACTAAAAAGAGAGGTACCATATGGTCCAGCAATTCCACTCACTGTATATATCCCCCCAAAGATAAAAACACTAATTTGTAAAGATACCAGAATCCTAATGTTCATAATAGCATTATTTACAATCAATTGCCAAGATATGGAAGCAACCTAAGTGTCTATCAACAGATGAACAGATAAAGAAGATGTTGTGTGTGTGTGTGTGTATACATACACGTATTTCATAAAATGAATAGTATTTCATAAAATGAAACATTACTTAGCCATAATAATAAATGAAATATATCCATCTGCAGCAACATGGATGGACTTGGAGGGTGTTATGCTAAGTGAAGTAAGTCAGAGAAAGACAAACAGTATGTGATATCTAAAACAGTATGTGTAAAATCTAAAAAATACAACAAACTGGTGAATATAACAAAAAAGAAGCAGACTCACAGATCTAGAGAATGAACCAGTGATTACTAGTGAAAACAAAGAAGGGGAAGGGGGAAGAGGGAAAAGGGGAGGAGCAAGGGGGTGATGCAGTGATAATTTTGAAGCTGAGATGATTTAAGCTGTTTCAAGGAGGTCAACTAATTTGTTATTGTTTTTGCAGTCCTAACTTCTTAGAAAGGAATCAAAATGAAATTTTAAGAACAGTGAAGACCATAGAGCCAAGAATGAATAAGTTTATTGAAAGGAGACAAGGCCAAAGCCAGTTGAGGAACTGGATTTGATAGATAAATCCAATGTTTTAAAGAAAAGGATGAGTACTGGATGGTGAGAAAGGAGCAAAGCAAAATTCTAAGATGGATAAAGAGTTCAAAAAGCAGGAATGGTCAACTTTATTTGGTGACGATGGATTGAAGAATAATGAAAAACTAATAAATTTCATAGATAATGGGAGGTGAGGAAAAAGAGGTGAGTTAGAGGGTTATAAGAAACTGTTGCTGAAAAACACAGATGTTAATAAGTCTCATAATTAAATCTCTGTGGGATGTTATCCCTCTAATGTACCCTCTACCATAGCAAGCTCCCTCAGTGTATCCTAAGGCATTTAAAGAGAGTGTACGATTAGTTTAATTTATACGTGACCTTCACTTCACCTTTGCCCATTCTTCTAATGTCTGGTCCTTCTATGCCCCTTCAAAAAAACACAAACAAACAAACAAACAAAAACTTTCTCTACTTAATTTATCAGCTTTCCAAGGTGAAATAAGTTGAATGTTTTAATAGTACATCTCAAAGTAGAATGTGTTTAATTAGTGACCTTACATTTTTTATTATGTGTAAAATTGAAATAAAGCTATCTTTTCCCGATGAAAATATGCCAACTGAGTCTCTGTCTTTAGGGTCAAAAATAAAGCTAACATACTAATTAGAGGATTCCTTCCCTTTGCTAGTTTCAATGAATAAAATTAGAAGATTTAAATCCACATTTACTTTGTTCTTTGTTCTGCTTTGTATTTAAATAGCATTTAATTTTAACATGGTCATCTGCTTTTTACATTTGGTAAGGCATAGAGAAACACCTGTTGGTGTTTTCAGACATTTTCCTATATCCTGTGAGCAGCAGTGAGTCTCCTTATAGAATGTGTAGGGAAATTCCCTCACAGGTGTTGGGGGACTCCTCTCCTCTGCCCCCATTTAATATAATTTAGCTGACTTCTCCTTTTAGTTATACATTTGCGTAAGACAATAATAAAGAAAATGTAAACAATACCATAAAAGTAGCTATTAATGAGCTTTTTCTTTAGGATATACTTCCAAAGTTAATAACGTGCTTTTTTTTTTAGCTCACAGGGAGACATTCTAACCCTGCCCCCCTGTGATTGGACACCACAAGAAAGAAGAAACTAACACACCCTTTCCCCAAGGCTGAGGCTGACCAAAGCAGGAGATGTTTTGCAAGACTTAACGGTAGTTTTACTTTACATCCTCTCCCCTTCTCTGTTCTATGAAAGAAACTAGCATCCAGTTCACCTTTCTGCATAAAATTCCTTGCCTCAACAACTCATCGCCCAGTTTACTGGCTCACTGTGTAACTTGGACCGAGCTTGGACTCAGTAACAACATGATAGTGAAATTTAGGAGGTGAGAGGGAAAGACACTCTTTATACTCTGGACATTCTGTAGAGTTTAAGAGAAGGAATATCATAAAATCACAAGCTTTTGTGTTGATAAACTGTCAAGAAAAAAGTCCCCAGAAGTGTTGAGAAGAGAGAAAAAAAATACAGTGAGGAAGTTGAAGAGACGTTTCTAGAAAAGGTGAATCTAAGAGGGGCTGTGCAGTTAACTTTTATTTTTGTTCAACAGCTCAGTCATGTCTGACTCTGCAACCCCATGGACTGCAGCACATCAGGCTTCCCTGTGCTTCATTATCTGCCGGAGTCTGCTCAAATTCATGTCCATTGAGTTGATGATGCTATCTATTAGTCAGACACCCTAGTAGAGATTTCGCTTCTGCTGGCTGGATGCAACAGAAAAAGGCTTCTTTCTGGAAAAGCGTGGTTAATTATTTTCTGCAATTGACTGAGTCACAAATGTCACACGACTAAATCTAATTAACTAGAAAGCTCCATGAACCTCAGATTTTGGCCCTGGCCATCCTCCTTTTGCACAGATTTCCAGCTCCTGGCAATCCAGCAGCTTCCCTAAGCTCCTCTTCTTTTTCCCATCAATGGTCACCAGGGTGCAAAGGACCCTAAAACGTGAAGATTAAATATTTTCAAGAGAAATCTCTGATTGACAGCTAACTTGAAATAAAAAATGACTGATCACAACAGCAGACAATTAGGGGAATTAATTTAAAAAGAGGGAGGGGAACTGGTAGGAGAAAAAACTCAAGACAAACCCTGTGAAGAGCAGAGGCAGAAGGAAACATATCCAAGGTATGGAAGAGGTGAGGTGGGCTGAGTGAAGAGGAAGGACAAAGCCAGGTTGGCAAAAACTAAAAGCAGCTGCCTGTAGACCACCAATGCCCTCCCTTCCTTTCTTGTAAATGAAATTGCATTCTTTTTCCTGCAGGCCTCAGACTGGTAGGTAGCTGGGCTTTAGCTGCTCAACAGCTGCTACATTGTACCCTAGAGGCAACTGCTTTCATTGCCAGGCAAACTGATTCTTATGTAGAGATTGAACAATTAAGTACTTAGGTGTTCTGCCCTTGAAGGCAGACAGCAGATGTCACCACAGCCTTGGTGGGGGGAAAAGAAGAAATTTCTCTTCTGCAAATTTAAATGAAAATCTTGGAGCTGAGATTTTCCTTTAAAGGAATGCTTATATGTGGAATCTTAAAAAAAAAAAATGTACAAAAGAACTTATTTACAAAACAGGAATAGACTCACAGACATAGAAAACAAACATACCCTTATCAAAGCGGGAAGGATAAATTAGGAGTTGGGGTTTAAAATATACACACCATTAATGGGGACAGAATGAGACAAAGTAGGTGATTAAACAGTTAATCCCACTAGGAGATCTTAAGTAGAGAGAAAAGTATAGAATATCTTGTAAATTAATGATCACTTAAAAAAGCAAGCTTGCTTAGCAACAAAACAGTGCAGCAGCTCAGGCTATGCCCCCAAACAATAAAACAACGGTGGAATAAGACCTACATCCTGCCCACTGAAGTCAGCAAGTTAAATGATACTTGAGAAGAGAGAGGCTTTTTCTGTATAAACTAAGAGCAGAAATTCAGGGGAAAGGTGACAATATACTGAAACCTGAAAAGATGTACTATATATATATATATATGCCTTTTTGTTCATTTCCATTGTACCTTGACAATCCTGTTGGGCCACAGAAGGTCAAAAACTACCCCCCTGACATGTAGGAGGAGTTAATGTCTCTCACAAGCACTCTAAATAGTACTAATAAACTCTTTCCTCACCTGTCATTCTGCCTTTCATTAAGTTCTTTTTTGTGCCAAGACAGAAAAACTTATGCTTTACTAAGAATCAAAATCTGGAGGGGGAAATGGCAACCCACTCCAGCATTCTTGCCTGGAGAATCCCATGGACAAGAGGCTGGTGGGCTATGGTCCATGGGGTCGCAGAGGGTCAGACACAACTGAAGTGACAGCACAAGTACAAATACATTGTATTTGTACCAAACCAAAATACATTCTCCATTTTCACTACTATATAATAGATAACCAACAGGGACCTACTCTATACCACAGGGAACTATATTCAATATCTTGTAATTACCTATAATGGAAGAGAAGCTGAAAAAGAATAAATGCATATATATATATATATATATAATATAAAACTTTATGGAAAGCTAATTCCTTTTATTATTTCATACATAACTGAATCACACTGCTGTACACCTGAAACTAACACAACATTGTAATCAGTTATATTTTAGTAAAACTTAAAAAACAAATAAAGGAGGGCAGGCAGCAGCACATTCAGTTAGCTAATCTCCTTTAAAGGCCACTTGTTAATTTTCATTATATACATAAAACTAACCATATTTTAAATATATCCTAAGAAAATTTAGATATTTGCCAAGCAACTAAGGCTGAATACTAACTTGATTCTGCTAAATGAGATAATAATTCATTCTTTCACTTTACCACAATAAATGCATGTACAAAAGCGAAAGACCAAAGAAAGATGTTTTCTTCTAAACTAGAGGAGCTTCATGTATTGAACGGACTTTTGGACTCTGAGGGAGAGGGAGAGGGTGGGATGATTTGGGAGAATGGCACTGAAACATGTATACTATCATGTAAGAAACAAATTGCCAGTCTATGTTCAATACAGGATACAGGATGCTTGGGGCTGGTGCACGGGGATGATCCAGAGAGATGATATTGGGTGGGAGGTGGGAAGCGGGTTCAGGATTGAGAACTCATGTACACCCTTGGTGGATTCATGTCAATGTATGGCAAAACCAATACAGTATTGTAAAGAAAAATAAAGTAAAAATAAAAATTAAAAAAAAAAAGCAAAGGGATTTGGTGGCATAATTCTTATTATTTTTAGATTCCCATTCAAATACCTCAGAGTAACCAATAAAGAGAAGAAAGTATTTTTTCATTATTGTACAGTTTAAATTATTTACACTATGTCCTCCAATTCCTCTGGATATCAGACATTTGGGTATGTAATATTTCAGACTAAACAGTTCCTGTTTTACCTTACCTGTAGACATTTTAGAACCTTTATTGATTATGTGTATGCATGCATACACACACACACATTTTGAAAAATTACAGTCGGTCATGCATATATTTGTCCAAGTTTATTTAAATTTGAACTTTCTAGAAAGCTACTTCCTTTTATTCTTTCTTTGCTCAACTAAAATTTAGATACATTTAAGTAAGTATCAGATATTAAGCTTCCAAAATATGAAATATAAAAATCAATTACATTACATTTAAAAAACCATTAATTAGTGTCACCACATAAAAGCATGTCTTTTATTGCTTTTGACATAAGTGATGTAATCTAAGGTTTCTTGGACATTTCCTATATTTTTCTCTTTTAAAAACTGTTTTCGTAAGTCAGCACTAGAAAAAAGAAAAGACAATACTATCTTTAAATCCTCTTCCTGGAGGTGCCTGAAACTGTACGTTGGATATTTTATTATAGGGATACATATATACATATAATAAATAGCTATAATAACATAGGTGTATAAAATATACACATAATAATACATAATATATTCATATATATATAATATATATGAATAAAGTTTCAGTTAAATGTGTGAAAGGATAAGTTGTATGAATTTTATGAAGCAAAAAGATACTTCCTGAGTAAACAGTAAGTGCATAAATCTAAAATAATNCTCGACGAAGCAGGGAAAGGAACCTTCATTTCTGGGTGAGGAGGAGACAACGAGGCTCCTCTTCAGTTTTAGTGGGACCCACGGCATTCCTCTTGAGTGGAGACACGTGTTTCGGGGAACTTCTTTATGTGTAGCAAGGGTGTGAAGGAACTTTCAAAGTCTAAGTGGGGTGGTGTGATTTCCCTCAATATGCAGCCGCTGTAAAGTCCTCATCTCGCCTCGAGGAGAGAATCTCCTAGGTTTTCTCGAGTTGGGGCAGTCCCTCTCGAGTTACGATGTGGACCTCTCGGATCTCCTCGTTTGACCTTAACAAAGTCCATTCTCCATGGGAGTTTCCAGGGGCCTCTCGGCATTGCTCTCAAGTCATTGCCGGGCCCTAACTTATGTCAGGAGTTGAGCCAGGATCCTGAGGTGTCCTCTGCAGTGATGACATGGACCTTGGCATTCCTCTGGAGCCCCAGAGGTGAGTCAGGCCTCGTCTCCAGTGGAGACATGCACTTATGCTTTCCTCCCGAGCACTCTAAACAGAGTCAGGCTTCCCGCGAAGTTGACATAATTATCTGTTGCTTTCCCTCAAAGGAACAGGGACTGTCACACGTGCCACTGAGCTGTGAGTTGATACTCGGGTTGAAAGTCGAGGGAATGCAGGGAAATCAGGTTCATCTGAAGGAGTNTCGTCTCCATGGAGACACGCACTTCCACTTTCCTGCTGAGAACTCGAATCAAAGTCTGCTTCCCGTGAGATTGACATAAAAATCTGTGGCTTTCCCTCGAAGGGACAAGGACTGTCACACGTGCAACTGAGCTGTGAGTTGATACTCGGGTTGAAAGTCGAGGGAATGCAGGGAAATCAGGTTCATCTGAAGGAGTCTGACACATTTGTGGTCTTTAAGAATGTTGGTACCACCCAGGGAATATTTTTGGGTCTTTTCAAATGGTGGCTCCACCCAGGGAGTGCCTCTGGCCTTTCCTGTGGAAAGCCCCTCTTCCTGAGATGAGACTGGAACGCCGATAATCCCTTCCCCTTTCTCGACGAAGCAAGGAAACAAAACTTCATTTCTGGCTGGGGAGGAGACAACGAGGCTCCTCTTCAATTGTGGCGGGACCCTTAGTATTCCNAAACATTATCTTTGAATTTCAACATTCACTGCTCCTCTCTAAATGACTATCATCTGGTAATTTCCCACCCTGGACAATCCATCCATGGTGTTCGTGGGTAACATGGAAACGTCAAGAAAGTGAAAAAACAAAAGTTGCTTAGTCGTGTCCAATTCTGTGACCCATGGACTACACAGTCTATGGAATTCTTTCCAGGCCAGAATGCTGGAGTGAGTAGCTGTTCCCTTCTCCAGGTGATTTTCCCAACCCAGGAATCAAACTCAGGTATCTCACATTGCAGGCAGATTCTTTACCAGATGAGCCACCAGAGAAGCCCATTTTTCTCACCACACACCAACATACACACAAAGTGGGTCACTTGTCATTCTAAATGCCTAGCTTGGCACATCAGCCTGCCCTTGGCTAGAATAAAGTGCTTTCCTAACCAAGGAAATGGCTCTAATTTTAGGTGCAACCCATTAAAGGACTCTTGCTCCTTGGAAGAAAAGCAATGAAAACCAAGATGGTATATTAAACAGCAGAAATATTACTTTGCCAACAAAGGTCCGTATAGTCAAAGCTACGGTTTTTCCAGTAGTCATGTATGAATGTGAGAGTTGGACCATAAAGAAAGCTGAGAAATGAAGAATTGATGCTTTTGAACTGTGATGCTGGAGAAGACTCTTGGGAGTCCCTTGGACTTCAAAGAGATCAAACTAGTCAAACCTAAAGGGAATCAATACTGAATGTTCATTGGAAGAACTGATGATGAGGCTGAAGCTCGAATACTTTGGCCACTTGATGCAAAGAGTTGACTCATTAGAAAAGACCCTGGTGCTGGGAAAGACTGAAGGCAGGAGGAGAAAGGGACAACAGAGGACGAGATGGTTTGATGGCATCATAGACTCAATAGCCATGAGTTTGAACAAGCTCTGGGAGATGGTGAAGGATAGAAAAACCTGGTGTGTTGCAGTCCACGGAGCCGTAAAGAGTCAGACAGGACTGAGCGACTGAACAACTTAAGACAAGAGTTGGCAAACAATATTCCATGGGCTCAATCCTGCCACTTGTTTTTATAGTGCTTACAAGCTAAAAATGGATTTTATCTTTTAAAATACTTGTTGTCTCAAATATATATACATAATAGATTTGATTTTTCCCTTTCAGGCAACAAACCTTAAATTATTTCTTGCTCTTCACAGAAAAACAAGTTTGCTTACACTTCATCCAAAAAATAAATGTCACAGTGAGAGAGACATAAAAGAAAATAAATTTCATCTAATCTGACTTATCAATGTGGATTGCAAGCATCTTAAATACAATATATATATAGACATGTAATATATCTCAAAATATTAAAAATATTCATACATTATTCATATTCATTATGACGAAGTGATTTTCCTCCAGGAATTCAAGAATGTTTCAACATCAGAATCTTCAGGAATATAGTTAACGTATTGAGAGGTTAAATGAGAAAAACTAGAAGCATGAAGGAAAAACACGTAAGGATATAATGGAATATAAAACTGTCAGGCTTGAGGCTGTAATGGAAACAATGAGATACCACTGTTTGATTCAGACAGATCTAGTCCGACAGGTCACATCATTTGTTTTCTGTGTACGTTTTCAATTGTGTCCGACTCTTTGCAACCTCATGGACTGTACCCTACCAGGATCCTCTCTGTCCATGGAATTCTCCAGGCAAGAATACTGGAGTTGGGTTGCCATTTCCTATTTCTAGCGGATTTTCTTGACCCAAGGATCAAACTCACATTTTTTGTACCTCCTGCATTGGCAGGCAGATTCTTTCCCACTGTGCCACCTGGGAAGCACTATGTCATTTGGTTTACTCGAGTTTAAAAAAAAAAAAATTGTCTCCTTTCATTCCTGTTCCTGGCAAAAGAAGCACCAAAACTGGTGGACTTTAGCTACCTGGATATTTCTTCCTTGCAAATATATACCCCGTCTTTGTTATCTTTCCACCAACTCATTTGGAGAAGTATTATGGAGAAATAAGGAGGTCATTCTTTGCCCTCTTATAGGAAAAATCAGTTTGTCATTAGATGTTTCATTAAATGTGCTCTAATTCACATAACTTCTTTCTGGGAAGGTGGGTCTTAATTCCACATCCTATGCTGACGCATCAAGTGTCCAGTACAGAGAATGAAGCAACCTTGGTCCTGCACACACAACGGTGCTGTGGTGAAGTTAGTGGGCCTGGGAGCACTAACTCTGAATCTCTGCCTCTGAATCTCTCTTCTAGTAATTATTAAAATGTTACTCTGTTGGTAAGTCACCCTGCTCCTCCAAGCACCAGTTTTTTTTTGTTTTTATTTTTTCATTTAAAAATCAAGGATAATAATAATACACACATACACACACACACACACTCACACACTCACACACACTAGAAAAGTGACTGGCATAGAGTAAGAGTTCAGTATATATTGATTCTTCTTATAGTAAAATATATATAGTAGAGAAATCTCTCAGTTATTGATAGATTGCTTTTATTTTAGGTCATTTTACAAATAGGTCTTCCATAAGGTCCAGCTGTATAGTAAATAGTTCCTCTTTTAGAATCCCAAGAGCTCTACTCTAGAATTAATGCAAATTCCCTCCTTTTCAGTTGGTTTGATGAGGCTTGAATATCTACAACAATGCTCTGGTGGGAAAGCTGGGCCACAGGCTGCACAGATGTGTTTTTAGCCAGCTGGTGCCCAAGCAGGTCTTGCATATGAAGTCAAGCTAATCTGCATAAATCACATTGTAAACTAATTCCAAAGGGATTGTTTCATTATGTGTAAAGGAGTACTCATGGAACACACTCTTAGCATTTAATAATAATAATAAAAAAAAACAATTAGAAATTGTACCAGTGAGACTGGGCTCTTTCACAAATTCCATGTGATTTTGGCTCAAATAATGAAAAGAGCTGGAGATTAAACTAATTCTTTTATCTCCTGGGCTACATAATCAGGAAATGTATTATCTGTGGAATATAAGAACAGCCATCTGTTCACAATTTAAAAATGTATGATATCATTACAAAAATATGATGTCATTATTTCACTGTTTTTGAAATATGAGGAACAAACCAATGAAAAATAAGATATTCAGGTGGCATTTCAGAACTATTTATGATATGTGGATCTAAATTTCTGTATGTGCAGATATATTTGGCAACGATTTGAACTGATGATGGCTGCTGTTCAATTGTCTGAGTGATTCCTTTTTATATAGTGTTTCTTCCCCTGACCATTTTAAACTTGTTTGAGTATTTTAATGTAGCTTTTATAAGAATGTAAGTTTGGAAAGCCCTTAGTTATAGAGAAGATAACTGTTACCATAATACTTGTTTTCGTAAGGCCCAGGCATGATCACGCCAAAAAGAATCACATGGTACCTCTCTACTTTTATATACTGGCTGTTCATTATTTATTTAAAAAAATAACAAAAGCATAATGAGTTGGCATGATCTTTTAGGCATTCAGTTCAGACATATATAAACAAAACAAAACAAAAAACTGTTGTTACCCTAAAAGAACCTAGCGACTAGTAAGATCTGTCTTATGAAGTCAGTGACATGACTGAATGAAGAGGGCAAAGGTAATCCAGTAGTTTTAAGGAACCAAATAAATGATAATTGTTTGAAGAGTCCATATTTTAAATTTATGGATAAATGAAAAGTTATTATTTTCATTAGTTTGTACCTGAATATCTCTCTTTCTACTCAAATAAACTTTAGGGACTTAAATCTTCCAAGTCTGCAGCTCACAAAACAGGAATATAATCGTATGATTCTTGCCTATTAAAATTTAATGAGTGATTCTCAGGGTTCTATTTACATGACTTTTCCCTTAATTATACCCTTACCAACCCTAGAGAGAATTTTGAGTTATGAGTCTAAAGTACTTTCTANTAAAATTTAATGAGTGATTCTCAGGGTTCTATTTACATGACTTTTCCCTTAATTATACCCTTACCAACCCTAGAGAGAATTTTGAGTTATGAGTCTAAAGTACTTTCTAATCTTCACAGAAAGGAGGATTTATGAGATTTATCTAGCAAATCTAGAAACTACAATAACAAAGTTCGTACTACATTATCATTCAAGATCGCCATCTGGACCTTAGTAGAAGTGATGGTTATGGAAACTGTGTAGTGTCTAAAACCAAGCAAGAAATTCAAAGGTAAAGACAATGAAAAGAACAACAGAAAACGATACTTCTCTTTGTTTTCAAACTATGAAAAATACTCCACATGCCTTCTACTTCACTGTTGTATCTTAATGGGCCTCAAATTTCATTTTTAAAAAACACTAGAACTTATTTGAGTTTCCCTTATGTTCCAAATACTGTTTGATTCTTTGATATTTGCCCATCCTTATTTGGAGCTTCTTGAAAAATGCTAATACTAGTGATGCCGAAATATGTTAAGTAAATCAATCTATTACGGTAGCATGGCTAAAAATTTTAAAAGTTAAAGCAAATAAGGATTTAAATAGACATAACTGTCTGCATCCTCTACAACCACAATACCATAAAAATGAAGAATCTTTAAAGCAGAATATAAAAAGGTCCAGGGCTTCAGTTGCTATCAGAACTGCTTTCTAAACTGTCATTCATGCCTTGTTGACAATACCAAATGGCTGGAACCCAACACTGTCCATCTTTCAGCAGCTCCTGCCATTGTTAAGTCTTTCCTAAGAGCATTGTCCCCTTCCCAACCAGTGCTCAAACTAGATGAGCTCAGTCGTATTAAAGATACAGTCTAGCCACAAATCAGAGAAGACAATGGCACCCCANTCTAAACTGTCATTCATGCCTTGTTGACAATACCAAATGGCTGGAACCCAACACTGTCCATCTTTCAGCAGCTCCTGCCATTGTTAAGTCTTTCCTAAGAGCATTGTCCCCTTCCCAACCAGTGCTCAAACTAGATGAGCTCAGTCGTATTAAAGATACAGTCTAGCCACAAATCAGAGAAGACAATGGCACCCCACTCCAGTACTCTTGCCTGAAAAATCCCATGGACAGAGGAGCCTGGTAGGCTGCAGTCCACGGGTTTGCTAAGAGTCAGACACGACTGAGCAACTTTACTTTCACCTTTCACTTTCATGCATTGGAGAAGGAAATGGCAACACACTCCAGTGTTCTTGCCTGGAGAATCTCAGGGACGAGGGAGCCTAGTGGGCTGCCGTCTATGGAGTCGCACAGAGTTGGACGCGACTGAAGTGACTTAGCAGCAGCAGCA
>SJYA01001600.1:203970-267614 GCA_006410615.1 Neotragus moschatus
CCTCGAAGGGACAAGGAGTGTCACACGTGTCACCGAGGTGTGAGTTGAAACTCGGGTTGACAGTAGAGGGAATGCAGGCAAATAAGGTTCATCTGAAGGGGACTGACACATTTGTGGTCTTTTGGAATGGTGGCACCACTCAGGGAAAATTTGTGAGTCTTTAGGAATGGTGGCACCACCCAGGTAGTGCCTCTTGCCTTTCCTTTGAAGAGCGAGTCCTCCTGAGATGCAACTGAATCGGTGAGTATCCTTTCCCCTTTCTCGAAGAAGCAGGGAAAGGAAGCTTCATTTCTGGCTGAGGAGGAGACAACGAGGCTCCTCTTCAGTTGTGCTGGGACCCACGGTATTCCTCTTGAGTGTATACAGGTGTTTCGGGGAACTTCTTGAGGTGTAGCAAGGGTGTGAAGGAACTTTCGAAGTCTAAGTGCGGTGGTGTGATTTCCCTCAATATGCCGCCTCTGAAAAAGGCCTCATCTCGCCTGGAGGAGAGAATCTCCTAGGTTTTCTCGAGTTGGGGCAGTCCCTCTCGAGTTACGATGTGGACCTCTCGGATCTCCTCGTTTGACCTTCACAAAGTCCAGTCTCCATGGGAGTNCTGGCAAAAGCTCATTATAAGACAAAATACAGGAAATTGATATATGTTCTAAAGTAGGATTCTGGTAAGAATCCTAACACTCATACATAATTTATGTGAAAAAGGGTCAAGGAAATTCTGTTTGGAAGGGCAAAATGTAGCATACAGTTAAGACAATGACTTCCAAAACACATGATACTTTCATGCTCTAAGTATCTATTATCAGCTTAATAAACTCTGACTTTATAAGAAACAAGTTTACAGAATAGGATTAGTTTTTAAAATAAGTACAATCTCACACTCCTTGGTATTTACCCAAAGGAGCTGAAAATGTGTCCATACAGAAACTTGTACAAGGATATTTATAACAGCTTTATTCATAAGTGCTAAAAGTTGAAAGTAACCAAGGAATCCTACAGTAGGCAAATGGGCAAATAAACNTTTACAGAATAGGATTAGTTTTTAAAATAAGTACAATCTCACACTCCTTGGTATTTACCCAAAGGAGCTGAAAATGTGTCCATACAGAAACTTGTACAAGGATATTTATAACAGCTTTATTCATAAGTGCTAAAAGTTGAAAGTAACCAAGGAATCCTACAGTAGGCAAATGGGCAAATAAACTGTGGTACAAGTCATGGAAAAACATGGAGGAATTTTAAATTCATATTTAAGTAAAAGAAGACAGTCTGAAAAGGCTGCATACTGTATGATTCCAAGTACATGAAAAGGCAAAGCTATGACCATACAAATGTCAGTGGTAATTGGGAGGACAGAAAAGATATGTATCGGTGAAGCACAGAGAATTTTTAGGGTAGCAAAATAATCCACAAGATATCATAATGAAGAATATGTATCGTTACACATTTGTCCAAAACCACAGGTTGTATAACACCAAGAGTGAATCTTAACCTATGAACTTTGGGTGATTACAATGCCAGTGTAGGCTCACATTTGGCCAGAAATGTCCCCTACTGAGTGATGCTGACAGTGGGGAGGGTACATGTGTGGGAGCAGGAGAATGAGAAATCTCTACCTCCNGTTACACATTTGTCCAAAACCACAGGTTGTATAACACCAAGAGTGAATCTTAACCTATGAACTTTGGGTGATTACAACGCCAGTGTAGGCTCACACTTGGCCAGAAATGTCCCCTACTGAGTGATGCTGACAGTGGGGAGGGTACATGTGTGGGAGCAGGAGAATGAGAAATCTCTACCTCCCTCTCCATTCTGCTGTAAACCTAAAACTGCTCTAAAAAGCTAAATTCTTATAAAAAATAAGTACAATCTACACCACATATTTTCCCATCATAATTCACCACTTATTAGGTAGTTTGGTTTGGAAAACAGAACATCCTTGTCTTACAATGATGAGAAGTAGGTTGTGATTAGAAGTTTCATGGGGTTAGTAGCCATTCAGCTCAATCTGGAGTCTCACTTCTCCTCTGCCACTAACTAATATTTAACTTGGTTACTCCCTTAAACTCTGAGCAATAGTTTCTTAATCTAAAAATTAACAAGGTAGATTATGTACAAGTTAGGGCTATATTTCACTTAGAGTTAGAATGAGAAACTAAAAACTACGGATGTCTAGTTATCAAAACTCTGGCTGTTTATTTAAGCTCTCCAAGCCACTCTCAACTGTAAAAAGAGGGAAACATTTTTTAACTCACCCAGTTGCACAGCAAAGAGAAAATATGTCTCTCTCGGTAATTAGAACTAGAATTAGTAATGTTTTTGAAGTATAATTGATTTATAAAGTGCTAACTTCCGATGTACAGCAAAGTGATTCAGATATACATATAAACACATCCTTTTTCACATTCTTTTATATTATGGCTTTTATCAAAGGATATTAAATATAGTTCCCTGTGCTATACAATAGGACCTTGTTGTTTATCCATTCTATACATACCAGTTTGCATCTACTAATCCCCAAATCCTACTCCATTCCTCCCTCAACCCTCCTTTCTTTGGCAACCACAAGTCTGTTCTCTGTCTATTTCTGTTTCATTGATAAGATAATCTGTGTCATATTTTAGATTCCACACATAAGTGGTATCGTATGGTGTTTGTTTTTCCTCTTTCTTGTTAATTTCACTTAGTATGATAATCTCTAGTTCCATCCATGTTGCTGTAAATGACATTATTTTATTATTAATGTTTTTAATGGCTGAGTAGTATTCAACTGCAGGCTTCAGTGTTGGCTCAGAAAGTAAAGAATCTGCCTGCAATGCTAGAGACCTGGGTGAANTGTTTTTCCTCTTTCTTGTTAATTTCACTTAGTATGATAATCTCTAGTTCCATCCATGTTGCTGTAAATGACATTATTTTATTATTAATGTTTTTAATGGCTGAGTAGTATTCAACTGCAGGCTTCAGTGTTGGCTCAGAAAGTAAAGAATCTGCCTGCAATGCTAGAGACCTGGGTGAAATCCCTGGGTTGGGAAGATCCCCTGGAGGAGGACATGGCAACCCACTCCAGTATTCTTGCCTGGAGAATCCCCATGGACAGAGGAGCCTGGTGAGCTACAGTGCATGGGGTCTCAAAGATTTGGATAGGACTGAATGACTAAGGACATGGCACAGTGTTTAACTGTATATATGTGTACCACATCTTTATTTGGAATAAGAAATGTTTTGCATTTTTGTTCTCCATATCAATATAAAAACATATTGCTCATATTTTTTAAATGCTAAGTATTTATTTGTCTTAATAATATGTAGCAATTTTATGCATAATGAATATGCCTTACTGCACACAGATAGTGTTTTGATGAAATGCCTGGTCCATCTTCAGTGTTATCCTTTACTTAAAGGAATTTCCTGCTTTCGGGAGCTTATAAAGACTATCTTTCCTTGTATGTGTCAACTGTCTGTATTTTTTTTTTTTTTTCAGACTGATACACTTCTAACACTTCTGGTGTTGACTAGTTGGCCTTTTTGTTGTATTTCTTTTTCTGCAGTTTAGAGGCCATTAACCAAATACATACTAACACATCATTAGGTACTGAGAAGAGGAACCCACTCTCCTCTGACAAATCTTAGACTGTAGGTGGGGTTTCTCAAACTCAGCAGCATTGGCATTTTGGACCAGATCATTCTTTGATGTAAAGGGCTGTCCTATGCAAGTTTGGCAACATCCTTGGTCTCTACCCACTGGATGCTGTAGCACGCCTCTCTAAATGTGACAACCAAAAATGTCTCCATACATTGTTAAATGTCCCTTGGGAGGAAAGGGCAAAACCATCCACTATTCTAGATCTATTCTGTCCAACAGAAAAACTATTCAAAATTAACTTTAATCACTTATCTGTGGAATCTGAAAAATGATACAAACATTTAGTGCCTCAATCACACTAGTTACACTTTAGGTGCTCAATGGCCACATGTGGTCAGCACAAATATAAAATGTTTCCATCACTGCATAACTGCTTAAAATAAAAAACTACCACAAATAGCAAAGAAATAATAATAATGGCACCATTCCAGGATATCTTCCATTATGGAATTTCTAATTGTCCAGAAGATCAATTCCAATTTAATCCCTTCTTTGAAAGCTTCCTCATCTCAAACGTTAACAAGAATTTCTAAGGAGCTTATTGCTAGTAGTTCAAAATATGGCTAATCCTTAAGGATAATTGCAAATCATGTAATTATTAGATAGTCACAATGACAAAGCTGGGGTGTTAGTTAATCTCTACTAATAGCTAAATCAGAAAGAAGTGGGAAAAGAATCTTAAACAGGTGTATAATCCAGCAACGTCTGAAGATTTGATCTCACTTGAGATCCTGTGGTTAATGAAACCACAGGATGAAAACATCAATTGAACTTACAGAGGGCTTCACTTCGACAAACCCTGAAGTGGCCTGCAGGGCCATCTACCTTTGAGCATGTTGGCTCCTTAAGCATCTCAGATAGCTGGCCGCAGGGAATTTTATTGATTAAAGGTCACTCCTTGTTTCAAGATCAAATATACCCTCAACCTGGTGAGGTAACACAGGAGCAGGTTGAACAATAAAGAGGACAATGACAAACAGAAGTCAAGATTATGGGGTGATTATTAAAGGAAGCATAGAAGATCCTATGAAAAACTTTAAGAACATTCACACAACCTGCCTCCAGCTTCACAAAACCCGAGCTCGTACTGGCTGCATGTGCGTGTGACTCTGAGAGACAGCATGGGGGTGTGTGTGTGTGTGTACAGATGCATGTGTGTGTTAGGAGAAAACACCTTTGTGTATAAAGCCTCATATTTAATAAATCTCTCAAAACACAACTAATATTCTCTCTCCAACCTTAATCCCCAAATTGAAGAAACGATATGCTGGGTGCTCAGTCGCTCAGTTGTGTCTGACTCTTTGCAACACTATGGATTGTAGTCAGCTAGGCTCCTCTGTTCATGGGATTTCCTAGGCAAGAATACTAGAGTGAGTTGTCATTTCCTCCTCCAGGGGAATCTTCCTGACCCAAGGATCGAACCTGTATCTCTTGGGTCTCTTGCATTGGCAGGTGGATTCTTTACAACCGTGCCACCTGGGAAGCCTAATACTTCCTTTCAAATTTGCCAATTTTAGGCATGTGATGCTATTGTGGCCTCACTGATTCAGAAAGTAGTTGCCAACCATAGACTATGTCCTTCTTTCAGACATAAGTTCCCAGTAACAAATTCATTTTTTAAAAGTTCCTATTAAACGTAACACACATATTGACCATTGAATATTTAAACAAATAAGAACATTCTCAGAATAATTATAATCACAGAATGGCAGAAGGGCAAAAAATGACAAAGTAGGCTAGTAACAACATAAACAGAATAGAATACACACCATCAGAGTTATAAATTATAACTGGCTGGCTGCTCAAAAAGAGAAAGTACACCTCATGGAAATTCAGAAGTCTTTCTGGAGGTGATCTTTAAATTACATGCTGAGAATTAGCTAGGATTCTGCCATATTCCTGTGGGAAGAAATGCTATTTCCAACTGAAGCCAACCTTTAACACAGAAGAGACAGTGTGTGTTCTGAAGTGCGTGGTGTAGACTGGGATGTGGGGACAGATCTCACTGGACAGGTAGTCTGGGAGTTCAGTAATAGCTTTTAGCATCTCTCTCTTTTCTCCCTCTCTCCTCCCAAATAAAAAGACTCTTACTCAATGTGCATATGGAATTTATATTTAACAAGTTCCCCAGGCGATTTTAATGTACTACTGAAGTTTGAAAACCATTTCAGGAAAATAATATTTGAAAATAAGAAGTTAGGGAATGTTGTTAATTTGGATGGTTTTGGGGAAAAGTAACAGTGACTTTTGTCTCTGCAAATGTCTAACAAAGAGGGGAGATAATATTTTCTTCTGTAATTTTTAATGAAAATAAACATCATTTCAACCAATGATCAACAAATGTTTATTTAGACAAATATTGAATTCAGTAATTTTGCATGTGTTATCAAAATCAGACTGTACACACTACTAAGCCAGCATGCTGCAACTACTGTAGCCCCACACCTAAAGCCGGTGCTACATAACAAGAGAAGCCACTGAATGAGAAGCCTGTGTATTACAACTAGAGAGTAGCCCCTACTCTCCGCAGCTAGAGAAGGCCCTCACACAGCAATGAAGACCTAGTTCAGCCAAAAATAAATCAATACATAAAAAGCACACTGTGTGCAAATATGTTTTTGAGGATAAAGTAAAAACTCACTGTCTTGCTGGAGAATGATGAAAGAAACAGGTCTGATCCTTAATTTCCTATTCTTTTTCCTAGCCACTACCATAACCTCTAATTACTTCTACTATTTCTAAGACATAGGTCTACTGGATGGGGGATTCCCAGGTGGCTCAGTGGTAAAAGAATCTGCCTGCTGATGCAGGATATGCAGGAGACACAGTTTTGAACTCTGGGTCAGGAAAATCCCCTGGAGGGAGAAATGGCAGCCCCCTTCAGTATTCTTGCCTGGGAAAACCATGGAGAGAGGAGCATGGCGGGTTATTCTCCATGGGGTCACAAAGTGTTAGACACAACTGAGCCACTGAGCACACACACACACACACCTACTGGATACCAGAGATAACATAAGAGGCCCTCCAGACAAAACTTCCCTGTCATCTCCCCGGGTTTGGGGTACATCTCTTCCTATCTTGATGGATTACATGTAAGCCTTTCTATTATCCCTTCAGCTTAGATAGACACTCTGATCATTTCACATCCTTACCCATGGGACCACATGCTGGTCTTAGTCCTGTCTAAGGGAAAAGACACTGTCAAGATCCTTGTCCTAAAGCTCTAGGACAAAGTTGCTATGTCACCCACTTCTTTCTTTTTTTCTGGACCCTCTATGGTCTCAAAGCTCTCTGGTCTCTGGAGGCTTGTTTTGTTCGTGGACCCTCAGACTTATCAAAGAATGTAAATTCTATTTCTTACAAATGCAATTTTATGAGAGAAAAGTGAAAGTGAAAGTCACTCAGTCATGTCTGACTCTCTATGACTCCATGGACTGTAGCCTGCAAGGCTCCTCTGTCCATGGGATTCCCCAGGAAAGAATACTGGAGTGGGTAGCCATTTTCTTCTTCAAGGGATCTTCCCAACACAGGACTTGAACCCAGGTCTCCCGTATTGCAAGTGGATTCTTTACCATCTGATCAACCAGGGAAGCCCAACTTTATGAACTTTCATTTTAATATTCAATCCATCAGGGCTAAGGACTATAAACAACTACCCTAACCCTCATCATTTAACACAATAAAAGTTTATTTCTCTCTGTTGCTACTCCAATGAGGGACAAAGGTGGGGTTGGAGAGACCTGATTATTTAAGGACCCATACACTTGAATCCTAAGGATCTCAGGGTCTTACACTGGATTCTCCTCCTCATGTAACACATAGGATAGAAGGTTGTGGAGGATCTTATCAGTTTTCCAGGGGCTGGGATTGGAAATGTCCTATATCACATCTGTCGACATTCTATTAGCCATATCCCAGTCACACACCCTCAGCCACCTGCAGAGGAGGGCGGTAAATGTAGCTTCATTTTATGTCAGGAAGAAAATGAAATAGTTTGGTAAGCAGAGTCTACTATAGTTATGTCATCAGTATTGACAGCTCTTAATTGTGCACTTTAATTATACATCACTATTACCTGCTTCAATATCAATTTAGTCTGTTGTGGGTTGTTTGAATAATGATAGTAATACAAAACTTTTCAATAGCATTGTTGACCTAAATTTTTCAATATTAGACTTCAAGTTGTAATTCAAATAAGACTCTCCACATATTTATTGCAAATATAAATACACTATATATTTTGTTATTTAAATGATACTTCATTGGTAATATCTTGCCTGCCAGCCTGTGCTGTTGAATAACTGGAAACACAGGCTTGTGTGTCTGTGCCCAGTCACTCAGGTCTGACTCTTTGTGACCCCACAGACTGTAGCCCACCAGTTTCCTCATCCATGGGATTTTCCCAGCAAGAATACTGGAATGGGCTGCCATTTCCTTCTCCAGGGGATCTTCCAACCCAGGGATTGAACCCAGGTCTCCTGCACTGCAGGCGGGTTCTTTAACACTGAGCCACCAAGGAATCACAGGAAGCACACAGCGAAAATAAGTGAAAACAAATCACTGGGTTAGCTTTAAATTTAGAAGATAGTTTTTCATATGAAATATTTTGCTATGAAACACTTCTCAAGTGGTTCACTTGGTAAATAGTCCACCTGCAATGCAGAAGACCTAGGTTCCATCTCTGGGTCCAGAAGAACCCCTGGAGAAGGGAATGGCTATCCACTCCAGTATTCTTGCCTGGGAAATCCTATGGACAGAGGAGCCTGGCAGGCTTACAGTCCTTGGGGAAGCAAAGAGTCGGACACGACTGAGTGACTAAAACACATGCATGCATGCACACGTGCACGCGCGCGCGCACACACACACACACACACTCTTTGCTAATTAAAGGTGATTCATAAATGTTTTTGTGTGTGTGTGTGTGTGTGTGTGCTAAGTCATTTCAGCTGTGTCCAAACTCTGCGCAGTCCTATGGACTATAGCCCTCCAGGCTTCTCTGTCCATGGGATTCTCCAGGCGAGAATAGTGGAGTGGGTTGCCATGCCTTCTCCTCCAGGGGATCATCCCAATCCAGGGATTGAACCTGTGTCTGTTGAGTCTCCTGCACTGGCAAGCAGGTTCTTTACCACTAGCACCACCTGGGAAGCCCATAAGTGTTCCTAACCAATGTTTATTATAAATCATTCAACTAATTCCTCTATACTTTTTTATACACTGAATTTTACTTTCTTCACTGGACAGTAGGATCTGGTAGCATCAGTGAAAATATTTTTTGTCCCCCCTATGTTGACCCACTAGGACAGTCACCTATCTGTGTAATTAACTGTGCCACCCCAAGGATGCCATTTTCCAGTATGTCTTTGGGCCATTTCACTATTCTTATTTTTAAGGGGACAGGGTATAGATAGTATGAGATTTTGCCTAAATATGAGCCCTAATGCATTCCAAGCATCACATAGCCAACAAAGTTTTGAAATACAACTTCTATCCACTTGATTACTTCATAGTAAACAGTACAGGGAAAAAAGGCATCATATCTGAAAACCCATCCTCTAGTTCTCTAATAGGCTATGAAATTTAGTGCATCTAATAAGCAATATCTCGGAGTCAGATTCCTGGTCTTTAGAATATCACAAAATAATGAAATCTTCAAGTTTCTTTTCAGATCAAAAACTGTATGACTCTATGACAGTGACTGTACAATAACACAGAGGATGGTACTAGGTATTACATTTGGTGGTGACTTTCACAAAAATGGAAAAATACTACTACTATGCAGAGATGTTAAAAAGTGTATAAGAAATAATAAGCAGTTTAGTACTTCTAATGCATAGCCTACTTTTTTATTTTGTAAAGCCTTTCAAAATAAAAAGAAAAGTTGGAAATATAAATAGACAATATTGATAGACAAGGTGAAAAAAACATACAAGTAATAAATGCCAAAATAGTTATTTTCTGGATGAAAAGGCAATGGAGGAGAAGCTACACACAAAGAAGCTGGGGATCAAAGTGTACAATAAATTCAAATCAATTTCTGCAGTGTGAAAGAAAAATATTGGGGTCTGTGCAAGATGAAAATAAAGCTGAGTTATTCAACAAAACACAGACCAAACTTAGCAGCATCAATCTTATGCTCTACCTGGAAAAACTGGCTTGAGCTTATAACATTTTACTGTAGAGAGATGTAAATTGAACATTATAAAAAATACAGACCAAAAATATTAGTGGCATAAATTTGATTAAGATGAAAAGAGAAAGGTAGAGTTGTTATCTAAACTGTCAATCACAAAAACTGTCAAGTAGAATTGTTTCTAAATGTCTGAACGATATGAAAAATTCCTAGAGCAAGACTCCGCAGAACTCAAAGTATTTGGTTAAAGTTTTAGTAAACTAATTGTTAATTCTGAAAGGTGTTTGTTCTAATCCTTGAAAGCATTTCTAAAATACCCTAATGTTTACTACTCTTAAAGTAGAATGTACTCATTTGTAATAAAAACAAACATAATACTGTGTAGATATATGAGTTATGGATAACTAAATTTCAGTAGATCTTGACTTAAGATCATTATCATTATTAGAGATATAAGATCATCATCTTTATGTTATTATAAGGATATAAGATCATTATTATTAAATTCATATAACTGTATATTTCAAGATTTATCTTTTTCTTGAAAGCTGAGTATGGGGTAGAAAGGAGTAGAAAGATTTTGAATTATTTTAGTGGTTATTTTCATTTATTCAAGAGAGAACATTATAAATGAGGTATAAATACTAATCACAGGTGTTGATTTTTAACCAGGTCCTGCAATAAATAGGTCAATTATCTATAAAATATTGTTAATACCTCTTTTAGCTTTATTGTTCAAGCTCCAGAACACTATATGCTAGGGATATCTTATCCAGAACTGAAAACAAAACTAATAAAAAACATGAAATCTATTTATCTTCCTCAGATCACAGTCCCCAAACTATGCAATGATCTGTTTCCCAATGCTAAAATAAAATAATTAGAAGGGACTTCTGCAAGAAAGCTGTATTTTTCTTTAAAATGTTTATACCTCAGGTTTTTGGTGTTTGGTTTTTTTTTTTTTTAAGTGTTCTCCCTGGTGCTTCCCTTGCCTTCACAATAAGAATAAAAGCTCCTCTGGAACGTAATCATTTCTTGGTTGACTAAACAAAATCCAACATAGGCAATTAACAAATTGAAGGGTATCTTACAAGAAGGGAGAAAATATTTGCAAACCATGTATCTGATAGCGATTAATATCTAAAATATATAAGGAACTCATAAAATTCAATAGCGAAAAAAAATCCAATTAAAACTAGGCATACGTCCTAAACAGATGTTTTTTCCAATGAAGACAAACAGACAGTCAATGAGTACTTGAAAAGATGCTCAACAATGCTCATTTATCAGGGAAATGCAAATCGAGACCACAATAAGATATTACCTCACATCTTTTAGGATGTCTATTATTAAAGGACAAGTGATAGCAAAGGTTGGAAAGGATAAATATGTGATGGAATATTATTCATCCTTTAGAAAGAAGGAAGTCCTACCATTTGTGACAATATGGATGAACCCTGAGGGCATCCATGAAATAAAATAAGTATAACAGATAAAGGCAAACATTGTATGTTTTCACTTATATGCGGTATCTAGAAAAGCTGAACTCATACAGGGAACAAATTAACGGTTCCCAGAAGCTGTGGGGTGGGGGAGATAAGGATATCCTGATGAAAAGATACAATTCCCAATTATAAAAAGAATACATTCTGAGGATGTGATGAACAGAATGGTGACTATAGTTAAAACAGTGTATTTTATATGTGACAGTTGCTAGGAAAGTAGATCTGAAATATTCTCATCATAACAATAACAACAAAATGCCAATTATATGAGGTGAAGTAGGTGTTAACCAACCCTACTGTGATAAATGTTTTACAATATATGGGTATCAAATCTTCACATTGTATATTTAAGCAATATTATACACCATCTATGTCTCAGTAAAATTGGAAAAGTTATTTAAACAAAATCCAACATACAGAGCTGTCCATAGTTCGTCTTAATTGTTCGTCTTCTTTCCTTTCCAAACAAGGCCAAAATATATAAGAGTTATTAGAGAATAGCTCATTTGAAGATATTATTTCTTAGATAAGAAATTGAGACCTGAGAGGAAGGTAAGCTTTCTCAGTGCAACACAGCTTGATTAATGATGAATCTATCTTTCTTCCCTTCTCTTGAAGAAAATAAGCAAATAAATGGATGCTCTCACGAGATTAATGTATCAAGAACAACCTCCTGTTATTCAGAGCTTTTGGCAAGGAAAGGAGACATTAGTTATAATAATTACATTTATATTTTAAACACCATCTACTGTTTCAACAGAAGCCCATAGAGAATTAAATTAATCTTTTCAGTTGTGATATTTAAGAAAATTACCAAAGCAGTAAGTTCATAAAGTCTACAACTGTATGTAAACCAATTAGGTTTTCTTTTTGCCTATATTAAAAAAAAATCCCCCATATTCTAATGAATATAAATATATAATATTTCTGATCTTTCATCTCTTAAATATTCCCATAAGAAAGTGCATCAGTGAACTATAATGCAATAATTATAAGGAGTTACAAACTGCAGCCCATTCAAATAGAGTGCACATTTTATGGGCTTTTTAAAAGGCGATATTACTAAGCATTTTTATGCTTTAAAAAGGCAATCACACTTGAGCTCAAATTTTATTTGCTCCATGAGAGCAAAAAGAATACAAAAAGAAACGGCATAAACACTGAAATACTTTATTTCAACAATATGCACTGACTTACATAGCATCAATTATTTTTAGAAATTCAAACTGAGAGGCCAGATTGGCTTAATAGCAACAACAAATTTGTTGTTCTTTTTGGTTGTTAGAAGCATTTTTCAAAGGTAGGATTTCAAACAAATCAAGACAACAGTTCAGTATTTCTTTCTCATCCACATTAAAATGATATGAAATAAAATCTAAAACATAAATTAAATCAAAGATGGAAAACTTATCTAAATACTTACTTAGAATATATAGTAAGTCCCCTGCACATGAACTTTCAAGTTGCAAACTTTGTATGTTCACATATCCAATGATGTAAGTTAGTTCACGAGTCTGGCATACACGGTCACATGAGAGCGTCCTCTACACATGGTGTGCTTTTGTGTAGTTGACTGTACAGTACAGTATAGAGTACAGCAGTACAGTATCTTTATTTCAAGCCCATGATGTCCAGAAGCATAAAAGCAGTGGTGATGTAGCTGGTACTGCTAAGAAGCTCCAAGCCATAATCATGGAATCAAAAGTAAAAATAATTGAGAGAGTGGAAAGAGGCAAAAAGATGGTAGACATGGCTCCTTATTGTAACATGAATTGGTCAACCATTGACATCGACAAGATCATGGAACATGTGAAGTCTGCTGTGCCGATGATGTTGACAATAATAGCGAAGAAGCCTGGAAATATGATGGAGAAACTTCTCAGTGTGAAGATGCAGGATGCAGGATCAGCGTCAGTGTCAGGTCCCATTCAGGATAATGCTGACTCAAGAGAAAGCGAAAAGGTTTTTGAAGACTTGAAGAAGAAACATGGCAAAGAACCCAGAGAGCACATCTTTTAATGCCAGCTGCAGATGGTTTCATCCATTCAAGGGCACACTTTTATGTGTGCCCACCTCCACAACATAAAAATAAGTGGGAAATCAGCCAGTGCAGTGGAGAAGGCAATGGCACCCCACTCCAGTACTCTTGCCTGGAAAATCCCATGGATGGAGGAGCCTGGTAGGCTGCAGTCCACGGGGTCGCTAAGAGTCAGACACGACTGAGCAACTTCACTTTGACTTTTCACTTTCATGCATTGCAGAAGGAAATGGGAACCCACTCCAGTGTTCTTGCCTGGAGAATCTCAGGGATGGGGGAGCCTGGTGGGCTGCCATCTATGGGGTTGCACAGAGTCGGACACGACTGAAGTGACTTAGCAGCAGCAGCCAGTGCAGATATGTAGCCTCCAGGAAATTTCCCAAAGTGCATGAAGAAATTATCAATGAAGTGTGTTATTTACCCAAGCAGGTTTTTAATGTGGAGTATATAGGACTGTAGTGGAGGAGGATGCCAGATTGAAATTACATCACTAAGAAGGAAAAGTTGATGCCAGGCTATTAACCAGCAAAGGATAGCGTAACTTTGTTGGTTGTCAGCAACGCTTCTGGTGATAAGAAGTTGAAGCGCTCTTAGCTTACTATTCAGAGAACCCAAGTGTCCTTAAAATTGTAGCCAAGGGCTCTCTCCTTGTTGTGTGGAAGAGTAATCCCAAAGTCTGGGTTACACAGGCCATTTTCCAGGACTGGTTTTTCCACCATTTTATCATGGATGTAGAGAAGTATTTCAATCCTAAAGGAAATTAACCCTGAATATTTATTAGAGGGACTGATGCTGAAGCAGAAACCTCAATACTTTGGTCATCTGATGTGAAGAGCCAACTCACTGGAAAGACTCTGATGCTGGAGAAGATTGAGGGCAGGAGGAAAAGGAGGTGATAGAGCATAGGATGATTGGATGGTATCATCAACTCAATGGACAAAAGCTTGAGCAAACTCTGGGAGACAGGGAAGGACAGGGAAGCCTGGCATGTTGCAGTCTATGGGGCCACAAAAAGTCTGACACAACTCAGTGACTAAACAACAACAGAGAAATATTGCTTGAAGAAGGAGATCCCATTCAACATTATTTTGCTGCAAGACAATGCTTCAGGCCACCCCCCATTTATTGATGGCTTTCCTCCCAAAGTCAAAGTAGTGAATCCACCACTGAATACTATGTCACCCATCCAATCTATAGACCAGGGAGTTATAGCAAATTTCAATAAATATTTATGTCTCACTTTTGGCCAGACATTAAAGGCAAGTGATGAATCAGGAGAAAACTTGTGACAATTTTGGAAGGACTATAACATCTACAGGGTTGGGAAAATCCCCTGGAGAAGAGAAAGGCTATCCACTCTAGTATTCTTGCCTGAAGAATCCCATGGACAGAGAAGCCTGGCAGGCTATAGTCCACAGGAACACAAAGAATGAGACATGACTGAGCAACTGATTCCCCCCTCAACCTTTCATAAAATCTACAAGGCCATAAAAACATTGACTTTGCTTTGCATAAGGTTACAGCTGTCACCATGAACGAGGCTTGGAAAAACATTTGTCCCCAGTTTGTTCATGAATTTTGTGAACTTGAGAAGGTGACTGAGGAGTCCAAGGAGGTCTTCAGCGACACAGTGATGCTCAACGAAAAGCAGAAGCTAGATTGTAAGAGACTGACTTCACTGAATTCCTTGCTGTGCACCACAAGAAGCTTACTAATGAAAACCTAATGGAATTAGATGCCCAAAGAAAGGATAAAGAGAGAC
This sequence comes from Neotragus moschatus, assembly GCA_006410615.1. Taxonomy (NCBI): domain Eukaryota; kingdom Metazoa; phylum Chordata; class Mammalia; order Artiodactyla; family Bovidae; genus Neotragus; species Neotragus moschatus. The sequence continues at coordinate 219,043 of SJYA01001600.1, forward strand.
AAGAGCAAGAAGAAGTAACTGAAGAACTGAAGAGATTCACAATGCAAGAAATTGCAAATGGAGTGTCTTTATTTGAGGAGGCACTGTTCGTTTTTGAGGCTCAGGACCCAAACGTATAATAGTTCACAAAGGCTGCAGCAGGCACTCAGAATGCAATCCAGTACTATCATATTATCTATGATGAGAAAAAAAGAGCTACTACACAGAAATCACTGGATTGTTTTTTCAAGAGGATAGATAGAATCCAGCGAGGAACCAGAACCTGGGCCATCAACGTCAGGCATGAGTGAAATTGTAGCTTACCCTCATCTCGACTTGATGACTACCCTTCAGCTCTACCACCTTCCACCTCCCCTTCCTCCTCCAGTCAGTAACTCTTTTGGTCTATTCACTTGAAGCCAGCTCCTGTCTGCCAACTATGGTACTGTATTAATCTACTTTTCAAGGTATTGTACTATGAGTTTAAAAATAATGTTTTTCTGTGTGTTTTTCTGTATTATCTGTATGAAAGTATTAAAAACCTATTACAATAAAATACTATATAACTGATTGTGTTAGTTCAGTACCTAGCTAACTTTGTTGGACTTATGAACAATCTGGACTTTAATTCAGTTCAGTTGCTCAGTCGTGTCCAACTCTTTGCGACCCCATGAATCACAGCACACCAGGCCTCCCTGTCCATCACCAGCTCCCGGAGTTCACTCAGACTCGCGTCCATTGAGTCAGTGATGCCATCCAGCCATCTCATCCTCTGTCGTCCCCTTCTCCTCCTGCCCCCAATCCCTCCCAGCATCAAAGTCTTTTCCAAAGAGTCAACTCTTCTCATGAGGTAGCCAAAGTACTAGAGTTTCAGCAACTGGACTTAAGAAAACTCAGAATGGAACTCGTTCATATGTAGGGAACTTACTGTACAGTTTTTTGGCTTATCTCTTAGTTTCATTTTTTAAAGCATGCCTTTAAAAGCAACTGAATATTCACAAGTTCAATTTGAAAAGTGCTTCATGTTTTCTCAAGTTATCTCTTGGCATTTATCTAATTTTTAAAATTTTGTGGATTAGATGTTATTGTTTAGTCACTAAATTGTGTCCAACTCTTTGCAACCCCATGGACTGCAGCACACCAGACTCCCCTGTCCTTCACAACCTCCCAGAGTTTGCTCAAATCCATGTCCACTGAGTCAGTGATACCATCCAACCATTTTATCCTCTGTTTTCCCTTCTCCTCTTGCACTCAATCTTTCCCAGAATTAGAGTCTTCTCCAATGTATCAGCTCTTTGCCTTTGGTGTCAAAGTATTGGCCACAACCTCCAGAAGGAAAACCCTAATCACAGAAAACTAACCAAAATGGTCACAGGGATCATAGCCCTCAGTGAAGCTCTGAGCCATGCCATGCAGGGCCACCCAAGATGGATGGGTCATGGTGGAGAGTTTTGACAAAATATGGTCCACTGGAGAAGGGAATGGCAAACCACTCCAGTATTCTTGCTCCAAGAACTCCGTGAGCAGTATGAAGAGCATTAGATGGAACTATATTATTATCTGACAAACAAGAATTCTGACACAAGATGTATGGTTGCACAAGATGGCTTTTGGCAGAACTAAATCTCCACTGTCCCCCAGAAGCACATATGGAAAACCACAAAGCCCCTCGTCTGGTATCTGTAACACCATAGTCTTCATTTGGTAGGTAGGTTAAGGGTCTTTCAAGTGATATCCAGCACCAAATGGCAACATATTCCCAAGGGAAAAGTTCACAAACACTGCATAATATGGAGGTTTAGGAGAAACACAATCTCATCTATATGTAATCATTTCATATTCAGAAAAACTCATCATTAACTGTCACCCACGGTGATGATTAGTCTAACTTATCAACATGGTCAGACTATGGCACCTAGTTATTTAATCAAGCACTAATACAGGTGAAGCCATCATAGTATTTTGTAGATGTGTTGAAAATCTATTATTGGTTTACATAAAGAAGATTACCTTTGATAACGTGGGTGGGCCTCATCCAATTGATTGGAAGGCCTTAAAAGCAAAACCAGAGAACTGCCCTAAGGAAGTAGAAGAAATTCTGCCTCAAGACTGAAGCACTGACTCCTGTCTGTTTCCAGTCCACCGGCAACCCCCTCACTTGCAAACCTCTACAATCACATGAACCAATTCCTTAAAATAAATCTTCTAATATATGTATATATACAGCCTACTGGTTCTGTTTCCCTGGAGAACCTGACTTATAAATCTATTCTTGGCTTTTAGGCTCCTCCCCCATGAAATATGTATTTTTTCTACTTTGTTCTTTATGGAGGGATGAGAAAAGGCCTTTCTGAATAAGTGCTTTAAATTAGCATTTATATAATGCTTACTACATGTCAGTCGTTGATTTAACTACTTTGTCTATATTTACTACTACCTCATAAGATAAGAACTATAATTACTTAGAATGTACAGATACTGAAACTGAGGCCTAGGGGGAATTAAATGACTTATCACACAGTTGGTAAGTGCTAGAGTGACATTTCAAATTAGGTTTGTCTAGTTTCATAACTTACATTATAGCTAAATGCTATATTGCCTTAAAATGGATGGATTTCGGATATATTTTTGAGTTAGGCTGATAACATTAAATCATGGTTTGGATGTGAGGGGAAAAAGGAATAAAGTATAACTCACTCTATTGACTGAAGCAACTGTTAGTCCCATGCCTCAATGGGAAAAAATAAAGGAAGGTGTATTTGGAGAAATATTACACAGATTTACCTACAGCTAAGATCCAGAGGTAAAAATGTTAAGAGTCTCAAATATAGATTGAGATGATTGACAAACAAGAAGAGAAAGCCCAAGTCTGAGCCTTGGGACACTCAAAATTTAGAATCTCAAGCAGATATGGAACCAGAAGCAGGTGGAGGAAAGGAGATACTGTGAAAGTCAAGAGTCATGAGAAACAGTGGGTGACCCAGGAGAAAAAGGTGGTTGTCAACTCCATATGATGCTGGAGGCTGAGCAAAGCTATAGAGAGAACTGGACAGATATGACCAACAAGTGAACCTAGTGACTGGCCAGAGTAGTTTCCACAGAGTGGGCAGTCTGAAAGCCAGGATAGTGTGGGTGAAAGAGAGACCATTCATAGCACATTTATTTTAAAAACTCTTGGGAAATAGATTCTTGATAGAAGAAGTACATCAAACTATTAAGGCCAGATTTGGTAGGATTTTGCTTGTATAGGATTCCCTATAAAACTGTTCAACTTCTGAACATTTTCATAATAAAATGATGGGGGAAATGCCTAGAAAATATGGACATCGAAGTCAGGACTGTGGTTCCCTGGCCAAGCTGAGCAGTGGCAGCAGGAAGGGAAGGAAATATGGACACTGAGGTGTAAGCAGGTAGCTCCCATTGCATGGACAGTTTTCTTTCTTGAGCAAAGGGCATTCTGGCATCCCTGGCATTCCTCATGTGGTTCTGTACCTATTATATTGCACAATAAAAAGAAAAGTGACTTTGGGGCAAGGAAGTTGCACAAGTGGGTATGGATTACTCTTTGAAAAGTTTTATTTTAAAAAGGCAGAAAAATGGGGTTGTTGGAAGGCGTCTGCAGTTAGGTAAGAGTTTCTGTTTGTTTTAACCTGCATGTTTAACACATTTGCATGTTGCTTGAACTATTTCAGCAGAAAAGAAGAAACTCCAGAGTTGAACGATATCACCAAAACTGAATCATCCAAAAGGTGACGGGAAGGGACCAGAAGCTCCAGTGGCAGGACTGGCTTTGGGAGAAGGACTGGTTCTTCATTCTTTACTGACCCATGGGAGCAAGAGAACAGGTAAACAGTATCAGGCAGTGAGTCTTGGTTTAAAAAGAAGTCATTCATNAACTGAATCATCCAAAAGGTGACGGGAAGGGACCAGAAGCTCCAGTGGCAGGACTGGCTTTGGGAGAAGGACTGGTTCTTCATTCTTTACTGACCCATGGGAGCAAGAGAACAGGTAAACAGTATCAGGCAGTGAGTCTTGGTTTAAAAAGAAGTCATTCATCTGATGGCTTTCATACCTGCCCTTTTTTCTCCAATTTAACAGAATGGACATGATCAGCTTTTAATAATTAAGATGCCTCCCTGGTTAGCTTTGCCATGTTGGGATGGCATCTCCATAATTTATTATAAGATCTGATTTTTCCATACTGTCTACTGTCTGTCTCCTTAAGTCTGATCTTCTAGGACTTTATATTAACATGCACTTAGCAAGATTCAGCATGGATTCAGAAGCTGTTTGCCTTGCCTATTTATTTTCTTTTCCAAAAACAGGCTCACTCAGTCTCCATGTCAGAGGGATCCACTACTAATGAAGACGACCTAGGTTACATCAAGTTGCCGGCATATATCATAATTAGGGATGCATCAGTGAATCAGCTTCATTTTGAACAATCTTATCCTGTTGTTTTTCAAGATGTTTATGTCAAATGCATTTTTTATCGAATTATAGACTTAGCTATTAGGAAGGAAGTGCTTGATAACCAGGTTTCTTTATGTAATGTAGCATATTTCCTTTCATGCATGGTAGGAATCAGATACTGTAATTTTACCTTAAAGCAAGGTGAAATTCAAAAGAAATGGAGGTTATTTAGGGATCTACCTGAAAGATTATTTTCAATTTTTTAATTAAAATATTATAAAATTTTACATTTACAACCAGTCTGTTATAAAGCACAAGGGCCCAATGTGTTGCTCAATGTAGCAAGTACCATAACAATGATGATCATGATAAAGATGATACCCACCAGGCTTTTAAACCCTGCAGCTGCTAGAGCGGATGCTAAGCACTTTACATGCGTCCTGTCATCTGCGCTCCACAACAGTCCTGGCAGTGTGTGTATGCATAGCCCCTCTTAATTCATGCAAAGCTTGCTCACATCACACAGCTCATGCAGCAAGAAAACTGCGATATGGAATCTAACTCTGGAACCACTGCCGCCACGGCCCATTCTTCCTGACATCTGGCCCATTCCGGTTGGAATGGTATAAATAGCATGCTGGGGCATTAACGTGTTCCTTGCCTCCTCTTTACTTTCAAACGTTGTTTTTTTCTTCTTTTCTGTGGATTTCTATTTTCTTTCTTACTGTGCTCTGTATATCCCTGTAAGCCTCTTTAAATCTTTTCTGTGAAAGGCAAGAATGGTTTGACAAGTCTGGATAAAGAGTATTAAAAAGAATAGACCTCAGTTGGTAATCTTTTCAGCTAGACTTTCCATTTTTACATTTATGTAGATGTGTAATTTACCATCTTTTGCAAGTCAATTTAAGGATAAGAATATTTCAGCATCCACACTGCCTTTGTCCTTGTCGTTTTGCTAAGCTATATACAAAAGGATTTGTTATTTTCACTTTTCACTATTGTGCTCAGCTCAACTAATAATGTATCAATATTGGTTCATTAACTCTCACAAACATATCATAATGATATTAGATGTTAATAATAGAAAAACCAGATGTAGGGTTATGGAAGTTTTCTGTATTACCTTTGCAAATTTCATGAAAATCTAAAACTATTCTTAAAGTGTATTTTTTTTTAATGCAAGAAGGATAAGTGAATTTTTATAGAGACATGAGTTTTCAAATCAGTAGGGTAAATTCCTAGGACTGAGATTGATGTGTTGTATGGTGTTTCTATTTTTAACCTGTATTTTAAAAACCAATGCCAAACTGTCTTCCAAAGAGGCTATCTCATTTTGCATCTGAATGAACAAGAGTTTCTATTGTTCCACATCCTCACCAGAATTTGTTATTGTTAATTTGGGGGATTTTACTGATTCTAGTAGGCATATAGTGAAATCTCTTTCTTGTATTAATTTGCATCTTCCTAATGATAAAAGATGTTGAGCATTTTTTTCCATATGTTTGCCATCTGCGTGTCTTCATTGCTGACCTATCTTTTCAGGTTATTTGCCCATTTTTGAATCTGGTGGTTCCTCTTCTTATTGTTGAATTTTAAGAGTTCTTTATATAGTTCAGATATAAGTCCTTTTCCAGATATGTGACTTGCAAATATTTTCTCTAGGTCTATGATTTTCCTTCACTGTCTTTTGCAGAGAAAAAGAGTTCAAGTTCTACTTATCAATTTATCTTTCATTTATCATACTTTTGGTGGTTCCATTTGTAACTGTACTTCTATAGCCTGGAATCATCACTCTGCTTATTTTTTTTAATTAATTATCTGTCTCATGTCAGAATGTAATATTCTTATAGGCAGAAAATGTCTGCTTTCTTCTATATTTTAAACTCCCAGCTCTTTGATAGTTCATGTGCAAAATAAATAATTAATATTTGTTGATTTTATCAGTTAATGGACATAGAGTTCTTTCAGCATCAGTATAGATAATAACATTTGAAATTCATAATGGAATAACATTGCCAACTAAAAACTGTCCCTTGCCATCTGCCTCTAAAAGGATCAGGTCACTAGCTACTGCAGTTACNTAATTAATATTTGTTGATTTTATCAATTAATGGACATAGAGTTCTTTCAGCATCAGTATAGATAATAACATTTGAAATTCATAATGGAATAACATTGCCAACTAAAAACTGTCCCTTGCCATCTGCCTCTAAAAGGATCAGGTCACTAGCTACTGCAGTTACTGTCTTTTAACAGCCCCTGAAAGGAGGTCAAGAATATGCTCTCGGAAAATACCAGCAGAACAGGCTTCTGATAGGTGTTTTCAGGAAAAGATTTTATTAGCTCAATTTCTTATATCCTCTCCCATCTAGAAAAACACTAAAATCATTAATAAATGAACAGCAACCTTCTCGTGACTAACAGCAACCTCTGCCAAAATATGTGATCGATTGCACATATCCTCCTTCACCAAAATCATACATTTACACTGATAAACTCCAACCCCAATCTAGGGCAGTTCCTCAGAGCTATCTGAGAGTGTGTCTCCCAGGCTATAGCTCTCATTTTGCTCCAAATAAAATTTAACTCACAACTCTCATGTTGTGCATTTTTTTCAGTCAACAGTGTTAAGAAAATACAGATAAAGTATATTACAAATGCAATAACAACCAATAGATGGAAGNCCTCTTCCAATTTGGAACCAATCTGTTCCATGTCCAGTTCTGACTGTTGCTTCCTGACCTGCATATAGGTTTCTCAAGAGGTGGGTCAGGTGGTCAGGTATTCCCATCTCTTTCAGAATTTTCCACAGATTATTGTGATCCACATAGTCAAAGGCTTTGGCATCGTCAAGAAAGCAGAAATAGATGTTTTTCTGGAACTCTCTTGCTTTTGCGATGATCCAGCAGATGTTGGCGATTTGAACTCCAGTTCCTTTGCCTTTTCTAAAACCAGCTTGACCATCTGGAAGTTCATGGTTCACATACTGCTGAAGCCTGGCTTGGAGAATTTAGAGCATTACTTTACCAGCGTGTGAGATGAGTGTAACTGTACCGTAGTTTGAGCATTCTTTGGCATTGCCAAACTATATCACTCCACATTTTTAGTTGTATCAAAACAAAAAAAAGCTCCACTGAGCAGTGAAAAGTCTGATCATCTCTTTGATTTGGAAATGTTTTCATGAAGAAGCTACCTCTTTCATCTGTACCTCTTTAATCTGTGCCTTTTACCACTTTGCTCCATGAGATCCTTTTTAGTAATGGGTTAAGGCCATGTACATTTCTATCTATAGCATGGCCAGATACATCTTATTGGCTGGGCCATGTCTTAATTGTTTTGGCCAGATAGAGAGTGAGCTGTTGACTGAAGACAGGAAACTCAAGAAATTGCTCCAGCAATTAAGAGGGTATGAAAATACAATAATGAAATAGCACGGAAGCAACTGCTGGTTTACACCATTAAATGAACCTGCTTATTGGGCAAAGATGGACAGTGTCTATCTTTCAAAGGACATATTATGGATTTCCTTCAAGTCTAAGAAAATTCACAAAGAAAATATGTGAGCATTCCGTTCTAGCAGATGTTGTTATACACCAAATAAACAAATTAAATTAAAAAATTCTTAGATAATTAGCCTGTTATAAATTGGCCTTTTTAACTGCATCCAAGGAAGGAATAACAATCAGTTGTATTCAATAAATGCAATTTTTTGAAATGTGAGAGAGTCACACAGATGCCAGTAACAGACAAAAAAAATAAAAGCATCTACAAAAGTGTTCGACTATCAGATATCCATGATCTGTTAAAATCACTTCCTTTTTCATTCAGAATAATTGAGATCACTTCATCAAAACTGCTTTTGCTGTGATATTTTCTATAGAACTCATTGTTGGGTATATCTCTCTTTCCTGCTACCTTTGGAGATAAAGAAATCTGCATCACGTCATGTGATCAACCTGCATTTTGTACCTTTGTACCTTTTGTACCTTTGTATCCACAAGCGAGTGGCTCCCTCACTTGATATAGGCTCTGACACTTCTGATTTAGGCTGAACAAAATAAGCAAGTAAACAATCATATTCTCTGCTTATCCACAACACTTTCTCCAATTACTCTTCTATTTCACTCCTTCCATTCTGAGGCAGTGTTCAGGGTCAGGCATTGAGTGTTCTCATGTGTTAGGCACTGTGCCAGTCTTCAGAGGTGAGATAAATAACAAAATAAATAACAAAAAGATAACACATGCCCCTCATTTGAATATAAGACTACCTTAAGGAAAAAAAAAAAGAAAATGTGTAGTATATAGTACAATAATGACCAAAGAATGAGATGGGCAGATTTCCTGCCTACATTCTTTACTAGGCAATCTACTCTTTTAGCATCTTTTTTTTTTTTTAATGTATTATCCTTGCAGCCTCCTGAAAATGTACTTTAAATACAACTGATGGCATCTTTCTAACAAAATCCAAGGTGTTTTCTCATTAATCATCTTCCATGATCTCAGAAGAATTTGACCTGATTGCAACAGCATTCCCAGTTTGGATTGATCACTGTCTTTTTCACAGAATATTCTATTCTCCTGGATTCAAGATTCTGTACTCTGTTTGCTCTCTGGTCACATTTCAAGGCATGCCTTTCCTCTCTCATTCATTTCTATCCCATTTTCAGCCTTACTGGAGCTTTTCTTCTAAAACTAAACCTTTTTCCTTCTCTATCTATTAGAAAGTACAATACTAAAAGGAAGCTCTGATTCTGAAAGCTTTATCAACTACAAAAACTTTCAAATTTCTGATTTCCCAAAGTTGCAGGTGACACCATCCTTATGGCAAGAGCCTCATGATGAAAATGAAAGAGAAGAGTGAAAAAGTTGGCTTAAAACTCAACATTCAGAAAACTAAGATCATGGAATCCAGTCCCATCACTTCATGGCAAATAGATGGGGAAATAATGGAAACAGTGTGAGACTTTATTTTGGGGCCTCCAAAATCACTGCAGATGGTGACTGCAGCCATGAAGTTAAAAGATGCTTGCTCCTTGGAAGGAAAGTTATGACTAACCTAGATAGCACATTCAAAAGAAGAGACATTACTTTGCCAACAAAGGTCCATATGGTCAGAGCTATGGTTTTTCCAGTAGTCTTGTATGGATGTGAGAGTTGGACCATAAAGAAAGCAGAGCACCAAAGAACTGATGTTTTTGAACTGTGGTGTTGGAGAAGACTCTTGGATTGTACAGAGATCCAAACAGTCCATCCTAAATAAGATCAGTCCTGAATATTCTTTGGAAGGACTGATACTGAATCTGAAGCTCCAATACTTTGGCCACCTGATGCAAAGAGCCAACTGCTTAGAAAAGACCCTGATGCTGGGAAAGACTGAAGGCAGGAGGAGAAGGAGGCAACAGAGGATGAGATGATTTGATGGCATCACTGACTCGACAGACATGAGTTTGAGCAAGCTCTGGGAGCTGGTGATGGATAGGGAAGCCTGGCGTGCAGCAGTCCATAGGGTTGCAAAGAGTTGGACACGACAGAGCAACTGAACTGAACTGAACTGAAGTTTCATTTCCATAGCATTAACCATCTTCTAGGCAGTTTCCTTTATCCACCAATGTTTAAAATAAAATTGGTCCTCTTTACTCAACTGTCATCCCTTAACATGTCACAATTAGGTTGTCTAAGGCCAAAAACATGGAATATTGACTTTTGTCTCTTCCCTTCAATAAGTGGCAAATCTTCTATTCTTTCTTGCAGTGTCTATAAAATTTCAGTCCTTATTTCTACTCCTATAACCATCAGTCCAATCCCAGACACTGACAGTATTTCTCTTTTTGTTTTGTTTTCTCTGCAGTGTTACAATAATGCCCAAGCAATCTAAGTCCTGTCTTTCTATGACTTAGTCAACTTTTCATGAAGTTGTCAAACAAATCTTTCTAAAATATCACTTAAATGGGTACAAAGCAACCTTCTTACTGCCTTCTTGTTTCTCTTTTATGATGTGTCTATATGTAACCTAGTTCCTGAACTTTTCCTAATCTGGTCCTTATCCACCAACTTATTATATTTCTAATTATGCCTGAATATGAAAATTCTAATCAAATCAGGGTTTTTGTAGCTATCCCCCAAATATTGATGTCATTTGAATCTCTTTATCTTTTAAAATTGTGTTCATTTCACATGTTAGCAAGGTAATGCTCAAAATCCTTCAAGCTAGGCTTCAAGCGTACGTGAACAGAGAACTCCCAGATGTACAAGCTGGATTTAGAAAAGGCAGTGGAAGCAGAGATCAAATTGCCAACATTTGTTGGATTACGGAAGAAGCAAGGGAGGTCAGGAAAAATATCTACATCTGTTTCATTGATGATGTCAAAGCCTTTGACTGTGTAGATCACAACAAACTGTGGAGAGTTCTTAAAGAGATGGAAATATCAAACCACTTTACCTACCTCCTGAAAATCCTGTAGAAAGGTCAAGATGCAACAGTTAGAACTGGACATGGAACAATAGGTTCTTTCGAAATTGGGAAAGGAGTATGTCAGAGCTATATGTTGTTACCCTGCTTATTTAACTTATATGCAGAGTATATCATGCAAAATACTGGGCTGGATGAATCACAAACTGGGATGAAGATAGTCAGGAGAAATATCAATAACTTCAGATATGCAGATGACACCACCCTTATGGCAGAAAGCAAAAAGGAACTAAAGAATCTCAAAATGGAAGTGAAACAGGAGAGTGAAAATTTTGCCTTAAAATTCAACATTCAAAAACTAAGAACATGGCCTATAGTCCCATCATTTCATGGCAAATAGAAGCAGAAAAATTGGAAACAGTGACAGANATGGCAGAAAGCAAAAAGGAACTAAAGAATCTCAAAATGGAAGTGAAACAGGAGAGTGAAAATTTTGCCTTAAAATTCAACATTCAAAAACTAAGAACATGGCCTATAGTCCCATCATTTCATGGCAAATAGAAGCAGAAAAATTGGAAACAGTGACAGACTATTTTCTTGGGCTCCAAAATCACTGCAGATGGTGATTGCAGCCATGAAATTAAAAGATGCCCCTTAGAAGAAAAACTATGACAAACCTAAACAGCATATAATAAAGCAAAGACATAACTTTGCCAACAAAGGCCTGTCTAGTCAAAGCTATGGTTTTTCCAGTAGTCATGAATGGATGTGAGAATTGGACCATAGGGAAGACTGAGCACCGAAGAATCAGTGTTTTCAAACTGGGCTGTTGGAGAAAGCTATTGAGAATCCCCTGGACTGCAAGGAGATCAAACCAGTCAATTCTAAAGGAAATCGACACTGAATATTCGTTGGAATGCCTGATGCTAGAGTTGAATGTGCTGAATGTCTTATAGATTTAGCTCCCTAGTAGATACTCAACACATATTCCCTGAGTGCCTATAGAATGCCAAACTAGGTAAAACATCTTTTGGTATAGAGTTATGTTTATCTGCAACATCTAAATATTGAATGCCAGGCTGTTTCTGCTATGTCAGTTTCCCCTATCTAACTTTATGTAAGCTACAACCTCATTAATCTTATAAAATGACTGAATGCCATCAGCTCCCTAAAGTGAAACAATTGCTAACATACACTAATGAGTCATCAGTTGGGGCTGATCAGCAAGAAGAATATTTGTCCATTTCTTTTCAAATTGGTCACACAATGAAATCATCTGGGGAGCTTTAAAAATCTCAAGATTTGGGTTCCACCCCAGAGTTCTTGACTTAAATGATAAGGTCTGAAGCCTAGACATCAGGAAGTTCAAAATCTTCCCAAGCAATTCTAATATTCACTAAGAAATGAAAACCCCTAGATTAACACCTCCTGGTGAAGGAAATGGCAACCCACTCCAGCATTCTAGCCTGGGGAATCCCATAGACAGAGGACCTTGGTGGGGTATAGTCCATGGGGTTGCAAAGTCACCACTCGGTGACTAAACAATAAGATTAGCCCATAGCTTAAAAACTAGAGTTTTCAGTCCAGGGAGAGTATGGTGGTAAACATTAAAAATGTTTTGACATTCTCTGTCCCAAAGGTGGCCAGAGTTTCAATATGAAAACCTAATTGAGATAACTGCCTCTGCAATCCTTAGCAGAAGCTTCTCTATGTATAATACATGGGTTATACGACTATTCAATCATGGTTTGCTAAGACCACTTACAATGACTACCAATTCTAAGCCACAATGAGTTATGCAGTCCTCTTCAGAGAGACTGCAAGACACTGATTCACTTCTCTAAGATCCTTGGTCTAGCATTGTTTATTAATAGGAAAGCCTGCTATTGTCTTAAGGAGTACAGATTGATTTCATAAATTATAAAGAATAAATTTTGTCTGACATTTATGTAAAATTTAATTTTTCAAAAATCTTTTGTGTCTTCCTTATGTAAAACAACCCAATGAGGCCAAAACAACAATTATTACCTCTTTTTGCAAATTGGAGACACTAAGGCTGAAACAGGTTTGATGATTTAGCTTAAATTGTGTAGTCAATGGCCAAAATAACACTGGAAGTCAGATATATTAATCAAATATCCAATGCTCTGCTGACTTCACAAAAAAATCTCTTTGAATATAATTTGCCATGTGCTGGAGCATCATGCCAGGTCCTTTAAGAACAGAAAGAAATATTCATATCCTGATGAAGTTTAAATTTAAATTAAGAAGATAATATACATATATGTAATATTATATCTATGATAGACACACACACGTGCATGTACGCAGACACACACACACACATCCACACACACACACACACCCTTGACCAACCATCTTTACCCAAGACTAAAATATCCCATTTTTATCCAAGTCTAAAATATCAGTATTCTAGGCTTTGACTATGATTTCTCTTTTTTATATATATTTCAGTAATTTATTTTCATTACTTATTTTTAATAGAAATGCTGCTCATATACTTCTTTTGCAGTCTATAATTTAGAGTACAGGAAAATCTACTGAAATATTCTAGGGCAAAAATATTGTCTACCAGTCCAGTATTCTTGCTTGGAGAATAGCATGGGCAGAGGAGCTTGGCGGGCTATAGTTCATGGGGCCACAAAGAGTCGGACATGACTGAGTGACTGAGCACACAAAAGTATTATCACCACTCAAGCACCTAAAAAAAAATCTGACATGCAGCTTAGGATTAAAAGATATATATTTTTATGATTACAAACTTCAACACTGTTTAACTATATGAGATACAATGATGACATAGTTAAATAGATAATTTCATATATAATCTTGCCAGATTACAGTAATTATAATCATGAGTGTTGTGAAACTTTGAAAGAATAACAGTAAATGATTCTATATTAAAAATATGAAAATGAAGAGGTACTATACTAAAACTTCAGGCATTTAACTCAAGCTGAAAATATTTTTTTTAAGTGACAATGCTTTTCACCATTTGATTTAAAGAAGCAAAAACAATTCAATAGAAAAGATTGTACACAATAAATTCAATTCCTAAAGTATATATCATTTAATAAATAAGCATGTGTGGATGCTAGAGCCATATTAAAGGAAAGTGTTCTCACAATTTCTGAATTTAGAAAGAGATTTCTATGCAGGAAGGAAAGACTATTTGTTGTTGATGCTGTTTAGTTACTGTGTCCAACTCTTTTGCGACCTCATGGGCTGTAGTTTGCCAGGCTCCTCAGTTCATGGGATCTTCCAGGCAAGAATACTGGAGTGAGTTCCATTTCTTTCTCCAAGAGAAGATACCTAAGTTTCAAAGTTTTAGTGACTAAGTATTTCTANGTTGATGCTGTTTAGTTACTGTGTCCAACTCTTTTGCGACCTCATGGGCTGTAGTTTGCCAGGCTCCTCAGTTCATGGGATCTTCCAGGCAAGAATACTGGAGTGAGTTCCATTTCTTTCTCCAAGAGAAGATACCTAAGTTTCAAAGTTTTAGTGACTAAGTATTTCTACCATAGTCCTCACTTGCTCCCCCATCCTCCTTGCTCCCCATCTTTCTGTCAAAGTCAGCTCAGCCTCTCACTAGTAAATAAAATCTGGGTAACAGTCAATCAGAAAATCTGTACAACGCCAGACAGGCTAGGGGTTATACAATAAAGAACCAAGTTGGAACAGAAAGCAGAAAAGAGAGCCTGTGGGCACAGAACTGAAAGGAGGGCCCAAGGACTCTCCTGTCAGAGACGAAAAGCATACACATGACAGACATGTGAAGTGTACCTGAGAGTATCTGAAGATAGGATAAACAGAAAAAAAAATTTTCAAAGTATTTTTCCAGGAAAATTTATTTTGCAAATATAACATTTCCTTGAATTTGACCTTGTTCAGAAAAAGATATGTTGCATCTGGGCTTGATACATAAGTATCATTCCTTATTCATAATTTCTCAGTAATAGGAAATCACTAGTATAATGGAGAAGGCAATGGCACCCCACTCCAGTACTCTTGCCTGGAAAATCCCATGGACAGAGGAGCCTGGTAGGCTGCAGTCCATTGCATCGTGGAGAGTCTGACACAACTGAGCAACTTCACTTTCACTTTTCACTCTCATGCATTGGAGAAGGAAATGGCAACCCACTCCAGTGTTCTTGCCTGGAGAATCCCAGGGATGAGGGAGCCTGGTGGGCTGCTGTCTCTGGGGTCGCACAGAGTCGGACACCATTGAAGTGACTTAGCAGCAGCAGTATAATGGAAATTTAAAATATTCTCTAGTGGTGGTCTGCTGTCTCTGGGGTCACACAGAGTCAGGCACGACTGAAGCGACTTTGCAGCAGCAGAAGCAGAATAACAACAGTGATAAGCTGTCCTAAATTAACTTCTTTAAAATTTCTCACTCTAATATTCCTAGGACATTCTGTCCAAAAACTATGCTTGTTATTATATTATGCCCCCAAAACAGCACTTCACACAAGCTTTGAGAAATATAAAATATTAATTTCTACAGAAGGTGTGAAAACCAACTTCTAAGGATAAAATAAGGGAAAGTTAAGAGTGGTTGAGGGAACTAAATAGGAAAATGTAACTTGTCTGATGACAGATAAATCTTTGAGAAAATAGTCTAGAGGCCAGTTAATGAAAACCCTCTATAGTAGGAGAGGTTCTATATTGACGGTGGTGATAGGTTCATGGTACACGTCTCTGGAAACTTATCAAATTTATCAAAACTTGTCACACTTTAAATGTGTGAAATTTATTATCTCCCAGTCAATCTAAAAATAGAAAAAGAAAGTATCCAGGCTACAGATGCATGAACACAAGTGTCCATCTGCAATTCAGAAGGAATACCAGTTTTCAATAGCACTTAGAAACTTGGAAGCTATCATGTTGCTAAAACACATATATAAATATATTTCATCCACATTAGATGAAATATGTAAAATTTAACACTTTGAATTAAAGTAGCAATTTACATGAGTGTTATGTAAATAAAATTAACATTTAGGTTGAAGAAGAGAATAGGAAGCACATGGCAGTATGAAGAAGGATGATTACTTGGTATGGGAGGATGTTTGGTATTTCCAGGGACCAAATATCCATCTGCAAATTGCAAGTAGAAAGGTGATAGAATACTCAATCATCTACTCCTTCATTTATACAACAAATACTTCTTGAAGTCTTATGAATGCCAAGCATTGCAAATCAATGGTTGCAAAAGAGACACAGGGTATTCTCTATCTTCATTAATTTCCAGTGTGGCAGAGAATGAAGCTATCAATTAAGCCACCTNTTTGCATATTATGTCATGAAAAGAAAACTTCTATGATGTGAAGTCTCTGATGTTTTGAGGTTTATCTGTCACAGCAGCTAATATTAACTATATCACCATTGTTTATAGATAATATGTATATGTGTGTATATATATATACACACACATATATATAATGTATATATTGTAAACAATCACATTAAGTCTATTTAACCTCTATCACCACACATATTTTTTTTTCTTGGGATGATAACTTCTAATATTTACTCACTTAGCAACTTCCAAGTCCACATTATAGTACTATTATCTATAGTAACCATGTTGTACAACCCTAGGACTTATATCTATGCATTCATTTTTGTTTGCTTGTTTAGGTTCCATATGTAAGTAAGATCATAAGATATTTGTCTTTCTCTGACTTATTTCACTTAGCACAATGCCCTCAAGGCCCATTCATGTTGTCACAAACAACAAAACTTCTTTCTTTCTTATGGCTAAACAGTATTCCTCTGTGTGTGTTTATATATAACTTTATTTATTTATTCACCCATCCATGGACAGATGATTTCCATGACTTGGCTAGTTTAAACAATGCTGCCATGAACATCACATTCAGATATCTTTCCCAGTTACTGTTTTAATTTCCTTTAGATAAATACCCAGAAATGGAATTGCTGGATCATATGATAGAATTATTTTTAATTTTTGTAGAACCACCATCTGTTTTCCACTGTGGCTCTACCAAATTACATTTCCAATAACAATGCACAATTCCCTTTTCTCTACAAAATGTGTATATATTATAATTGTATATAATACATTAGGTTCAAAAATGTAAATTTATTTAGAAAAATAAAGAACACATTCACTGAATCTGTATGTGTAAGTACATACACAGAAGCAAACAAACAATTTTTAAAACCATGGTACATTACTCTCATAATATTTGGTAGATAAAGCTTTAGGTAACAGTTTTTCACTTTTTATCCAGCTTTGTAGGCACTTCTTCCAATGAACTGCTGTGAATGTTTCCATTTTCCATATGAAAATGTTTAAAATAGCCAAGCCCTTTTCTTAGGTAATATTCAAAAGTCATTCTCCTCACACCAATTCAGTGACCTAGGCATAACCTGAGTCAGTTAACAGCATGTTTCTGGTAACAGAAAAACAATAGAGATTAAGATAACATTAAATTTATTTTTCAAGTCAGATTACACATTTTCTCTTCAGGTTATGATCCAATTACTGAATCTAAGGATTATTAAATATGGAAGTTTAAGAAGCCAGCTAATGCCTTTAGTTAATTGGGACATTCACATAGATATTGTTAAATAAGCCTACATATATAAGTACATTAAATTATTACTTATACAACCCAACATGTTTAAAAAGACTCTTTCAAAATTTTTCTTGTGGATTTTATAACCTTTTACTCATTTTTTATTAGAGGAGGAGACAGGTATCTGTTATCTGAGAGAACTTTTTCTAAACATGCTTTTAACTTTTAAAGAAATAAACTTGGACTTCGCTGGTGGTCCAGTGGTTAAAAGTCCACCTACTAATGCAGGTGAGATGGATTCGATTCTTGGTCCAGAACCACTGAGCCTGGATACCTAGAGCTGGTGCTCTGCAACAAGAGAAGCCAGCTCTTTGCGACCCCACGGACTGTAGCTCACCAGGTTCCTCTGTCGAGGGCACTTTTCAGGCAAGAATACTGGAGTGGGTTGCCATTCCCTTCTCCAAGGGATCTTCTGGAACAAAGGGCTGAAGCTTGTTGTGTCTCCTGCATTTCCTGCATTACAGGTGGATACTTTATCATCTGAGCCACCCATTTACTGGGCTGTAAGCACTGTACAAAGAGATCCATATCACATGCCATTCATTCATGCATACCTATATTCAGTAAGTATTTATTCAATATGGATGATATACCAGGGAATATTTGGATGGCAGAAATACTGTAGTGAACAAGGCCAGGTCCTTGGCTCTTGGAAAATATAATCAGATAGAGGAAATAGACAATAAACAAATAAACAAGTTAAAACAGACTTCTAACTTAATATGGAGATGCTACTGTTCCTAACTCACCAACAAGACATCAAAGGCATAAATGCACAAGGAAAAGGTAAAGAGAGAAGATGAAAGGAGATGACTATGTGTATCAGTAGATCACTGAAACCAACAAAATTTTGGATGCTGAGAAACAGAAGGACATGAGAGTAACTAACTCAGTAGACCAAAGAAGGGTGGTACATATGCCCTTAACAATGAGAACATGATAGTTGATGCTGCAGAACTCCCAAGGAGTTCAGGACTCCAAGATCAGGTACCTCTGGAGGTAGGGGTGCTGCGAGGGGCTGAATAAAGTACATGTGACATAATATTTTTAAAATGTGTCAGATTCCAGATTCTGATAACTATCATGTTTGAAATGTAAATTTCAAGCCACTCTTTGAAAGTATTGATAAAGAGGTTTTAGATTCTTGGTAAACAGAAAAATATAATAGCTAGAATTAAAACTAAAATGAAAAATAGAGAAGCCATAATATTAGCACTTCTTGGAACAGAAGTGACATTACTGCTGCTGCTGCTGCTAAGTCGCTTCAGTCGTGTCCGACTCCGTGTGACCCCATAGACAGCAGCCCACCAGGCTCCCCTGTCCCTGGGATTCTCCAGGCAAGTACACTGGAGTGGGTTGCCATTTCCTTCTCCAATGCATGAAAGTGAAAAGTTAAAGTGAAGTCGTTCAGTCGTGTCCAACTCTTAGCGACCCCATGGACTGCAGCCCACTAGGCTCCTCCGTTCATGGGATTTTCCAGGCAAGATTAGTGGAGTGGGGTGCCATTGCCTTTTCCACTGACATTACTAGTCTCACATAAAGGGAAGGATATTTGCAAGCCACAGAGGATTCACTTAACACAAAAGCAATAAATTCTGAAACCAGATTTCTCCACTTGCATATTTAAAAAATAGGTTTTTTTCCAAAATAAAGAAGCAAAATAGTACCACCCAAACCTCTTCGTTTCTATTGTTGATTAGTCTTCACACTAGAATCAAAATTAATCATGACTAATAATGCGACCTCAGTTTTTCCTTCAGAGAACCCTAAGCACCAAATGTTCCTAGATATGCCCAGGTTAATACACACATAGCACGAGTCTGTGAGAATGAGGAAATGAAAGTATTATCGCTATTACTCCGACAGCAACATGAAGCACTGAGAAAGTCACTGGCCAGAGCTCATAAAGCCCACTGAAGGAGAAGACTTCTGGTTTTAATTGGTCTAATACCGGCAGTTTATTCCCCAGGACAGTGTTCAACACATATTTGCCTCATTTTACATACAGTACAAGTTTCTCAAACCAAAAGCAACTAACTGTATTTTGTAGCTAGAAAATGGATGTGGCTACACAATTTCATTACAGTGTGCATGACATACCCCTTTTTAAAATGTTCCTTTTTTTCCAAAGATATAATTATATCATCTACTGACATTTTCTGAGTTTGATATGTAAGTGTACTTTATTATTCTCCCATTAAGCTACAAACCGCTGACAAAATGCCAATGGCTTGAATAAAGAGCACAGTGACATTTTACTGTAGGGTCATTGCGCTATGGACAGAATGCCAGCCCTCCACTTGAATGTACTGCATATTGTCTAGCTGCGTTTCTTAAGCATCGCTTCTCAAAGGCTTCAAGGTTCTTGGGAATCGTTGATGAAATAAAGGGGAAAACGAGCAGGTTATAATTATCTTGTCAAGATTCTTCTTGTGAATATTTATTTGGACAACTCACAAAACAGCAAGCATCTCATTTTCTAATTCAGAATATCATTTCTCTTAAAAAAAAATTGTATTAGCATCTTTGAAATTGGAGAGTGGGGTCTGAAGGATCAGTCCTGAAGCAACACTGCAGACTGAAATGTCAGTAAAAGTGCAGTGGAGAGAAGGCAGGCTTTGGAGCTACCATGTTTCATTTGGCCAAGAAATTACTCAATATGAGACTCAGTTTTCTATTTTGAAAAATGAAGGTAATCATATACACCATAGGTATGTTTTGGGCTTCCCAGGTGGCGAAGCAGTAAGGAAACTGCCTGCCAATTAAAGAGACATAAGAGATGCGGGTTCAATCCCTGGGTCGGGAAGATACCCTGGAGGAGAGCACAGCAACCACTCTACTATTCCTCCTCATGGACAAAGGAGCTTGGCAGGCTACAGTCCATAGGGTCGCAAAGAGTCAGACACAACTGAAGCAACTTAGCATGCATGCAAGGTATGTTCTGATGTTTAAACACAACAGCTTATTTAGAACACTTAGCTCTGTAACAGAGGTGCATGTGTGTGTGCTAAATCACTTTCCAGCAAGCTCCGGGAAATGTGAAGGACAGGGAAACCTGACATGCTGCAGTCCATGGGGTCGCAAAGAGTCGGACAAGACTGAGCAACTGAACAACAAATCCTTTGTATCCTAAATAATTATTTAGGGAGATTATTAATTTAACAAAGAAGTTTCTGATGTCAAAATTCAGAGGGATTAACAAAGGAGTCTCAGAAATGTCCCTTTCAGGGATCTTCTAGAGTAATTTGGGCGTCTTACTGGAAGCCTTCTGGGGCTCATGGGGGGCCCTGCTGATGTCTGGGAGCCATTCCAGGTTCTTGCATGCATGCACTGTGCTCAGTCATGTCTGGCTCTTTTGCGACCCCATGGACTATAACCCACCAAACTCCTCTGTCCATGGAATTTCTTTACCCATGTATTTTACGAAGTTCCTCATAATTTTCTTTAGATATGCACTTCATTTTTTTCATTATGTTTTTATAACCTTCTAAACTGACAATACCTATATAGCACCATTAAATGAGCTTAATTGCAAAATATAAATTTGCATTTTCTTTACTGTTTTCATATGGACTATGGAGAATAGTTCAATAACTTTTAAAATTGAATATTTACATTGTAGAAAATTATACTTTTAGCAATGTGCTAGTGATTCTGAAGAGCAGGAGCTTTGCTCAGCCAGGAAGTCTTAGGCAGGTGTTTAATTAGACTAATTAACCTAGTCACTTCCGGTTTTCCATTTGCTCTTTGTAAATGCAGATAAGCAACACAACTGATTGCTTCATGAGACTATTTAAAACCCACTCACTTTTATAGCCAAGGAAATTTTTGAACTCAAAATTACAAACTCATAACATGTGGTCTCATCGCACGTATTTTTCTTGTTCTAACCACCACTTTTCTAATTTGATTTTTTTCAGATAACTTTAACAATATTAGCATAGGGAATATAGTAATAAAACATACTCCATATATAAAGGACATAAAAGCGACATGGTTTACTGCTCTCACAGCTTTTCTCAACACGGATAAAATATGTCTTCTCATGCCTGACTCACTCTTAAGAAAAATCAATATATTTTGTTGGTCTAGGGATCAAATCTGAAAGACTGGTCTCATTAACACTATAACCACTTAAATCAACTGGCAATAAATCTCTTGTAGTTAGCAAAATTCAGATGGAGAAGAACAAAATATAATCTTCCTTTTCTTATGTTTCTTATTCCCCTAGCTATAGACATTAAAGATACCTTCAAAATTCAATTTTAAATCACCAGCCTACACAACAAATTCAAGACCATTTTAGGTCCTGTTTATATACTCTTGAGTAGTGTGCATACAAATTAGGGTGTATATACACATATACATATATATATATATAGATAGATATAGACATGGATATAGACATTTTTCCCCAACTGCAAACTGCTGGCAATTTTATATGGTCTATGCATCTAGGCTAAAATAAGCAAAATCTCACCCCTTTACTTGGAGCCATGCAGGCCACAGGTCAGCTGGCACATGGACAAATGTTCAAGTAGCCAACTCACATGTACTTCTTTGCAATATCAATAGCATCGGATCACTTAATGTGTTTTATCTACTTACTCCTGGGCTACAGAGCATCTTCTAGGAGAAAGAAAGACCATACAAGATACATGGCAAGTCTAGAGGTCACAGAGAATTTGTAGGAAAGAACTCTCATAAGCCACTAAGGGAAGAAGGTGTTTCATAATACATAACAAGACAATTTCATAATAAGGTAATCATATTCCAGAGCACTGATAACTTAAAAAAAAAAAGATAAAGAAGGATGAAAATAAGAGATGACAGGAAGCAGTCTTACAGTAGTTAGATGATCAGATTTTCTTAGAAATCTGGATAAGTATAGTTATGAGATCCGAGGAGATGCTCACAAACCCTACCCAAACCAAGATATGCAATCTATTCATTACTAACCTTAGGATACTAGAAAAATTTAAACCAATTTTCAGCAACTGGCCCTTCTCCCTGGATGGAAAGGAAAGTACATTCTTGGCTTCCCAGTGCATATAAAAGTTACATCTATACTATACTACAATCTAGTAAGTGTGTAACAGCACTATGTGCATGTGTGTTAAGCTGCTTCAGCCATGTACAACTGTTTGCCACCCCATGGACTGTAGCCTGCCAGACTCCTCTGTCCATGGGATTTTCCAGGTTAGAATACTGGGGTGGGTTACTATGCCCTCCTCCAGGGGATCTTCCTGACCCAGAGATCGAACCCACGTTTCTTACGTCTCCTGTAACTGGCCAGTGAGTTCTTTACCACCAGTGCCACCTGGGAAGCAAAAAAAAAAAAACACAAAAAACCCAAAACTTACATACTTTAATTTAAAAATAAAATTTTATTGATAAAAAGTGCTAATCATCATGTGACAACCCAATTATTACAGATCTTCAATTTGCAGAAGTGAAGGTAAAACCAGTATCTTGAAAGCACAATAAAGGACGATGAAACAAGGAAAGTCTGTAGTGGAGTGGGGGTGGGAAATACTAACCCACATGTCTCCATCTCCTGGACACAAAGTGCGATATATACTCAGACTTTGGACTGCAAGAAGATCGAACCAGTCAATCCTAAAGAAAATCAATTCTGAATATTCATTGGAAGGACTGATGCTGAAGCTGAAGCTCCAAAACTTTGACCACCTGATGTGAAGAGCTGACTCATTAGAAAAGACCCTGACGCTGGGAAAGATTGAAGGCAGGAGGAGAAGGGGACGACAGAGAATGAAATGGTTGGATGGCATCACTGACTCAATGAACATGAGTCTGAGCAGGCTCTGAGAGATGGTAAAGGACAGGGAGACCTGGCGTGCTGCAGTCCTTGGGGTCACAAAGAGTTGCACATAACTGAGTGACTGAACAACTCAACAACAGAAGACTCAGTTCCACAATCCATATGGTAAGGATTATGCTACAGGGAAGGAATTCCAAGGTGGCACTAGTTGTAAAGAATCCGCCTGCCAATGCAAGAGACATAGATTCAATTCCTGAGTAGGGAAGAGCCCCTGGAGTAGGAATCAGCAACTCACTCCAGTATTCTTGCCTGGAANATAACTGAGTGACTGAACAACTCAACAACAGAAGACTCAGTTCCACAATCCATATGGTAAGGATTATGCTACAGGGAAGGAATTCCAAGGTGGCACTAGTTGTAAAGAATCCGCCTGCCAATGCAAGAGACATAGATTCAATTCCTGAGTAGGGAAGAGCCCCTGGAGTAGGAAACAGCAACTCACTCCTGTATTCTTGCCTGGAAAATTCCATGGACAGAGGAGCCTGCTGCGGTGCAGTCTATGGAGTCTCAAAGAGTCAGACACAACGGAGCACAAACAGCACAGATGCCACAGGGAAGCCTCCTGTTCTTGTTATTACTGTCCTGGACACTGGACAGGCCTACACTTCTTATATGCATTTCTCCTTTTAACCCATCTAGTATCTTCCTATGAGAAATACAGCCTGACTTTTGCAGAGAACCAGGATATATCCAGGTGTAGCTCATGAAGAAGTAGCCTCTTTTTGATGGACACAGCTGTGTTCTGGGAACAATTTACAATTTCTACTTAGCTGATGCTGGAATAATAGGTAAACAGACAATATCTACATAGATTGGGGTCATAGAGTCATTGAAACAATGAGAGAGACATTAAAATTCTAATGTGGTATGTAACATATAAATATTCGACCATCTCTTAGTTTGTTTTCTTTTATTTAAAGTGCATCACCCCTGTTTTAACTCTCACTACCTATGCTGATGCCCGTGGTGAAAAGGCAATCTATATTTAGAAATGACTTTTAACAAACAATGCAACTGAAAAGATTCTTTTTGCAAGAGAGGAGAAAGTATTGCCAAAAGATATAGGAGGGTTTCAAGAGAGTCCTACTCTAAATCCAATCTTCACAAAACCAATAGGATTTGTACAGGAAAAATTGAGATGAAAAACTATGTGAGGCTTCAGGGAATGGTGAAGGCATCCATCTAACTTTGTCTTTATGGAAGAAAAAATTTTTCATGGAAATACTACAGCAGAAAAATAATTTTTTTAAGGACCTTAATAAATGTTACAAGATCTCATTTGTCTATTCTTGGCTTTCTTACTTCATCATATTTACTTAGTTTCATTTCCTTTTATACTTATATATAATCTTCTTCAGCTTCCCAGGTAGCTCAATGGTAAAGAATCCGCCTGCCAGTGCAGGAGACACAGGTGATACGGCTTCGATCCCTGGGTCAGGAAGATCCCCAGGAGAAGGGGATGGCAACCCACCACAGTATTTTCGTCTAGAAAATCCCATGGACAGAGGAGCCTGGCAGGCTACAGCACACGGGATCACAAAGAATCAGATATGACTGAGCACATGTGCAAAATCTTCTTCAGCATAAAAATAAAAGGCAGTTCCCTTTTTGTTGAAAGGTTAAAATCATCAAGGAACAATCAGCATCACAACTCAAAGTAACATTACACTCAACTACATGAATATCATCAGCTACAAACTGGATCCTCAAGCTTAGCAATTCACTTTTTAGCTTCAATATATATTTACTGAGCACCTACTACATCTACTTCACTGCTGGCTCAGAGGGTAAAGCGTCTGCCTATAGTGCAGGAGACCTAGGTTCGATCCCTGGGTCGGGAAGATCCTCTGGAGAAGGAAATGACGACCCACTCCAGGATTCTTGCCTGGAAAATCCCATGGATGGAGGAGCCTGGTAAGCTACAGTCCCAAGGATTGCAAAGAGTCCGACACAACTGAGTGACTTCACTTTCACACATGCCATTCAGGATACGGAGCAATGGGTATACTCAAGTGACTAAAAGAGATACTTTCCCTATCTTCATGGCATGAGCATCTAGTAGTGGTGGGAGAAAAACACTAATGAAATAAATGTAAAATATACATAATAGAAACCTTTCTCAGTGAGATAAAGGAAATGGGTACTGTGTTCTGAGTTGGGGCAGTTTAGATGAATAGTCAAGAAAGACTGCAGGGGTTAGGTTACATGATCTCAGAGAGAGGAACTGTGTGAGATCTGAAAGTACCCCTCAGTGCTGATGCAGCTAGTTAGGATAACTGTGAGAAATTTCGACCTTCTAATTATTAACTACTCTAGACACCCAGTCAACACTTCAGCTAATCACCTGTTTTTGCTAACTCCATGTGCATTTTTGAGAGCATGAGTCTCCAACAAAACAAATCCAACCAAGATTTCCAACTCATGCAATAAAATCCAGCCCAGCCTACCCACTCACATATTTAACTGGCCCATTTTAGTGTCTGGCATACTAAACGTGGTAGATATATTGTCTTCTTACCAGTGACTATGTTGCTTATCATTATATGCCCAGGGCTCACATGGATGATGGCTCAAAAATGTAAGTTAAATGAATGAAGAAAGGACTACATCTACTCCTACTAAATATTTATGTAATTTACAATTTTAGAAAATTGAATCGAAGTCAAATGTGAAAGACTGTGGCAGAAAATCCATTTGAAAAGTGATAAGATATTTATTAAGCAATCTATTTCTATTTTTCTCCAATTATCTTCTTCTGATTTAGTTAAATTTGGGCCCATCTTTGGTATACTGGAGAAGACTTTTGAAAGTTCTTTGTACTGCAAGGGGATCAAAAGAGTCAATCCTAAAGGAAATCAACCCTGAATATTCATTGGAAGGAATGCTGATGAAGCTGAAGCTCCAATACTTCAGCCACCTGATGCAAACAGCTGACTCACTGGAAAAGACCCTGATGCTGGGGAAGACTGAAGGCAAAACAAGAAGAGGGCAACAGTGGATGAGATGGTTATATAGCATCACTGACTCAATGGACATGAATTTGAGCAAATTCCAGGAGACAGGGAAGGTCAGGGAAGACTGACATGCTGCAATTCACAGGATTGTGAAGAGTCAGACATGACTTAGAGACTGAAAAACAACAAATCAGTGTATTTATAGCATGACTGTAAAAACAGAAAACATTTTTCATTATACTACATAATGCCCCCTTAACAAAGCTGGTACTGCTTCACACCATCACCGAAATATATTAATTTGAAAACTAGAACATACAATGCTGACAGCACATTTTTCTAACAATAAGAAATTTCTGTGATTCAAGTACCAAACTTGAATATATTCAATAGAATAGCTAGTATATTAAAAGGTTTGATATTCTCTGTTAGCATTCAAAATTATTTAGTACCTATTATTACAAACAAAGTCTTTTTACTAGATAATATTTAGGGAGTAGGTACATGTGTTTGTGTTCAGATAACTGCATTCCTACCCACAAGCAATTTATTAAGCAGTAAAGCAAAGCAAGCACAATATAAGATCTCCTGTGTAGAGCAGAATTCTCCAGATACAGAACAGAAAAAATCACCAGACTGCAAAATACTTGAACTGAGTGAGCCTAATAATGGAGATTTTATGTGAGTAAGAAGCGTGATGTGGTATAAATCATACTTTTCTGGATGGATGAGAGGTTAGATTATGTATTTTGTCTCTTAAATCCCATGTTAGTTTATAGATGATTTTCTCATGATAAAACAGATGGACATGTACACACTGCTATATTTAAAATGGATAACCAACACAGACCTACTTCAGAGAACATGGAACTCTGTTCAGTATTATATAGCAGCCTGGATGGGAGGAAAGTTTGGGGGAGAATGGATACATGTATATACATATGGCTAAATCCCTTCAGCTGTTCATCTGAAACTGTCACAACATTGTTAATAGGCTATACCCCAATACAAAAGCAAAGGTTTAAAAACACACCCACACATATAGACATGCTACTCTGTTTGGTACTTCCTTCCCTGGGTCTTGCACAGTTAAAAGAAGTGTGGTAACATTGCCCTCATAATACATTGTCCATGTGTTAGCTTTCCCATTGAAAGCATAAGATGTTTTGGACAAAAACCCATGCATAACACTGGTATACTCTCTCAAAGTAAAATAATCTTAGCTATTCGTTAGATGTGTGCGCATTTCTTGTCTATTTTCTTATAAGCCAACAAAGAAGGCAATGAAAGTAACTTCCAAAGAGAAAGTGTCTTCTGAAAAAGTTGAGTCTAATTTTTAGGTGTGATGCATTCCCACAGGCGTCATCTTTTAAGTCACAGCCTGAATTGCACACACTCTTTTTTAACATCAAACTAATAGATAAAGGCAGAAGAACTCTAAAGTAGGATAAAGTCAGGACTGATCATTTTTTATCCCTATTAACTAACTGACTCAGGGGAAACTTGAAATTTTCAGAATTAATGAACCAATTTCATTGATAATTAATTTATTAACAGTGTCAAATTTTATGGCAGGCATGTTATAAGCCTCTCATATACCCAGAGTATACTGAATGTGACTCCCCTAATCTCTATTGGGTTTCATCATTAAGAAAAGAGAATTGTTCTATTACAAACTCTAGGTCAGATACCTCAATAAATACATTTGGTAACTTCATCTGAGAAGTCATCAACATTATGTCAGTGAATAAAAAAGACCATACAGTTATCTGCAGGGGAGATACTATAGCTATAGGCAGATATTATATTCCCTGATTTTACTTCCCCTTTTATGGAGCCAAAATTATTTTACAAGTATCAAACCTGACCCAAGAGATTATTCAGAAGTTCTAAAGTCAAATGGCCCACAGGAGATTTCAGATGACCTCAGTCCTGAGAAAGCAAATGTACCTGACAGAGATGTGCACATCCACCCTGGACTCCATAGGTGTATCAAAACCCCATTCCAACCTGGAGGGTTTTGGCCTCAGCCCAGACAATGAACATCTCCTGACTCATGTCCACCAGTGCACGTATTCTAGAATGGAAGGCAGGCTCTGGTTTAGGTCTATGTAGCAATATTTACTCTCTAGGCTGTGACACTTCTATGTCCCGCATAAACTCTGAGGTTGGTCCCACCCTCTTCGACTGTTCCCCCTAGATAGACCTGCCTTGACATGAAATTTGACTCTGCAAGTAACTCACCAACTGTCACTTGTACCTGGACCTTATAGTCACCTTGACTACACTTACTCCTAACTTTCTCCTATCATGCGACCAGTAGTAGTCAGTTCAGTCCTGGATTCAGTCATGGACTGTAACTCACCAGGTTCCTCTGTCCATGGGATTTTTCAGGCAACAATATCGGGATGGTTTACCATTTCCTTCTCAAGGGAAATTTTCCCAACCCAGGGACTGAACCCACGTTTACTGGATCAAAGGCAAATTCTTTACCACTGAGCCACCAGGGAAGCCCTTATCTATAAATACACATTATAAAATATAAGACATTTCTGTTTATATTCCCTAGAGCCATAGAACATGTGCTTGATTTGATCATGGTCAAATACTGATGTTCAGGTACCTTTTGGAAGGAGTTTATTTTTTAAATTACTCAACAAACCAGGTGTTAAATTCTTTTCTACAGAAGACTTTTTCAGTTCTGACAACTCCATTCTAAATTAAAATGGTGTCCACTTAGAAAGGGTAGAATTTCCTTTTCTGCTAATATTTTTCAGTCCAACATCAGCACAAGCTTTTTGAGTCCACAGACAAAGTCAAATTGGGGAGTGTTTCATTCCAGTTGTAGCACCTTGGCTGCTCCCATCCCAGGGCCTCTGTTTACCTCCTGGAGTGGGTGAATTACACTTTATGAGGACATTGTGAAGACTCTGAAAGCCAGTTTGTAACTGGTCAGCAAAGTGTTCCACTCAGTAAATTCTTAACAAATGAAACCTCCTGGTATTTACCACTTGCTGGAGTTTTCATGGATCCAACCACATAGATAATTTCTAAGATGCAGTCTGTGTACTTAGGATATAATTAGTAACCTGGCGGCTCAGCGGTAAAGAATCCACCTGCAATAGGGGCCTAGGGTTCAATCTCTGAGTTGGGAAGATCCCCTGGAGGAGGGCATGGCAACCTACTCCAGTATTCTTGCCTGGAGAACCCCATGGACAGAGGAGCCTGGCGGGCTCAGAGGGTCACAAAGAGTCAGACACAACTGAAGTGACTTAGCATGCGCGCATGCAGAGCCATGGAATCTTAGTAATGATCTGGTCAAGCTGCCAGCCACTTGGGACTCCCTCAGGCAGTTCTCCCACTGCTATGGCAGCTTCCACTGTGGCCTGGCAGGCCTTCACTATGCAGCCTGAACCACACCTCTCTTAGGAACCCTTATGAAGAGGTCATGGTGCCACAGGCTGGAATAGGCAGTACCAAGAGAAGTGCCCCATCTTCCCCTATCTCTTCACACTGACAAAAGTTGACGGAAGCATAACAGGACTGAGGAAAGACTTCAAAGGGAAACTTTACTCAGATTTGTCTAAATCAGGAAGCTCATTCAGTTCCCAAGGCAGCCGGTAGGTTTTTTCTTCCTCCAATTAATGCTTACTTTAATCAAAATAAGATACGTAAACATAACTACAATTTTTAAATAATTCCCAAAAAGACACTACATCACAAGGAGCAGTGTCCTGGGTAACTCTCCTGTCCCCTCTGCAATGCTCATACACAAACTGAAATGACTTTTGCATTGTAAAAAGTGTTTCTTCTGCTATCTCAAGCCATATTGTCACCTTATGTGTTTATTTCCAAAACAGAAAAAATTCTGTACTGCTTGCCCATCACAGTCCTTCTAATATCTGCAGATACTAGCAAGGCTCACCTCTGTCTTCTCTTTTAAGGCTAAATATCCTCCACTCCTTAACTGTTCTGTGATCTTTAAGATCTTTCCCTAAACATGTGTTCTCCTAAGGATGCATGCTAGTTGATCAACATATCTTTCAAATTTATATAAAAAATAATTGCAAGTAATGGTCTATAAGGGCTTCCCTGGTGGCTCAGTGGTAAAGAATCCACCTGCCAATGTAGGAGAAGCAGGATCAGGAAGACCCCCTGGAGAAGGGAATGACAACCCATGCCAGTATTCTAGCCTGGGAAATCCCATGGACGGAAAAGCCTGGCAGGGTACAGTCTATAGGGTTGCAAAGAATCAGACACCACTTAGTAACTGAGCAGACAGAGAGAGAGAGAATGTTCTACAAGCAGACTAAGTAGTAGAGAATTCAATGAGTTTATTAATTATCCCATTAATTACTCCATGACTGAAATAATGACTGTTTTCTTTTCACTTTACTCCATTCCTCCACACAGATATCTTGGAAGATGATAGTCAAAGTCTAAATATAAAACTAGACCCAAAAGGATGGTGGTTTTAAAGTTCAGTTGGGTGAAAGAATGGGTGCTGAGAGATAATGAAAGGCATACTTCTCTGCACACTAATCAGAAAGAGGGCAATTAGAAAGATTTCTCTTTTCTCTTATGCACTGAGCCAGCACCATCTATGATGGTCATAGTCTGTCATGGAGAAGTCAGCACATGTCTAAAACAATTGATATCAGCAAACAGCTGAGAGGATAAAAAGAATGTCTGCAGTTCTCCAGGGAGGATGCAGCATCTTATAGTCATACTTGCTCTGGTAAAAAATACATACCCTAAAATATGCCATCTTAGCCACCTTTAAATGTACAATAGCATTAGCTATGTGAACACGTTGGTGCTTCAGTTCTCTTGGCCAAAGGTTACTGTGGACTGTCCTTCTGGAAGCCTGCAGCACTATCTCAGTTTGCATGAGTCCTGTTTGGAAATGGGTGATGCTGAAGGAAGGGTGAGTCTACCATCCAGGGTGGAGCAGGTTGTATCCTGCACAAAATGGAATAGATTAACAGGCAACCAGGGTTGAACCCAGCCTTCATTCAGTTTCCTAAACCCCACTCCAATTATCACCAAGAGAAAAGGGCCATCATTTGAGTAAGCGCTGGTTCCCAGGGAGGGAGAGTAAGTCAGGGGAGAAAGGTTAATAGGTAGAGAAATCAATGAAGGGCCCCTTTGTTGTTGTTCACTCACTCAGTCATGTCCAACTCTTCTGAACCCCTGAACGGCAGCAGGCCAGGCTTTCCTGTCCTTCACTATCTCCCGGAGCTTGCTCAAAATCAAGTCCATTGAGTCAGTGATGTCATCCAACCGTCTCATCCTCTGTTGCCCCCTTCTCCTTCTGCCCTCAATCTTTCCCAGTATCAGGGTCTTTTCCAATGAATGAAATGTTCCTAGATAGAATTTAAATCCTGGGGTGATTTTTATTTCAGTGTAGATAAAAGTCATATTTAACATAGTGTTTCCAAGTCTTCCTACCCTATACACTAATTGCCTTCAGTTAGGCTAGCTCTTCTGTGAAGCCTGATAAACCTGCCCATGGTGATGGCAACAAATCTAAATGAACAGAGTGGGAAATGGAAATACTCTCTGCCTCCCTATTCACCTTTGTCTCCATGCCACGTGTAATGTACTATAGAGAGCATTGCATCCTGAGCAGTGACTAGCAACACAGGCAATGGGAGCTCCTGGCAGAGCGGGCAGTCAGGGGAGCCAATACTGATGAGATGTAAGCCCCACAAAGGCAGGGATCTAGGTCAGTTCTGTTTATCAATAGATTCCAAGCAATTAGAACAGTTCTCAGGACTGAGTACTTTCTTAAACATTTATAGAATGAATCAATGATTCACAGGGATGTTTTAAAAATTCAACTTATTATTTGGGTCATGAAAAATTTTAATTAAATGAAAGATTTTTTAGGTTCTCTAGTGATTTACAATTTTTAAAAGTGTTACACATATGTTTTCACAAAATCCTACAATAACTCTTTTTTCCCTCACCTCTTTGTTGTTTCTTCCTCCTTCTTCCCTCTTGGCTTGTTCTCTGCATATGACACAAATAAAAAATTTTGGCAAGGATGTAGAGAAAAGGGAACCCTCCTACACTATTGTTGAGAATGAAAGTTGGTGTAGTATGGCAGTTTCTCAAAAAAGTAAAAAGAGAACTACCTTATAACTTACCAATTCCACTTCTGGATATATATCTTAAAAAAACAAAACCACGAAATTGAAAAGAAGTATGTTCCCCAATATTTATAGCAACATTATTTATAACTGCCAAGATATGGAAGAAGCTTGAGTGTCCATCCACAGAAGAATGAACAAACATGTGGTTTTTTTTCAGGATATGTGTCCAGGAGTAGGATTTCTGGATCATATGGTAGCTCTGTTTTTAGTTTTTTTTTTTTTTTTTGCCCCCGGTAGGGGGTGCACCGTTCCTGGAAGTACTGCAATACCAGGTCGATGCGTGGAGTGGACGGAGCAAGCTCCTATTCCAACTCCCTGCTCCAAAAACCCATTTAATATATTGTCCTCGGATAGAGGACGTATCAGATATTAAACTGATAAGAACAGATACTACACTTGATCTTAGCCAAAAGGCCGAGAAGCGATGTTTTTAGTCTTTTAAGGAACCTCTATACTGTTCTCCATAGTGACTGCACCAAATTACATTCCTACCAACGATGTAGGAGGGTTCCCTTTTCTCCATACCCTTTCCAACATTTATTTTTTGTAACTTTTTTGGATGATGATCATTCTAACTGATGTTAGATTCATTTTTCCAATTATCAGCAATGCTGATGCTGGGAAAGACAGAAGGCAGGAGGACAGGGGGACAACAGAGGATAACATGGTTGGATGGTCTAACCAACTCGATGCACAAGAGTTGGAGCAAGCTCCAGGAGTTGGTAATGGACAGGGAAGCCTGGCATTCTGCAGTCCATAGGGTCACAAAGAGTCAGACACGACTGAGTGACTGAACTGAACTGAGCAATGTTGAGCATCTTTTCATGTGCCTCTTGGCCATCTGTGTTTCTTCCTAGGAGGAATGTCTATTTGGGTCTTTGGCTCATTTTAAAATATCTTTTTAATATATAGAGCCACATGAGCTGTTTGTGAATTCTGAAGACTAATCCCTTGTCAGTTGCATCATTTGCAAGTCTTTTCTCCCATTTTGTGGCTTGTCTTTTTGTTTGTTTGTTTTGTATGGTTTCCTTTGCTGTGCAAAAGCTCTTGATTTTAATTAGGTCCCATTTGTTTACTTTTGCTTTTATTTTCATTACACTGGGAGACGATGAAGATATTGCTATGATTTATGCCAAGGCATGTTCTGCCTATGTTTTCCATTAAGAGATTTATATTATCTGGTCTTACACTTAGGTGTTCAATTCATTTGGAATTCATTTTTATGTATGGTGTTAAATAATATTCCAATTTCATTATTTAACATGTAGCTGTGCAGTTTTCCTGGCACCATTTATTGAAAAGACTGTCTTTCCTCCATTGTACAGTTTGGCTCTCTTGTAGATTAAGTGAACAAAGTTGTGCAGGTTTATCTCTGGCTTTTTCTTTTGTTCCATATATATATATATCTTTGTTTTTGGTTTGTAGTATAATCTGAACTCAGGGAGTCTTCTTCTTTCAGCTCCATTTTTCTCTCTCAAGATTGCTTTAGCGTGGAGGCATCCTAAATGTCCATCAACCGATGAATGAATGAAGATGTGGTATATAAAGACAATAGAATACTCAGTCAGTCAGTCACTTCAGTCACTCAGTCGTGTCCAACTCTTTGCAACCCCATGGACTGTAGCATGCCAGGCTTCCCTGTCCATCACCAAGTCCTGGAGCTTTCTCCAACTTATGTTCATCAAATTGGTGATGCCATCCAACCATCTCATCCTCTGTTGTCCCCTTCTGCTTCTACCTTCAATCTTTCCCAGCATCAGGGTCTTTTCTAGTGAGTCAGCTCTACCCATCAGGTGGCCAAAGTATTGGAGCTTCAGTTTCAGCATCAGTCCTTCCAATGAATGCCACTACCACAGAGTACTAGTCAGCCATAAAAAATTGAAATTTTGTTATTTGCAGCAACATGGATAAACTTGGAGGACATTATGCTTAGTGAAATAAGTCAGAGAAAGATAATATTGTATGATATCATTTAATGTGAAATCTAAAGAAGTAAAGCAAACTAGTGAATAAAGCAAAAAAGAAGCAGACTCACAGATTAAAGTCCATCTTTAAATTCTGAACAGAAGTTATTATGACTTGAATTGATTACTGACTTCCTTCCTTCTTTCCTCTATCTCTTTCTTTCTCTCCCTCTGTTTCTTCCTTCGTTCCTTTATTCCTTTTTCTCTCCTTCCCTCCTTTTTTCCTTCCTTTCTCTTTCAAAGCCTTGGCAGTATATGTGTGTGTGTGTGTGTATATACACATATAATATATTATATTAATATTATATTAATAATTAATATCAATATCGATANTGGTTTTCTCGACCTGCAAACTGAGAATGATATTAATATTTTCAAATATTTTTTAAATCTAAATAATAATGATTCATGATATATGAAAATATATAAAATTCTAATTTAATTTTCCATAAATATGTTTTATGGGAACACTGACACACCATTCATTTACCTATAATCTATAGTAACTTTTTGACTACTAAGGCATAGTTCAGCAGCCACTATGAATATCAATAGCATATGGCTCACAGCATCTGAAATATTTACTCTCTGGCCCTTTAAAGAAAGTTTCCCAACCCCTGTTCTTAACTATCAAGCTCAAGTTTTCTGATGAGCTTGTCCATGACACAGGATTTCTTTTCCTGTCTGCCGTATGTATATGTCTCCTCACTCTCCCTTTTATTTATAAGAAAATAAGGAGAATGGATGTCATAGGGAAACTAAACAATTTGTTATTATTAGGAAAAGTATTGCAGGCTTATGACAACTTGTCTTTTCTTTTTATCAACTCCTCCTTCCTTTTGCTTCAGAAAGGAATGTGGGGGCAAAAAGAAAGAAATTAGGTCAGCTCAAGTTCCAGTGCTATTAATCACAGGGCCTTATACGCTCTCCTCCTGCAGTCAATCTGGACTCAAAGAAAAGTAATAGCAGGGGCAATATAACGCAGCTAAATGCAGTGTCAACAACAGTCTTCAAACCACTTCATCTTCAGTCTATTCTCATTTGCCCATTAGACAAAGAAATAAAGAATAAATCAAAACAATATCAATTGAGAGACTGCCAGAGGTTTTCTTATTTCAAAGAAAGGTAAAACTATGCTAGAGCTGTCTCTTATACACATCTAGATGTGTATAAGAGACAGATATATATTTTTCCCCACCAAGGACTCACATACCTATTGCTTAAAAATCTGTTCTTGAATATTGCAAGGCCTCTTAACTTCACTTATTCATCCAAGTATCAACAATCAGTTTACTCTTCTTTTGCGAAAATTATGACAAAGCTAGAGCTTTCTGTCTAAGCATAATTTATCTATGATTTGTTAAATGTTACCTTTGAGATTTCTTTTACCTATTATTTTAAATTTCAAAAATAGTTAATTACTAAATAAATTACTCAATCACACATGTCAATGAAATTTGCATTGATGAGTACTTACCATTCTAGAATACCATTATATTAATATTGACCAAGTCTAGTCTATATTATTCTTTAAAAACTGGTTCATATCTTACCTGTCTTCCCTAATCTGTGCCTTTCCTTTACCGTATCCCCCTTTACCAACTATATCATCAGTTCAAATTTCACTCATTTATTGATGTATTGCCTTATAACTAATCCTATGAGATTTGGAGGAATACTTTCTTCTTTCCAATTATATTATACTGCTCATGGATGTAAGCATTATTCTAGAAGTAGAGGAAAAACACTTAATATTTTAACTTAACAGTTTTAATGCTAATTTTCTAAAGTTGCAAAGTTCTTCAGAACTTTCAGAATTCTTAGAGCCTCAAAACAACCACATAGCAATGAGAGTAGTATTAAGATTTTACAACTGAGATGAAAATGCAAAGAAGTAAAGCCTGTTTTCCCAGGGTTGCACTGTCTGATAAAAGCCGAACATGAGGCTTCAACTTACCAACAGGGGGACAGAAGCTTCCTAACTTCTCTGAGCCTAAACTTGTTCTAAAGATTGAAATAATGTCTATCACAGAACTGCTTACAGACTAAGTGAGATGACATATCAAGTATGTGACACAATGCCTTGTATATGGTACATGTTCAATAAATGGGAGATGTTGTCATTGGCAGACTATGGTTAATGAGCCAGATCGGCCTACCACTTGGTTTTCTCGACCTGCAAACTGAGAATGATATTAATATTTTCAAATATTTTTTAAATCTAAATAATAATGATTCATGATATATGAAAATATATAAAATTCTAATTTAATTTTCCATAAATATGTTTTATGGGAACACTGACACACCATTCATTTACCTATAATCTATAGTAACTTTTTGACTACTAAGGCATAGTTCAGCAGCCACTATGAATATCAATAGCATATGGCTCACAGCATCTGAAATATTTACTCTCTGGCCCTTTAAAGAAAGTTTCCCAACCCCTGTTCTTAACTATCAAGCTCAAGTTTTCTGATGAGCTTGTCCATGACACAGGATTTCTTTTCCTGTCTGCCATATGTATATGTCTCCTCACTCTCCCTTTTATTTATAAGAAAATAAGGAGAATGGATGTCATAGGGAAACTAAACAATTTGTTATTATTAGGAAAAGTATTGCAGGCTTATGACAACTTGTCTTTTCTTTTTATCAACTCCTCCTTCCTTTTGCTTCAGAAAGGAATGTGGGGGCAAAAAGAAAGAAATTAGGTCAGCTCAAGTTCCAGTGCTATTAATCACAGGGCCTTATACGCTCTCCTCCTGCAGTCAATCTGGACTCAAAGAAAAGTAATAGCAGGGGCAATATAACGCAGCTAAATGCAGTGTCAACAACAGTCTTCAAACCACTTCATCTTCAGTCTATTCTCATTTGCCCATTAGACAAAGAAATAAAGAATAAATCAAAACAATATCAATTGAGAGACTGCCAGAGGTTTTCTTATTTCAAAGAAAGGTAAAACTATGCTAGAGTTATCATTCCACTTGACAGCCACACAGAGTCCAAAGCAAGTATCTTGAGAGCCTGCTTGTGCTTAATGCTGTTTCACAAATTCTCTCTAGGCTTTAAGATAACAAGGAAAAAACGAGAGCATTTTACTAATGTCCTACAAAATACTTTTCCTCTCTTGTTCAGCTGAAAGCTGTGTATATGATTGTGTTTGATGCAAAAGTATCCTTTGCTAAAAATGCCTCAAGGTACATCTAGCCCGTAAAGACTATGGATAAATGATAGCTCAAACAGAAAAGAAATACAAAAATTAATGGAACTACTGAAGTAGGGGTTTAAGTCCCCCTAGACTTTTCTCTGAAAAATAAAGGATGTGCACATTACTAAGTGGGCATATGTGTATATTCAAAGACAGAACCACAGGTGCACACAACATAAATACAAATATACACATGAATATTGTCTTTTCTTAACATGAAAGAAAGTGAAGTCACTCAGTCATGTCTGACTCTTTGCGACCCCATGGACTGTAGCCCACCATGCTCCTCCATCCATGAAATTTTCTAGGCTGGAGTGGATTGCCATTTCCTTCTCCAGGGGATCTTCCCGAACCAGGGATCGAACCCGAGTCTCCTGCATTACAGGCAGATGCTTTACTGTCTGAGCTATCAGGGAATCCCTTAACAGTGTCATATTTAAAGGCTGATTGGCAGTGGCCAAAATTAATTTATAAGCAGTGTAAACACCTCTGTGGCATCTCTTACAGAAAGGAATTCAGATAATAAAATAGGATATTTAAACTCAATGTTCTCACTACATCTAATGTGTCTCCCAGCACTCAAAACATATTCCATTGACAAACATTCATTCACATCTTCTCCCTAATGACTAATATTGTTTCTAAATATAGAAGCATCTCTCCCTCATACGTATTATCAAACTAGGTTTTTTGCACTTTCTCAAAATGTTTTGAGCACATAAGTCGGTATACACACATTAGAAAAATACAGTATTTTAGGAGTAGAAAAAGTAAGATAATCAATAGCTATAATACTATGAATAAAAGCAATCCAACCACTAAGGAACTTGTATTTTGATTTTTTTTAATAGGAAAAAGCAACTTTGAGGTCTCATCCATCATAAGAAACACAACTTCTCAGACCTACTCAGACAGAAGCTGTGCTGTCAGACCTGAGTGAGAGTTCCTACTATCTTCCCAACCCTGCAAAGTGACTCTAAAAAATTATCCCTCTGGTTGTGCACTGGTTTACTAAACTCACGAGAAACAAATACAGGAATCATTCCTTGATAAATCTCTTCCCAGGAGAAAATGACCGATCTGACATTAACAGTTCATGGGTGCCATTATGAAGCTTCAAGTCTGATTTGGCCAAAGCAGAACTTACTCTGTTTCCATCTCTGACCTGAATGCCCATTCCTGACTGGCATTTTCCCTTCCTGTTAATGTCTTTATCATCCTCCTAGTCATCCCCCGGCCCTTCAAAAGTGACTGCAATGTCTTTGATTTCATGACCTTAGTATCTTTTCTTCCACTCTTCCCTTAGTCTAACTCCAGAACTGCATCATCTGCGAACACTTAATTCTGATTCCAGTTTTCATGATCCCTTCTAACCAGGAATATTGCAATCACAATCATCTTCTAACTTGTCTTCCCAGCTCTTGTTTCTGCCCCCTTAAGCTAATTCCAAGGGCAGCTAAGATTTAGCACCAGTGCAGCAGTGACTCCTGCTCAAAACCTTCAATGAATCCCCAGTGCCTACAAAAAAAGAGAGCAAACTCCTTAGCTGTACTCATAGTTAGTTATTATTGTTATTTTCTCTCTTGTTCATGCTTATTAGTCTGCATGGTGTCCTAGATGATCTATCACTGGCAGAACATCTCAATAAGTCATCTTGTTTTTGGAGTGCCAAGTATATTTAATTTAGTACTTCTAATCTCTGCATTTATCCTGTAAGACATGCATTTTATCCCTATTTTATGGACAGGAAGAAAAAAAAAATCTCAGAAAAATGTGCTGACTTTCCTACTGCCCTTTGTCCCTGGTATAATACTTTCTATATACTTTATATTCTTTATATAGTTATTAAATAAATTATTATTTCTTCTTATCCCCTGTCTGTTTTGTTAAAGTAGATGATACCATGAAATTTTGGTTAAATTATCCATTCACAGAAAAAGTGACTTTTGATTAACCATGAGAATTCATCCTCTGTGAGGTTCAGATGTAGGAGGTGCCACCATCACTAGGGTATAAACCCTCTTGATTCAAGACAAAGGTGGCAGTTCACTAGCATGTACAGTAATTAAAGGCTCCTTCTCTAATGTATAAGGTCTAGTGAAGGAAATATAATTCATTTTAATTTTCAATTTTATTCCACTCTAGCTGCCCGACTGAAATGGAAATCCTCACACTAAACATTTAATACTGTAATAGGTCAAGAATATCAAGGACTCTCTCACCATCTTCACTCAAATTGAAAAAGGAAAAGAAAATTTTGTACAGTGCTAAGTGGCTTCCCTGATAGCTCAGGTATAAAGAATCTGCTTGCAATGCAGGAGATCCCAGTTTGAGTCCTGGGTCATGAAGATCCGCTGGCAAAGGGATAGGCTACCCACTCCAGTATTCTTGGGCTTCCTTTGTAGCTCAGCTGGTAAAAAAAGACCTGGGTTCAATCCCTGGGTTGGGAAGATTCCCTGGACAAGGGAAAGGCTACCCACTCCAGTTTTCTGGCCTGGAGAATACCATGGACTAGTCCATGGGGTCCCAAAGAGTCAGACATGACTAAGCAACTTTCACTTTCACTTTCAAGTTAGCATATTATTACCATTGGCCAGGAAGACTGCAATAATTTCTAAACCAGTTCTGTCATCTCTCACAGGAGAACTAACATCAAGTAACAATCTATGTAAGGATATTCTGATCAACATAAATTCCATAAATATTAATTTATAAAAGATACCACTGAAATGACAGGTCTATGGTAACTGTTTACAAAACCAATATGATTTTCTGAAGATTCATTATTTTATTATTTGCTAAATTATCCTTATTGTCCTTAAAATATCTATACATATAAAATTACACTTACATCACATTTTGAATTCAGCAGAGTATGTAAAGTCAAAACCACCACAATATTGTAAAGTAATTACCCTCCAATTAAAATAAATGAATCGTTTAAAAAATCTTGAAACAAAATTATGAACTTGTGTGCTTCTTAAAGCATTTTATTTCTTTGATTTTTTTCAAAAATATTTTAATGTTTATTTAGGTGAGCTCAGATTAAATTTTTTAAGACATCTACAATGGCTCAACAGGGTGTGAAAACTGAGAAAACCAGAATATAGATCTTATAAAACATTAAAGGAAAAATCAAATACCATAAAATAAAGTTCTTCTTCAACATCAAAGACAGAGAAGAATGAATATACATCAGGCGAAGAGAGTCACATAGAAGTTCCCACTTACCTGCTGGGTGTGACTAATCAACATGCTATAATCAAGGAGGCAAAACTCAGCACAGGAAATATTTATTATAGCTTTCAGAAGAGTGATGAAAACTACTGGGACAAAGACTGAAATAAGCAGAATACATTATACAAACATATAGAAGAGACAGAGAAGCATAATGTAACTCCCAGTACAACCTCTTGATCTAAAAACGGTCCATGAGCATCACTGCGATGCCTGGGCGTTTAAAGTTTTTAATTTTATTTATCGCTGTGCTTAGTAGCTCTATCATGTTGGACTCTCTGTGACCCCATGGCCTGAAGCCCACCAGGTTCCTCTGTCCATGGGGATTCTCTAGCANTGAATTCAGCAGAGTATGTAAAGTCAAAACCACCACAATATTGTAAAGTAATTACCCTCCAATTAAAATAAATGAATCGTTTAAAAAATCTTGAAACAAAATTATGAACTTGTGTGCTTCTTAAAGCATTTTATTTCTTTGATTTTTTTCAAAAATATTTTAATGTTTATTTAGGTGAGCTCAGATTAAATTTTTTAAGACATCTACAATGGCTCAACAGGGTGTGAAAACTGAGAAAACCAGAATATAGATCTTATAAAACATTAAAGGAAAAATCAAATACCATAAAATAAAGTTCTTCTTCAACATCAAAGACAGAGAAGAATGAATATACATCAGGCGAAGAGAGTCACATAGAAGTTCCCACTTACCTGCTGGGTGTGACTAATCAACATGCTATAATCAAGGAGGCAAAACTCAGCACAGGAAATATTTATTATAGCTTTCAGAAGAGTGATGAAAACTACTGGGACAAAGACTGAAATAAGCAGAATACATTATACAAACATATAGAAGAGACAGAGAAGCATAATGTAACTCCCAGTACAACCTCTTGATCTAAAAACGGTCCATGAGCATCACTGCGATGCCTGGGCGTTTAAAGTTTTTAATTTTATTTATCGCTGTGCTTAGTAGCTCTATCATGTTGGACTCTCTGTGACCCCATGGCCTGAAGCCCACCAGGTTCCTCTGTCCATGGGGATTCTCTAGCAAGACTACTGGAATGGATTTCCATGCCCTCTTCCATGGGATCTTCCCAATTCAGGGATTGAACCCAGGTTTCCCGCATTACAGGTGGCATCTTGACCATCTGAGCCACCAGGGAAGCCCTGTTAATGTTATATTACTACTAATTGCAGAAAAGAGAAAGTTCATAAATTATTTAACATTGAGATCAAGACAGCTCTAATGATATGATTTCTTGGGTTTAAATGTAATTCCTTACCTTCTGTCTATTTGCTCTGAGGAACTACACAAGATACATGGGAAAAGTTAGATACTAAGGACACTAGCTCAGGACTTGGGGCATGCTGGGAGGGACTGGGGGCAGGAGGAGAAGGGGACGACAGAGGATGAGATGGCTGGATGGCATCACTGACTCGATGTACGTGAGTCTGAGTGAACTCCAGGAGCTGGTGATGGACAGGGAGGCCCGGCATGCTGCGATTCACGAGGTGGCAAAGAGTTGGACATGACTGAGCAACTGAACTGAACTGAACTGATTGTGACCTGACATGGAAAACGCCTAAATAGTTTGAGGAATAATGGTGCATTTAGAGCAAATACTCAGGACTAAGGTCTGGAGTTCAATGTCAATGGAACGATGTGAGAAGCTGCTGTCTTCAGAACACACTCAAGTTGGAACACTTTTTACCAGTCAAAGGAGTTGAATACAATGCATCTTTTCCCACAATGTCAGTGGAAGATACTGGGATGATTTGGTGTGCAGAAGAATCATGCAAATAAAAAGTGAAGGTGTGAACAAACCATTTTCTTCTTAGGATGCTGAAGAAAAAGAATGGATTTAAGTGCCAGAAGGAATGAAAAGTATGAGACAAAAGGGAAAGGACACCAAGTTGTGGATGTGCCTGGTGGTGAAAGTAAAGTTCAATGCTATAAAGAACAATATTGCATAGGAATCTGGAATGTTAGGTCCATGAATCAAGGTAAATTGGAAATGGTCAAACAGGCAAGAATGAACATCAACATTTTAGGCATCAGTGAATGAAAATGCACCGGAATGGGCAAATTTAATTCAAATGACCATTATATCTACTACTGTGGGCAAGAATCCCTTAGAAGAAATGAAGTAGCCCTCAAGGTCAGCAAAAGAGTCCGAAACGCAGTACTATGGGTACAATTTTAAAAATAACACAATGACCTCTGATGGTTTCCAAGGCAAACCATTCAATATAATAGTAATCCAAGAAAGCTGAGCACTGAAGAAATGATGCTTTTGAACTGTGGTGTTGGAGAAGACTCTTAAAAGTCCCTTGGACTGCAAGGAGATCAAACCAGTCAATCCTAAAGGAAATCAACCCTGAATATTCATTGGAAGGACTGATGCTGAAGCTGAAGCTCCAATACGTTGGCCACCAGATAAGAAGAGCCAACTCAATGGAAAAGACCCTGATGTTGGGAAATAGTGAAGGCAGGAGGAGGAAGGGACGACAGAGGATGAGATGGTTGGATGGCATCATTGACCCAATGGATATGAGTTTGAGCAAGCTCTGGAAGATGGTGAAGGACATGGAAGCCGGGCATGCTGCAGTCCATGGGATCTCAAAGAGTCTGACATGACTAAGCAACTGAACTCAGCTGAAGTGTGGTGGTTAAGCTCAGATTTGTAACTGATAAAGGCACTACACAGATATGGCTGCAGAGTCAGAGGAATTCCTCTCGGAAGTCGTGAAGGCCTGGTTTAAGCAACAAAGTGTATCAATCCAGGTGGTATACAGACTGAGGTATTTACCAGCACTAAGCCATCTACCTTTATAGTGAGG
Source organism: Neotragus moschatus (assembly GCA_006410615.1). Classification (NCBI taxonomy): domain Eukaryota; kingdom Metazoa; phylum Chordata; class Mammalia; order Artiodactyla; family Bovidae; genus Neotragus; species Neotragus moschatus. The sequence goes on from SJYA01001600.1 coordinate 262,677, forward strand.
TGGGGTAAGAGGTTCATTCATAGTAGACACAGCTCTACAGACACATGTGGATGCACACAAATACACCCACAGACATACACAGATCTGATCTTCCAGCATGTGTAATTATACTATGTATAATTATACTAATGTATAATTATACTAATCTGCAATGAATTGTGGCTCTTAGTTTATCCACTTCAGAGGCCCTGTGTGCAATAACACAGTTTTTGGTCTGTTCCAGACCACAGTTTTTGGTCTGCCTCATCTTATAGGAATTGAAATTGCTCAGCTGGAATTCCATCATCTGTTACCACAAAGGAATGTGGCAGAAGGGGTGACAGTGAGTCTGAAATCCACCATTCTTTCCTTTCACAAGCCAGTGGCCATGGCCTATTATCCTGGCATGGCTTCCCAGAGCAAGGAGAAGGAAGTGTCTTTCTAAATGGCCTTCCAGCCCTTTGTGTGATTTATAAAAATGCCCTAGATGGGCTAATGCCACCTCTGATTCTTTTGGCATTTGATAAGGCTGAAATTAGGCAATGTCTCCAGGGTCATATATTAAATGTACTTTCAAACCAAGCTGCCATTTCCTGACATTCTATGGAGCCAGGATTCTGTGGCTGAGGGACCAGACCAGGTAAGCAACATGCCTCATTACACTGTAGAAGGTGCTCATGTCTGTCTAGGTAACTACCATGGGAGTAATAATAACAGCAATAATTAAATTAGAATACACAACTCCAAAATTACAAGACATTTGCTCATGAAAAATACCATAAGCGCACCCACTCAGAACTTATATGAAATGAACTAGGCACACTATGACCTGGGTGCGCACACACCACCTCAAATGTCCTTATTTTGTCAAGTCCCTGCTTATACTACTCTTATCTCCTCAACCATCTGGAACTCTTACTACCAAATGAGTCAGTTTTATTTTTATAAAGAGAAAAAGCTAGATATACTCTGTACCCTGAAGGTCCTTTGGAGACATAATGTCCCTAGACACATCTTTCTGCTTTAAAGATGATGGCAGGGAAAGGAGAATTTTTAAACCAAATGAAGAGGACTTTCAACAATGAAACTTCAAGCATGATGGCACAGAAGCATGAACCTTTGGGGGTAAAACACTGGTTCTTCTCCAACTTGCTCTGGGCCTTTGTCCTTAAATAATCCTAAGTGGACAAGTTACTGATTTCCTCCTGCTAATTTTTAATCAGAATACAATAAGGAATTTTGATCCCTCCAAGCCTTTCAGGATACTGTTATTTCTACCCAGAATGTCCTTCTCTCTCTCATTTTTCCCACCTGAAAATCTGCTTACATGTCTCCTTCTTACATGTTACCTCTTCTCTTTAGCTTATTCTGTTTCTCCCCAGACCGCCTCCAGGCTTAGTGGCTTCTTCCTCCCTCACCTATATTCACATAGTACTTTATAAATATTTTAATACTACTTATTGATTCATAACTTTTTATCTCTTACAGTATTCTCAGCCAGATAGCTCTTTGCAAAATAGGATTACTATCTTTTAAATCTTTGTTATAGATAGTATGCTAGATAATAGAGAAATATTTATTGCAATGAAGTATACACAGTGTACTATTAAAATGTTATTCTTTTATATTTATATTTTGATGATATTTTTTCTTTCCATACTGCCATTTCATATGGATCCCCGGGTAAAGGCAAAAAAATAAAAAAAATATTAAGACTGGACTCAAGCAAGAAATAAATTATGCGACTCTGAACAAATCTCCTAGCATTCCGTCTGCAGTTTGCACATCAGTAAAATCAGTGATTGGTTCAGAACAGGATTTCCCAACCCTGGCATTGTTGACCTTGTGGTACAGATTGTTCTATTTGTGGGGAGGAGTGAGAGGTTACTGTTCGTTGCCTGAACAATGTTTAGCACATTCCTGGCTGATACCCACTAGACGTCTGTAGCACTCACTCAGATATATCAGTTAAAATGCATATACAACTACTATATGATGCCTTCAAACTGTGGTGCTAAAGACTTTTGAGAGCACCTTGGATAGCAAGAAGATCAAACCAGTCAATCCTAAAGGAAATCAACCCTGAATATTCATTGGCAGGACTGATGCTGAAGCTGAAGCTCCACTACTTTTGCCACCTGATACGAAGAGCTGCCTCATTGGAAAAGACCCTGATGCTGGGGAAGACTGATGGCAGGAAGAGAAGGGGGTGGCAAAGGATGAGATGGTTGGTTGTTATCAATGACTCAATGGACATGAGTTTGAGCAAGCTCTGGGAGATGGTGAAGGACAGGGAAGCCTGGTGTGCTGCAGTCCATGGGGTCACAAAGAGTTGGACAGGATTGAGTGACTGAAGAACAATAAATACATAAAACAATCAACACTGACTTAGTGTACAGCACAGGGAACTCTACTGACATTCTGTAATAAGCTATGTGGGAAAAGAATTTGAAAAGGAATGGATATATGTATATGTATAACTGAATCACTCAGCTGTCCACCTGAAACTAACACAATGCTGTAAATCAACTATGTTGTTGTTCAGTTGCTAAGCTGTATCTGACTCTTTGCAATCCCATGGACTATATCATGCCAGGGTCCTCTGACCTCCACTATCTTCTGGAGTTTGCTCAAATTCATGTCCATTGAGTCAAAGATGTCATTTAACCATCTCCTCCTCTACCGCCCACTTCTAATATAAAATAAAAATTAAATTAAAAAATGTCTCTAGACATTGACAAATGTCCCCTCCTATCCTCATCAAGAGGGCACTAAGACCACCACAGGTTAAAAACCACTGGTATAGACTAGGTGTTTGCCAGAAATTTGAGTACAAGACTCTTTATTCCTAAAGAAATATCTATTGTATAGACAAATAATGTCAACAAAGTGCAGGGCTCTGCTTTAAAGGGTTGGAGAGAGAACTGTTGAAAATCCTTTAATTTCTATGATTTTCTGATTTTAAAGAAACACAAATGAATCCACTCAAAGCATATGCCAGAGGCATGCTTTTCAATTACTCCAAGATATTTATTACTAGAAACTGAGATTTGAAAAATCAAGCTGAATTCATGCACCAATGTTAAACATCAGTCACACAGTGGTGGATGGTGGAGTCAAAATATTCTTTCTTTAATCCACAGAAGGGATTTCTCTGCTAAAGTCACAATACAGTAAGAAAAGTGGTCATATGTTTCGGCATTAAGAAAATGCTATTAATTCATAAAATAACATATATCAGATAGTGAACTTTTTAAAGACAGTTCCAATAAGGGCTATACATCTCCACTTAAGAATTGTTTTTCATTTGAGTAACAAATATTGAAAAGATTCCTATTACATAAGAGCTGTTTGATGCTAAGGGTACAATGATGAACACATATCTATATGTGTGTACATGTATGTATATTCCTATGTATATATTTGTATGCATATACACACAACTTATTTTACCAAGTATATATAAACTTTCTATTAATTATGAACTTAATTAAAATGTGATCTAAAGATGATGACTTACTAATTGTAAAACAAAATTATATATGCAAATATACAATGGAATCATTATCAGGTATAAATACATTCATTCATTCACGATTCTATTACTTTCTCTGAAATATTAAAAGATTTAATCATTGATTTTCTTTTTGTCACAAGAATATGAGAGATTTTATATGAGAGAGATTTTAATATGAGAGATTTTCAGTCTCTTATATTAATGAAAAAATTTTAAAATGTTTAAAACACAGCCCACTTAAAAATCAATATAAATATTCAGTTCAAAGTTATCCCTGTGTTTAATAATTCTGAAGAACAAGAATTAAAGATTAACAAAAAACAACATTGTCTGAGGTACCTCATCGGTAGGCACTAGACAAAAAATTCAGAAAGGAGAGTTGAATTTAAAATTTTAACAGTTAAAAGAAAAAGAAAAACAAAAGAAATGTTAACACTGGTACCCACATTAAATTTCTCTCTATTCTATGGTGACTCAAAGCAAATGAGTGGATATCAAGAAGAAGGATTTCTGTTCCCAAAAGTAAGCAATAAGGCAACATTCAGAAATGTTAACAAAAGAGAGGAACCTGGATGGCTCATGTTGTTAACTCATTGCTGCTGTTGCTAAGTCACTTCAGTCATGCCCAACTCTATGCCACCCCATAGATGGCAGCCCACCAGGCTCCCCCATCCCTGGGATTCTCCAGGCAAGAACACTGGAGTGGGTTGCCATTGCCTTTTCCATGTTAACTTATTGCTGCTGCTGCTGCTGCTGCTAAGTCACTTCAGTCATGTCTGACTCTGTGCGACCCCACAGACGAAAGCCCACCAGGCTCCCCCGTCCCTGGGATTCTCCAGGCAAGAACACTGCAGTGGGTTGCCATTGCCTTCTCCACATTAACTCATTGCCATCCCTTTATTCCAGTTATGAAAACAACTAATAATCCATTATGCTGATAATAGTTTTTGAACAACTGCCTTTCTGTGTTTTCAACCTGATGTTTAATCCTTGAGTATGCAATGTTTCAAAATAGACATGCAGATTAGAACTCACTCACCTGTCAAATGTAGCAGAAAATAGCCTCTCTGCTGAGTTGGAGAAAGATGGATTGTCCCACAGAGCTATCACAAGCTCTCCAGATTTCTCTTCAATGTTTTGAATCTAGATGCCTGATCACAGCTGTTCGCAGTCTACTTCCCTGCTTTTATTTTACCAAAGCTTCCTCTGAATGGAATATTTCCTTTAAAGGTGACCACTTGACCAGTGATACCTACTGACCTCTGCAGTGTGTGTGTGGTTGTGTATGTGTACATGTGCACTAGGCTTGGGAACACAAAGAGAGGCCCATTTCTTTAGGACTCACTAAACTATTGGGCTGCCCTGGCAGCTCAGTGGTAAAGAATCTGCTTGTAATGCAGTAGATATGGAGATGTGGGTTTGATCCCTGGGTCAGGAAGATC